>SKCR01020759.1:0-155954 GCA_019454045.1 Zanthoxylum bungeanum
ATTTTCCGCTCATCATAACGCAGCGAAACGTGGAAAATTAAAATTTTTCGATTTCAATAAATTTTCTTTAATTACTCAATACTTAAAAAATGAAATTTTTTACCCAAAAATCATTTTTACTTATTTACCGTTTGACCCCAAACTTTTGCATTTTGATCATTTTAGTCCTTAAATTGTCAAATAAAAATTTAAGTGATTCCAAATCAATCCCAAAATGATTTATAAATGTCCAACACATCAAAATACACAACTCAAAAGCCACAAAAACCTCAAATTGCTGAGAAGGCCATAAAGTTTCCAACTTGTGCATTTTGATTCAATCTTGTTCAAAATAAGTCAAGATGAAATCCAATCATCACCTAAGTATATATACATCATATATACATCATTACACAACACATATATGAAAAGACCCAAATTTGGAAAGGGTATAAACCCTAATTTTACAAATTCATCAAATTGAACAAATTTCACCAAATTAAACAAATCTATTACTTTAATCAAGTCTCTACCACACTAAACAAGTATCACCACTTTGAAATAACTATAGAACAATTCTAGATCATCAATGAGTGGCCTAACAACTCTACAATGGTAACTAGATCATCAAATGACCATCAGAATGCTTAATAACTTCTTATAAGCTTTCTTGAATACCATACATGCAAACACCCATCATCAAAGCTTCCAACCATAAAAAACATAACTATAAAGAGTAGAAAAACCTAATAACTACACATGTTGTAGCCAAGAATGAAAGGAATAAATTTCCCTCTATTGAAAGGTTGGAAATACTTACTAAATCTTAGCATTTCTTTGATTTTCTTCTTGTTTCTTTTCTTTTTCTCTCAACCTTATTTTGTTTATGTTTTAGAGGCTTGAACTTGTGTGAAGCAAAAATTCAAAAACATAACCTTTATATAGTTAGGTCATGACCGAATTTGGTGGAAAAAATGAAACAGAATTTTTCAATTTTTCCAAACAAATATCTAACAAGTCAAAGCCAATTTGACAACCTTTTTCTTTAATTGTAAAGTCAAACTTATACACAAATTAACCATTTCCAAAATTTATCATAATGGTAGATATTTATATTTTAATTACTTTAATAATTTAATAATTAAATAATTAATTAAATATAAATATCTCAAATATATGTATTATATTTACTTTAAATATCTCAAATACATATATTAATGATATATCTCAAATATCACAATTTGACATTTAATTAATGTGTATTTAATAAAATCATATATTAAATACAAATACACATTAATTAGGAAATGATCAAAAGGTCCATTTACATGTATCTTTCGTTTAATCATTAAACGATTTATAAATAATCTATATTATTCATAAAAGTTCTAATAGTGCTCTATGAGTATATTTCATTAGTGAGACTCTCTAGGTTCAGACATATCTGTCATGAAATCCAATTTCATGTCCATAATCTACCCACCCGTAAATTATGACGAACACGGATAATTGAAACATACAAGTCGAGGTCATTGCATACGTATAATTCCTTCGTCACACGTATTCAGATTTATCTCAGAGATATAAAAGTAAACCTTAAACCTCTATTGGTATAATCTCGTCCACGTATCTATTAGCAATCTCTAAAAATACACTTAGAACTCACTTCTAAAGTTTACCACGAGCCCACGATTTTATCTGATTGTTAATCTTATATGGACTACATATGCTCTGTACACAGAACTGGTGGATTCTTTCTTGACACACACAGGATATCATGAGGATCAGTCCACACCCAATGAACAGACGGAGGTCTGACCTTAATAGGTCGGTGACGTGACTGCCATCAAAGTGTGAAGGATATCTCATATATCCACAGTGGTATCTCAAGTCAAAGAATCAATATGATACTCAACCCGAGAAGATTCTTATTGATGTTGGTGTAGCATTTATTAAGAATCTCCGGTGAGTAGTTCAGTGTTTATCCGTTATAAACACCTACACGTTTATACGAGTCTCCAAGACTCATGGTTCATTGACAAACCATTGGAATCCAAGATTCCAGTATACGACATTTACCAGTCTCAACGGGTTTACTATACTGACCAAGTAGTGTAAATCTTGACCAGAAACTGTCTAAGAATGACAACGGTATGATACAACTCAATGTCAGTTGCGACGCTTTTACAACAGTATCATAACTAATCATTCTAAGGTCAATTACGTCCTTACTATATATGAGAAGATGGTATATATAATAGAAACTGTTTATTTTATTCATAATAAAAAATATTCATAAGTATTTACAGGGAAATACATAAGAAAAATGGCGATCCGAGCACCAACCCTAACACGAATAGGCGGAGGTCTGATCTAAATAAATCAGTGACATAATTGCCATCAAAGTGCGGAGGATGTCTCATATATCCACAATGGTATCTCAATTCGAATGACCACTATGCTACTCGACTTGAGAAGATTCTTATTGACGTTGGTGTACCATCTATTAGAAAATCTTCGGTGAGCCATTCAATATTTATCAAATAAACACTTACATGTCTGTACGAGTCTCCCGAGACTCATTGTTCATTGGTATAAACCATCAGATCAAGTCCTGATATACGACATGTACTGGTCTCAGCGGATTTTACTAACCGACCTATGTCAGTAAATCTTGACCAGAAACTTTATTTGAGAATATTCAACTTAGAGTGACACTTCCCAATGTCAATTACAAACTACGTTGTAACTGCGCACTACGTTGTAAATCATTGGGTCTTTGTATAATATATACATATCACTAAATCAGATTTAGTTTCAATCTAATAGTTATTAGATTGAATACATATATAAAAACACGAGGTGCAACCATTAATAAGTAATATTATGGAAAAAGTTATTGTTTGTATTCATAATATTATATAAATACGATTCTGATTGGCGCTCCGAGCTCCAACCCTAACAGTTGGTTGTGCTATATATATTTTTCTTTATATATTTAGCCAATGGGGAAAATTATCAAAGGGGGAGAAAATCCTTATAATTGTGCTAACCTTGTTTTTAAGTGTTTTTGTTAGATAACACAATTTGCTGGGGGCATTTATGGCAGTTCAAATCATCAAGGTAATTGGTTGAAATCTTTAGACCTTACAATGTTCTTATTGCTTCTAGTCCAAATGGTTGAAATGTTATATTATTTTCTTTGGACTATTTAAGTTTTGAAAATTTGTTTAATCTCATGTAATTGCTATACTCAAATAAGAGAAATTCATTTACAATTGTTATGCTTAAATGAATATGCCACTTATATGAGATAATAAACACCTTGTATTTTTTTTAATCATATCAATTACTATCAAATCTAACACACCCCACTATGTAATTATCATTTATGATCATGTTTATTTGTCCCAAAAAACAACCAAAAACACACACCCACCCTTGACCTACCTCAACCCTCAAGCCTTTTATTTAATTAAACACTTTAATCATTCTTTCATTTTGTTACATACCAATGGGAGAGTGAAGGGTGAGTGCTGAAGACTAAATTCTAGGGAGAATTGACAACAATTCTATCAGTTTTTTAGAGAGACAAATTGAGAGTAATTATGGGGGAATTTCTAGAGAGAGAAAGTATGTCCAAGAGAGAGAAATGCTTCATTCGACGTCATCTGAGCTCCGTTTCTGGAAGGTGACTACATCTGGAGAATTCCCTCGATGAGATGAAGCCAACGCCACCAGACTGCCATCGAGACACCACCGGATGCGCCCTCATGTTCGCGACTTGTTGTCCACGCGGTCCACGCGCCGCCATGCGTGAACGACACCTCCCGGATCATATTATTCTCCTCATCGAGATACGCAAGTTGGACACTTCTTTTACCTAAATCGGACCCTCGATTATTGAGAAATGTGCAAAATACGATAGTTATCGGTGTTTAACCGATCGTCGATAACCGTCGTGTTTTGGCCCCCACCACCACCACCATCACTGGGATCCTTGAGATATTTTATGACCAGTGGCTCCTTCGTTAAGAGATATGTAGGTCGTTGGAGCTCGGTACGTGATTATTACCATTTTGAGGGTGTAAATGATAGAATTTGAAAGTTTTGGACTTAACTGTATAATTGCATAATTAAGAGGGTAAAATTATAAATTTTATTTTTCAAGGGTTAATAGGTAATAATTGAGAGCTTGAGGACTTTGTGGGCATAATAGGAAAGTTTAGGGGCTAAAATGGAAATTTTGAAAGTTTAGGGGTAAAACCATAATTTTGGAAAAAATTGAGAGACCCGATCATAATTTTACATTTTCAGATTCTCAGTGAGGATATAGACATATTAAGGACTTTTTTTATGGATAGAGATAAGTACAATGCACGATGATTCCCTTAACATAATTGTTTGTTGATTGATGGTTGTTGTGAAAGTCCATATATATATATATATATATATATATATATATATATGCATTGGTATATGTATAACTATATATATAGATATTGTGGAGATATAAATATTGAGTAATTGAAAGCATGAGAAATACGAATTCATGATTGTTGAGATGAGATTGATGGATTGGATATGAGATGAGATTGTATTGGATGATATGTGTTGTTATGTTATGCTGTAAGGTATTGTATAATAGTGGTCGGAGATGTGATGAGATATTTTGCGGGATAATATGGTGGGAAACCTTGGGAGTTGTGATGAGGTACTCTCTCATTGGTTTCAATCCACTATTATACTGGACCCGGATTAGAAATCATATTTGATAAATGTTTGTATTGTTGTGGGATGGTTGCTTGAGATGATATTATAATATATGTAATTTTCATATATATATATATATATATATATATCCCTATTTTGTTGGTGATGTCATGTTAAGAGTATGAGTGTTTTACTTACTGAGCTCTTTAAGCTCACTCACATTTTCCCCAAACATTCTAGATTGTTCGCAAGTAGCAGCAATAGCAGTACCAGAATTTGATCCACGTGTCACATATGTTTTTCAGGTTGGTCCAGATATTTAAGTCATTATTTGCATATTTTTAATATTTGTGTTGTAAATCATATAATTTGAGTATTATTCAGGGAATTAAAAATTGTAATTTAAGATGTATTATTTATACATATTGTTTGATTTGTATTACATATATAATGCTCGAGCTAAAGAAGTCTGCGAACCCCTTTCTAGGGTTGGGCTCGCTCTAGGGAGAGGGTCGTGACAGATTTGGTATAACAGCCTAGGGTTTTAGGTTCTGTAGACACATTGCATTAGATGAGGGTATTAAAATGGTAGTTTTGTGTCTGTAGGAAAATGTCTGGACGTGGTCATGGTACTGGTACTCAACATTGGAGAGGGATAGTTTGAAGATGCGTGAGAATATTGAGTAATAGTATAGAGCGACCTCATACTTAGCCGATAGATCCTGAATTAGATATAGCTTTATCTGGTGTTCTGCTGATTGTTGAAGGTAATGAGGGTTCTAGACCTATACCTCTAGTAGTTTCGACAGTTGCCCCCACCGTTATTCCTATAGCTGCACCTGACGTGATTTCTACGGTTATACCAAAGATAAACCTCCCGACGCAGTTATAATATCATCGTGGGTCAGTAGGTCAAAGACATCAGAACCTTGGCTTTCTAGAATGAAGAAGTAAGACTTAGTTGACACTCATTTATAAGCAAACATAGACAATAATGCCAACAAAATAACAAAATATAACAGTTAAGATCACATTGGGGAATATAACAACTTGGTTGTACTACAAGGACATGATCATCTTCGAATTGATGATCTTGCCATTGAATTTTTGAATGAAGAGACATGGGAATGAGACCGTCGATGATTTGGCTTTAGAGACTGTCATGAAACTTGATTTTGTTGTAGCCATGTATGACACTTCGAGATGACTATTCGATAGTAGTGAAGAGTTGCCTGGCTCTATCAATGGTATTACTTTCTAGACTTTGGAGGATTAAGTCTACGGAGAGAGCTCTAAGATCACAGGTTTGACGGAAAGTAATCTCTTCTGGGAAACTATCATCATATCCATAATAAACTCTAATCTTCGGTTCAGATGGCCAACTAGTGAGTCTCCAATCAGTGAGCTGGTGTGATGGTATAATTCTAATAATATGAATTGGGTGGTAAGCAATCGAATAGTCATTCGACCATTCTGGAGTAATGGATTCGATCCACATAGTAATACTTTTGTGGTGTTTGTACTATCGATACAAAATATTACTGATGAAGGGAGGAAGCTCACCAAGGTTGGCTTCTAAGATACTGGGATTGTTGGGATGGATTGGACTTGGTCTAAGAATAAATCCATTTAAGAAACCGAGTTCAAACAAGGTGGTGAAACTCCACTGGAAATGGTTGAAGAAATCATGGCTGGTGATGAAAACTGTAGAACGGTATCTGTGATATCCACAATGAAAAATCGCAGAATTGTTTCTGTATTAGATTAAACCATTTTTTTTCCTTTACAAATGGTTCTAAGAATGAAACACCATCTTATGAAGTTTGTAGGAACTCTTTCCACGATATCGATTGTAATCTCTTTGGGCAAAAGAGCGGATGGAGTTTCATTGAGACAATAGTAAATATCTCTCCAAATGTCTCGAACATATTTAGAATCTATAACTGCTTGATCTGTGACTGGCCATTTATAAAGCTTTTGATATATCACATTAGCTCTGAAAGAATTTGAACATTGGTTAGGATTGACAGAGCAGGACGTCGTGGAAAAGTTTTGAGTACTCACTAAGAACATAAGCATCTATTTATAGGGAGAGATAGTAATAATTTCTTCATGAAAAAACACTTTCACAGTATCCATGCCTGAATGGAAAAGATAATAATTGACGTGGTGACAAGATGTAAAGCAGAAATATGAGGGACCTGCAAATCCTCTTTTCAGTAGTGGGAATCTTAAGGTGGTGGATTCTGCGTAAACTGCTTAAAGCTCTTTACAGTTATTGTCTGAGCAGGACCCCAAGGTGGAGCCTTTTTCTTTAGGAGATGGGACATCTGGCTTGTATGTTGTGACACTTGTTGCAAAAAAAATAATAGATCTGTTTTGTTGACAGATTTTTATCAAGGAACAGAAGTAGTTCTCATGCAATGTGAGGACTAGACTGGGTAAAGTGGTATTTTTGGGGCACATTATCTCAGAATAAGGTATTTTTGTAAATTAAAAAAAGGTTGAAGAAGTTCTGAGATGGGAGAGACCGAGAACTGAGACAGAGATTCGGAGTTTCCTGTGATTAGCAGGCTACTACCGTCAGTTTATTTAGGATTTCTCTATTATTGCTGTTCCGATGAATCAGCTGACGAGAAGGAAGGTACCATTTGTATGGACTGGTGATTGTGAGAGAAACATCTAAACCCTGAAGAAGAAATTAACTACTGTACAGGTACTTACTCTACCATCTGGACTTGATGGATATGTGGTTTATACTGATACGTCACATCAAGGGTTATAATGTGTACGGTGCAGCACGGGAGAGTGATTACCTATGCTTCGAGATAGTTGAAGACTCATGAAAATAATTATCCCACTCATGATCTAGAGATGACAGCGATTGTACATGCTCTAAAGATTTTAAGGATTATTTATATGGTGCCAAGTGTGAGATTTATACGGATCATAAGAGTCTGAAATATCTTCCCACTTAGAAAGAGTTGAATTTGAGGTAGAAACATTGATTGAAGTTCCTAAATGAATATGATTGTACTATTAATTATCAAGTAAAGACCGATGTTGTTGCTGATGCACTGAGTAGGAAGAATGTGGGAAAATTACAGTTCCTAAGAGCCAAACAGAGGATGTTTGATGAGTTGACAGCGTTACATTTGACTTTTGAGATGTCTGATAGTGGAAGTCTTCTTTCCTATAAGAAAGTCTGACCTACACTATTAAATAGACTCAAAACAACTCAGAGCGAGGATGATCAATGTGGAAAATGGAGGGCAGAGATTGCATGGAGTGACACTACTACCTTCAGATTGAGTTAAGAGAATGTATTACATCTTGGTGACAGAGTTGTGGTACCACCTTCGAGAATGCTTAAGCAGAAGATCTTGGATTAGCCGCGTGATGCTTCTTATAATATGCATCCTAAGAGCACCAACATGTATCAAAATCTGAAAAAGACATATTGGTGGCCGGGAATGAATAGAGAGATTTCAGAGTTTGTATCTCGGTGTTTGGTTTGTCAGCAAGTTAAAACAGAGCATCAACATCTAGTCGGGTTACTCCAGCCTCAACCTATACCTGAGCGGCCATGGGAAAACATTACGATGGATTTTGTAGTAGGGATGCCGAGGACGCAAATGGATTATAATGTAATTTGGCTAGTAGTGGATTGATTGTCTAAATCTGCTCATTTACTACCGATTTGAGGTACATAGGGACCAGAGAGACTAGCGAAATTATGTGTGGATTAGATTATACGATTATATGGTGTACCATTGTCGATTGTATCAGATAGAGATGTCAGATTTATTTCTCATTTTTGACAGAGTTTCCAGAAGTCTATGGGATTAAAGATTTTTTTTGAGCACCGCATTGCAACCACAGACCGACGGACAGTAAGAGCGGACTATTCAGACGTTAGAAGATTTACTGAGATTGTGTGTATTGACATTCATTGGGAGTTGGGATAAGGATTTACGTCTAATCGAGTTTGCCTACAATAATAGCTTTCAGATTAGTATCGGAGTGGCTCCGTTTGAGGCTTTGTATGAGAGGAGATGTATGACTTCTATTTGTTAGGGCAAGGTTGGAAATAGATAGATTCATGGCTCAGATTTGGTATCATGTGGAAAGCCTGTGGAGATCGTAGATCGAAAGGTTTGAGAGTTGAGATCCATTCGTATTTCTCTTTTAAAGGTCATGTGGTCGAATCATCACATCTAGGAAGTGACTTGGGTAGTGGAAAAGAATATGTGGGAGAAATACCCAGAGTTGTTTGGGGATTGAGAAATTTCGAGGATGAAATTTTTGTAAGGTGAGTATATTGTAATACCTTATATTTTTTTTAATCATATCAATTATTATCAAACATAACACACCCTACTGAGTAATTATCATTTATGATCATGTTTATTTTTCCCAAAAAACAACCAAAAACACACACACACCCTTGACCTACCATAAACCTCAAGCCTTTTATTTAATTAAACACTTTAATCATTCTTTCATTTTTTACATACCAAATGTAGAGTGAAGGGTGAGTGCTGAAGACTAAATTCTAGAGAGCATTGAGAGTAATTCTATGAGTTCTTAAAGAGAGAAACCGAGAGCAATTGTGGGGGAATTTCTAGAGAGAGAAAGTATGTACAAGAGAGAGAAATGTTTCGACGTCATCTGAGCTATGTTTTTGGTGAGTGACCACATCTGGAGAATTCCCTTGACGAGACGAACCACCAAACGCGCTCTCACGCTCCGGCCACGCGTCGGTGACTTGTTGTCCACGCACTCCACGCGCCGCCATGCGTGAATGACACCTCCCGTACCAGATTATTCCCATCATCGAGATACGCAAGTTGGACACTTCATTTATCCAATCGGACCTTTGGTTATTACGAAACGAGCAAAATACGGTAGTTATCGGTGTTTCACCGATCGTCGATAATCGCCATGTTTCGGCCCCCACCACTACTTTCATTGGGATCCTTGAGATATTTTCTGATCAGTGGCTCATTCGTTGTGAGATTTGTAGGTCGTTGGAGCTCGGTACGTGATAATTACCATTTTGGGCAGTAAATGATAGAATTTGAAAGTTTTGAACTTAATTGTATATTTGCATAATTAAGAGGGTAAGATTGTAAAATTTTTTTTCAAGGGTTAATAGGTAATAGTTGAGAGCTTGAGAACTTTATGGATATAGTAGGAAAATTTAGGTGCTAAAATGGAAATTTAGAAAGTTTAGTGGTAAAACCATAATTTTGGAAAAATTGAGGGACCGGATCATAATTTTATATTTTCATATCTTAAAGAGGATATAGACATATTTAGGACTTTTGCGTGGATATAGGTAAGTACAATATATGATGATTCCCTTAACATAATTGTTTGTTGATTGATGGTTGTTGTGAAAGTCCATATATATGTATTGGTATATTTATAACTATATATATATATATAATATATATATATATATATATATATTATATATATATATATATATATATATATTGTGGAGATATAAACATTGAATAATTGAAAGCATGAGAAATACGAATTCATGATTATTGAGATGAGATTGATGGATTAGATGTGAGATGTTGTTGGACAATTATGACCCATAGCGTCACTATTTGTACAGATCATGGTGTTGTTATACAAATAACTATGTGACAAAGGAGATTGCCCTCTTATCATTTGTGATTAGATTACCAAGATGTATAAATGATAGGAGGTCCTTATGATTTTTCCTGGATTGAGATGATATGAGACAATATCAGTCCACGAATGTTAAATCATTAATATCCCTAGTCAGAGTATTATCGAGATTGGACATCGATAAATGCGTAAAAGACTAGTATTACACTTGTGCACGTTGTGAGGGCATAACAACATAGTTCTCATATATTTGGGTATAGGATATTCATGCAAGTGTAATAGAAGGTTGTGTTTTACCGATGGTACGGGAAACAGCTTCGCTCTGGATAGACCCCCTCGGAATTCCATTGGTAGTATGACTATGTGTCTATGGAAGTCCGACATCAGGGTAGGTGTATTTGGTCTTAACCTGAGACTTGCACCACAAATACTTGCGACAATCAATATACTTTGGTTTTGGTCGTCCATGGCTTTAACAGGTCAAGACGGAAGTATCACTCCAGTCATATAGAGATGATGGTCACGTAGGATACGGTACTGGTTCTCTTATGTACTGCAGTCATCGGGATAAAATGACAAGGTCATGTTTATCCGATAATAGAGACTAGTTACCAGACATCCGACATGTGCTTCGTACGGGGCAGACACAATTAAAGCCCCAGGCCTAGCACATGACATCCGATACTGGATCGAAATACGCAATACTGCGTATACTACGCCTGATATAGATCACTATATTCCTGTAAGGATATTTCTGGAGAATTGGGTAGGCATGGCGCTTTGCTAGAAGCCAACCTTGTCTTGTAAATCGGTACAAACGTAGTACTAGGTACTTACGTGTTCGGATAGTTCGACGATCGTATTACTGCCAACATATCCGGGGATCTCATGGGTCGCTTCCCGAAGATTCACCGATGACGTATGACTCGCACTTAATTAATCTGGGATAAATTAGATGAGAGAGAAAATTAATCGGGGATTAATTGTGGAGATATTTTATCTTGGATAAAATATCATTTAAGAGAAAGAATGATTAATTTGGAATTAATCGATTAAAATAATATATTCGATGTATTATACGAAATTGGATTTCGACGCGGAATTAAAATTAGATTTTAATTCGGGCGAATGAATTAATTTAGAATTAATTTAGAATTAATTCATTAGCGACGTGAATAGTGATTTCGCTATGCATAATCATTCAATTGCGTCGCAACGGAAAATTCGTTAATTTGGAATTAGCGAACCCGGGCCTGGAAGTGTTTGCGAGCGCATTCGCATTTCGAATTCGAGTACGGTACACAAGTCACATCAAGCGTCAAATCACTAGTCGCATCTAGCGTCACATCAATCGTCAATCAAGTGATAGATGTCTTTCACTTTGAGTGATTGACACCATGTCACTATTCATGATTGATGGTGCTAGTTGGCAAGCTTTAATGCTTGACTTTTTGTATTTGGTAAATCAATTTATTTGATTTTTTGAAAATTGAAAATTGTGTATTAGATACACAAAATGAAATAAAAAACCAACACACTTTAATTCTCTCTCTCTCTTCTCATGGTTTGGAGCCAAAAACTCCATCTCTCTCTCACGGCATTTCCTCTTCTGTTTTTTCTGGGTTGGATCGAGAACCATGGAGAAGCTAGGAAATTTGTGACAAATTTCTTGAGTGCTAGCACACATAGGAGCCATACAAAGGTGATATGGAACTCACTTTTTTAAGCATGTAATCACCACCCAAAAGCTTGGAGCTTGGAAAATGGAGAAATTCGCAAATGAGGACTGCATATCAGTGGACTGCCGAGCTTGACAGAGGGCAAAAAATGGATTTTTGTTGTCCACCGCATCGCTCAACCGCTCGATGTAAGTATTCCGCAACTTTCTTCGATTGTATTCGCACATGTTTTATGCTTATTATTCGATCCTCGGGACCGTAGAACTCCAACAATGGTATCAGAGCGTTGTTAAAAGCATGAAACCGATTTAGGGCTTAAAATTGGGTAAATTGTATTTGAGCATAATTTAATGAAATTGGATGATTTAGTATGCTTAAATGTAGTTTAATTGAAGATTGATTGGATCAATTTCATGAAATTTTATTTGGAACAATTTTCCCCAATTTTTGATGGCTTGGCCGAATGTCACTATGCCCTAAATGTCTTGGAATTTTGATTTTTGATTCATTGGATGAGTTAGAATCATTGGGGAAATGTTGATTGTGGATTTAATTTGATTGAAACCGAATCGATTTTGAAAACCCCACATTGCCGAGACTTTGAAGCATGAATTGGGTTTGATTTTTTGATAAATTGCGTTGGACATGATTTAATGTTGATAAGCATTATTAATTGTGTAAATTGATGTTTTAGAATTGTTAATTTGGGTGATTAATTATGTTATACACTTTAGGTTAATTAAATTGTGAAATTGGATTTTTGTAATTTAATTAGATTGGGCTTGTAATGTTGTAAATGGGCTTAAATGGGCTTGGTTGTAACAAGATGGGTTTAGGCTAAATTGGTTGGATCCAATTGGGCCCAAAACCGCTTCCATAAAGCCCAAATGCGACTAATGGACCTTAATAATTTAATTGGGCCTAATGGGCCTAAATTGATTTCTAGGCTTATGAGGTTATTCCTTGATTGGGCTTTGGTTATTGGGTTTGACCCAAGTTGACTCCACGCCTTAAAGAAATTAATTAAAAGCCCATTGGACTTTAATTAAATTAACGTTGGAAGTTAATCGGGCTTTGAGACCCGTAACGATTAAATTTGGAATTTAAGTCGTGAAGGTTATTAATAAAATGTAATATTTAATTTGGAATTAAATAAATGAATTAATATTAAATTCAAATTGAATTTGATTTAATGTTGTAGTTTAATTTAATTCAAGAATTCGTACTTTGAGTACTTATTCGTAAAACGAGTTTGACTCGCGCAAAATCAAATCGTTGTTTGAACATTGGATGGTCATTAATTATCAGATTAATTAATTGGATTAGATTGATTGATAACATACTTGTGTGAATACATGGTTGTGATGCGTGAATAATGTATATCAGATGGATATTAGATGGGTGGGGCAATTTTAGAAATTGTTGTAATAAATTTGGAATTTATTTAATTGGACCTGCGTGTCTAGCCTATTACCTCCATACTCTTTGTATTTCTCTTCTCACCTATTCCCCTCAATGTAAATGAGGTTTCTTTAGAAGTGTAGTGTAACGGGTAGAAGTGATACTTGTGCTAGCAGGAGAGAGGAAAGATAGAGATTGATCTAGGGTTAATGTGTTAAGTATCCATTCGTATATCATTATTATTTATTTATACGCGCTTTATTATGTGTTTAGAATGCATGTATAAGGGTGTATGATGATGAGACCTTAACAAAGATAATAAATTGGTTGCCAATTTGCAAGCGAAAAACCCTCACAAAATATTAAGCTTTTTTCCTTCCATTGAGTGATTCTTACTCAAGATCTAAGACTGACATTGGTTTGTTGGCCAAAGTCAAGGCCTTTGTCCGTCGAGGATGTGTTTGAATCGAGAGTTTTTGTTCCATATCGGTGTCTTGTCCAAGTTGTGGTTTGTTGGCCAAAGTCAAGATCACTTCTTGTCCATCGACATTGATTACAAAGCTTTCCATGGTCAATGGGTCACGCTTGACTGGGATCACTAAGTTTGTTGTGCCAAAGCCAAGGCTTAGTAGATTCAGAGGAAAAAGGTTAGGCAATATATTGGATATATTGGCATATATATTGTATATATGTTTCGGACTTGGATATCCCCCTACTGGATCTAGGAATTGGATTGGATCCAATTGATCTTAGAGATCTACCTAGTTAATTATCATACAATTTGTTGGCCAAAGTCAAGATTGTGTGATATTTAATGGGATCCTAGCCCGCTAGGAAACACGGTTTCCCGAGTACTCGACAGAGGATTAGAGGCTCGCCGAAAATAGTGGGAGGCAAAAATGGATTTGCAATATTCGTTTAATTACTTGCCATACGTGCTCAAAACAAATATCATTCGTCAAATAAATTAAATGTTAGTTGGACTAATATTTAAACGTTGTTTTATATAACAGTTAGACTGTATTCAAACAAATTAAATTATAGTTGATTAAATAGTTGGACTATTGTAATCATTATAATAAATAGTGCCGAAATCGTTGATTAAATAGTTGGACTATTGAATCAAGATAAAATTGAAAGATTGACATTTAAAACATAATCCTATGGAAAATGTATTTAAATGGTTTAATTTGCAAATTGGGAATAAAATTCAGAATGGTCCTGGAAACTAATAAATTACTTTATTTGATAAAATAACATATTAGGCCTAAGCCCGGAGTTGAGAAAATAGTAGAGCATGATATTTGGAATATTCATGTGGTGATAACTTTAGTGCTTAATCCATTAAACTTGCGAAATAGACTCCTTAATTTCTTTGTCAAAACTAAGGGTTAGATCCTTAAAGTATGATATTGAAATTGAAATATCTTCATAGATATATTCTTAGATCTTAGAAGTACCAAATTGCAATTAAACTCTTGAAGGGTTAATGGCTATTCTCAAGGAGATATTAGCCAAAGTTTGCAATAAGGCAAAAAGCGCAAGGCGCACCTTAATTCGATATTCCAAAAGGCGAAGGCTTGGCCAAAGGCTTCTAGAATGTGGAAAATGGCAAGGCAAAATCATTATAATCTTCTGGGAAGATAAATGACATATCCCAAAATGTCTGCCTAATTTGGCAAACGGGATCGCGGAAGCGTGACTGCCGTTTGGACAAAGGACACATGAGGAATTGAGACGGGGCTAGGCTCTGACTTCAAATATGTTTGTCATAATATGTTCACTACTAGTATTAAAATTGGATTTTAAATACTTAGTGTGGTACATAAATATGCATTGATGTTCAGAATCTGCTATTAGCAGGACACTGACTTCAGACTGAGATTAATCTGCGAATCAGAAAAGGGACGAAAGTCACTGTTTCAACAGTAGATACCTAAGTTAGGAACTACCTTCGGGTGTGTACTTAAATTGGAAACTATTATAATGTAACTAGTTTGACTAGAAACATTATCTCTGTATCACTGTATAATCCGTTGCAGATATACCTTTATATTCTAGAACACTAAAGTGTTTTATTTTATAAAGATGATATTGAGATAAACACACTAGATGTGAATAACAGAATTTGTATTTTGAAATATAAGAAAATCTCAAACGTATAAAATGACACAAATAGCTCAAACTGATTTTATCAGAAGAAACTAATAAGTGGCATTGTTGTCTGGGACACAATCAAACAAGACTCGTATATCCGCACTTTCGAAGAGTGGGTACTCGGACAAATTTGATTCAATTCAAATAAAGTCTACGAATCTAGTTTATTGGGCAAAGTGCCTAAAACACTTTTACTTGGTAAAAGTGCAAATGCCACCGATCTGCTAGCTCTAGTTCATAGTGAAGCTAGTGGGCCCATATCTAGCTAGGCTAGAAGTGGATATGAATATTTCGTGACCTTTACGGATGTGGCATCACGTTATGGTTATCTGTTTCTTTTGAAAAACACAAATCGGAAACTTTTAAAGTTTCGACACGAAATAGACAAACAGATCGGCTAAACTATTAAACCGTCACGGTAAGACCGTAATGGAAAATACTTAAGCAATAAGTTTCTAATATACTTGAAAGAGTATAGTATTCTTTCAAAGAGGACTCCTCCCGGAACACGTCATCCTGACGGTGTGTCCGAACAGAGTAACCAAATTTTTTTGGACATGATAAGGTTAATCATGAGTCGCTCTAAGCTACCATTTCCTTCAACGGATAAGCTTTAGACAGTGCAGAACTTATTTTGAATAAGGTTCCATAAAATCTGTTTGACAGAATTCATATTAGATATGAACAGGAAAGAAACCGGGTTTCTCATTCCTGAATATTTGGGAATGCTAGGCATATGTTTGGACGATACCAAACTAAAACCCAAATCGGATAAGTGCCAAATGTAGGTTATCCTAGGGATACCATAAGTATAGTACTTATGCAACTCACAAAGGAACAATTTAATTGTTGCTCACCATGCGATTTTTCCTAAGAGGAATACCTATATACAGTGGTAAGTGGGAGGATAGTAAAACTCGATGATAATCAGAGTGATACTGTTCCTGGCACTAAGTCATTAATGGAACATGAATAGTTTATCAAGGATGAAACTATTCCATTAATCTTCGAATACACAAGAACCGCGTAAGTCGGAGAGAGTCAGAAAACAACCTGAGGTATAGGTTTCTGATCTCACCTCATAAAGATGTCAATCTTATTGAGGAATACCAACTGACTATGTATGAGGAAGTGATACAAGGTATCGACTCCCTATTATGGCAAAGTGCCATGAATCTGAAATGGATTCCATGTATACAACCAAGTTGGATACTAGTTGATGTACCGCAAGGCATTGTGCCTATTGGTACTTTATAAGTCTTCAAGGAAGACATACATGGATGGCAACATACCAACGTGTAAAGCTAGGCTTTTAGCGGAAAGGTATCGTTATCAACATTGTGTTGATTACGATTCAACCTTTTACCTGTTGCCACAGTGAATCCATTTGGATAATGCTTGCTAATGCTGCATGTTTCATTTATGAAATATGTCAGCCGAACGGGAAAATCGCTTTCCTGAAAAGGAAACCTTTTGGAGGATGTTTAAAACATCCTGTCGATTTTGTCGTACCAAAACAAGTAAACAAGGTTTGCAGGTTAATCAATCCATATTTGGATTGAAGCAAGCATTAAGTTCTTGGAATTATCGTTTTGATCTAATCATAATGGTTTATGATTTAATTCAAAACGAAATGATTCTTGTGTATATAAGGAAGTTAATGGGAGCGCATTGACAATGATTGTCCTATGAATAATGATAATATATCATTTCTTAGAAATGATATTCCCATAATAATCGGTGAAAGCTAAGTTTTGAGAAAACTCTCCAAGAACTCGTATATTGAAAAATGTATGTGACCTGGTGTCTCATACGCTTTGAGCATATGGAGTCACAAACAGGCCAATCCAAGTGATAGTCACTAGATTGATATTAAGAACATCCATTAGTTTCTTAGAGAACTAAGGATGTTGTCTTATACTATGGAGATGGAGAACTTGAAGTGACTGGGATCACTACTGCAAGTTTCCTAAACCGATAAAACGACTATAAGTCCAAACGGTACTATACAGTTTGAATAACGGAACAGTGAGCTGGAAATCTTCAAAGCAAGATATTGTTACCGAATAAACAACAAATCGGGTTATTGCTGCAGCTGAGGCAGCAATAGAAGCCATTTGGGTCGATAATAAATCTAATTAGATTAGATATAGTTTTATTAGCAGCTGAGCTAGGCTACAGCACAGGCTAAAGAATTAATGGTCTCATCAACGATCCAGATATATACTTCGATATTCATCTGATTCGTTCGGACCATACATCGTGGCGATGTGATGATCGTAAATCGTATCAAATGATAATCATGCAAATCCGCTGACGAAAGTCTTTTCTCAGCAGTTTGAGCGAACCATACATAGTTCGGGTGTAAGACACTCGAGTGACTAGCTATAGGCCAAGTGGGAGATTGTTGGACAATTATGACCCATAGCGTCACTTTATACATATCATGGTGTTGTTGTACAAATTAACTATGTGACAAAGGAGATTGCCCTCTTACCATTTGTGATTAGATCACCAAGATATAAATATAGAGGAGGTCCTTATGATTTGTTCCTGGATTGAGATGATATGAGACAATATCAGTCCACGAAGGATAAATCATTAAATATCCCTAGTCAGAGTATTATCGAGATTGGACATCGATAAATGCGTAAAAGACTAGTATTACACTTGTGCGCGTTGTGAGGGCAAAACGGCATAGTTCTCATATATTTGGGTATAGGATACTCATGCAAGTATAATAGGAGGTTGTGTTTTACCGATGGTACGGGAAACAGCTTCGCTCTGGATAGACCCCCTCGGAATTCCATTGGTTGTATGACTATGTGTCTATGGAAGTTCGACATCAGGGTAGGTGTATTTGGTCTTAACCTGAGACTTGCACCGCTAATACCTGCGACAATCAATATACTTTGGTTTTGGTCATCCAGGGCTTTAACAGGTTCTGTGTATGCCTCTGCTGGGTATATTGAGAATCGTAGAGTGTTGGGTGTGATGTCAAGACAGAAGTATCACTCCAGTCATATGGAGATGATGGTCACGTAGGATACGGTAACTGATTTTCTTATGTACTGCAGTCATCGGGATAAAATGACAAGGTCATGTTTATCCGATAATAGAGACTAGTTACCAGACATCCGACATATGCTTCGTACAGGGCAGACACAATTCCAGCCCCAGGCCTAGCATGTGACATCCGATACTGGATCGAAATACGCAATACTACGTATATTACGCCAGATATAGATCACTATATTCCTGTAAGGATATTTCTGGAGAATTGGGTAGGCATAGCGCTTTGCTAGAAGCCAACCTTGTCTTGTAAATCGGTATAAACATAGTACTAGGTACTTACGTGTTTGGATAGTCCGACGACTGTATTTACTGCCAACATATCCGGGGATCTCATGGGTCGCTTCCCGAAGATTCACCGATGACGTATGACTCGCACTTAATTAATCTGGGATTAATTAGATGAGAGAGAAAATTAATCTAGGATTAATTACGGAGATATTTTATCTGGGATAAAATATCATTTAAAGAGAGAGAATGATTAATTTGGAATTAATCGATTAAAATAATATATTCGATGTATTATACGAAATTGGATTTCGACGCGAATTAAAATTAGATTTTAATTTGGGCGAACGAATTAATTTAGAATTAATTCATTAGCGACGTGAATAGTGATTTCGCTAGGCATAATCATTCAATTGCGTCGCAACGGAAAATTCATTAATTTGGAATTAGCGAACCCGAGCCCGGAAGTGTTTGCGAGCGCATTCGCATTTCGAATTCGACTGCGGCACGCAAGTCATATCAAGTGTCAAATCGCTAGTCGCATCTAGCGTCACATCAATCATCAATCAAGTGATAGATGTCTTTCACTTTGAGTGATTGACGCCATATCACTATTCATGATTGATGGTGGTAGTTGGCAAGCTTTAATGCTTGAATTTTTGTATTTGGTAAATCAATTTATTTGATTTTTTGAAAATTGAAAATTGTGTATTAGATATACAAAATGAAATACAAAACCAACACACTTTAATTCTCTCTCTCTTCTCACGGTTTGGAGACAAAAACTCCCTCTCTCTCTCACGGCATTTCCTATTCTGTTTTTTCTGGGTTGGACCGAGAACCATGGAGAAGCTAGGGAAATTTGTGGCAAATTTCTTGAGTGCTAGCACACATAGGAGACATTCAAAGGTGATAGGGAACTCACTTCATGAGCATGGAATCACCACCCAAAATCTTGGAGCTTGGAGCATGGAGAAAGCCGCAAATGAGGACTACATTTCAGTGGACTGCCGAGCTTGACAGAGGGCAGAAAATGGATTTTTGTTGTCCACCGCATCGCTCAACCGCTCGATGTAAGTATTCTGCAACTTTCTTCGATTGTATTCACATATGTTTTATGCTTATTATTCGATCCTCGGGACCGTAGAACTCCAACAGATGTGACTGTATTGGATGATGTGTGTTGTTGTGTTTTGCTCCCGGGTATTGTATAATAGTGGCCGGAGATGTGATGAGATATTTTGCGAGATAATATGGTGAAAAACCTTGGGTGTATGAGAGGGACTCTCTCATTGGTTTTAACCCACTCACACATATTTTGTGGGATAATATGGTGGGAAACATTGGGAGTTGTGATGAGGTACTCTCCTATTGGTTTCAATCCACTATTATCTGGACCCAGATTAGAAACCATGTTTGATGGATGTTTGTATTGTTGTGGGATGGTTGCTTGAGATGATATTATAGTATATGTTATTTTCATATATATATAATATATATATATATATATATATATATATATATTTTGTTGGTGAGGTCATGTTGAGAGTACGAGTGATTTATTTACTGAGCTCTTTAAGCTCACTCCCCTTTTTCCCAAACATTCCAGATAGTTCGCAAGCAATAGCAGTAACAGTATCAGAATTTGATCCACGTGTCACAGATATTTTTCAGGTTGGTCCAGACATTTAAGTCATCATTTGTATATTTTTAAAATTTGTGTTGTAAATCATATGATTTGAGTATTATTCAGAGAATTGTAAATTATAATTTAAGATGTATTATTTGTGCATATTATTTTATTTGTATTACATATAGAATGCTCGAGCTAAAGAAGTCTGCGAACCCTTTTCTAGGGTTGGGTCCGCTCTATTAAGGGGGTCGTGACAACTTGCGGGGGAGATTTATGGCAATTAAAATCATCAAGGTAAATTGGTTGAAATCTTTAGCCCTTATAATGTTCTTATTGCTTCTAGTCCAAATGATTAAAATGTTATATTATTTTCTTTGGACTATTTAAGTTTTGAAAATTTATTTAATCTCATGCAATTGCTATGTTCAAATAAGAAAACTTTCCTTACAATTGTTATGCTTAAATGAATATGCCACTTATATGAGATAATACGCAAAATGAGTTTATCATGAATCCATATTTATTTTCTTGGTTAAAATTTTTTATATATCATGTTTACATGGTACCTTCTATTTTATGAAGAGTGAGCTTGCACTTGCCTTCTCACCTTTTTTTCTAATGTCAAAGGGGGAAAGAAAGTAAATGAATGCACCACAAGGTAATCTTTCTTTTTGAGTGTATTTTGTCTAAATCTTAGGATTGAAGAAAGATGCACATATTGAGGTACATGGAGTTGTCATCATTAAAAAGAGGGAGATTGTTAGTATCATGATTTTGATGATGCTAATGAAGCAAAAAGACTGAAAGATAAGAAGCTCAAGGACATGAAAAAATTTGGCAAAGATTATCAATGTTAGCTACTCGACGACTTGGTTTCGATGGTTTACAAATATTTACATATTACCAAATCAAGTTAGATGAGGTCAAAGTTGATGATGAAGCCAGAATGAGCTACAATATGATAAAAAACCAAAAAGATGATGAAAAGAGATCCAAGATTAAGAGCCAAGCAAGATGAAGATCAAGATGATGATTAAAAGCTAAAACTAATTGTAAGTGAGTTTATTAAAATATTTTAAAGCTCTTAGAAATCATACATTTTGCATCACTTGCATTTAAAATGGTTTAGAATACTTAAGAAATCATTTGCACAAAAAATGAATTTCAATGCACAAATGCATCAAAAATGGTTTTGAAAAATTAGAAAACGGTTGAATTAAATTTCAAATGATATACCATTAGATATATATGTGTCTCTAGTTTGATACAGTTTAAATGGAACACAATTTTGATATATAGAACTTTTGCTAGAGCCATAGAACTACAACATGTTCAAATATGTATTTTTAGCAGACCTGACATATTATAAAATTTTAAAAAATTCATCTTAATATTCTTTAGGATTAATTTTTTAAATATGATAGATCTATGTGTCTACTTTATTTAGAATTTTACGGATCTTGATTTGAAATTTTCTAAAGCAAGTGATGGTAAAAATACTGAGTGCTATCAGACTTGACTGGTTATCAGAAAGTTGTTGAGACATACATACTGATCCATGGAACTGGCATACCGGTCCCAGAGGTCCCAAATGTCATTTTTTTGGATCCGTTTGAGCTGTCAGATTAGTATACTGGTCCTATAGAACGACATACCGATCTTATAACTGAAAACCGACTATAAATGACAGTTTTGTGCAAAATCTATAAATTGGCCATTTTTCTCACTTCTAATAGATCTCTTGCACATATATTCATCCTCTAATCATGTCAAAATATTTTTGAGAGTTTATAAACATCTTCAAATTATTTTCTCTCCAAAATCAAATTTATAAAGCTTATTATTTTACATCTTCGTATTTAATTAGTGAGCTTATTTTTCATTTGGGTAATACTCTCACATTCAAATTCTTATAATCTTTGTGAGTTTCCAAATAGTAAATAGAGTTTTTAAAATCTTATATATCTTACACACTTTATGTTTGAAAAAACTCATACTTCATCTTCATATTATATTAGTGAGCTTTGATATATTTGGTGAGATACTCACATTTTAAATCTTCTTTGTAATCTTTTGTGAGTACTCAAATTATGGTTGTAATTTTTTATTATCAAGCACTTGTGTGTAAATTCCTTGTGTGAGTGAGTATACTCTCATTGGTGGATTTGTGTACAACGTTAATAGAAAGCTTGGATCAAAGACCTTTATTGTAAATGTTTGGAAGTGACCCCAGAAAACTCTCGGTGTAAAGTGCATATTCATTTTACATAGTGGAAAGCTTCAAGCGTGGCTTGGAGTAGTGGACGTATGCAAGAGTTGGCCGAACCATTATAAATTTTTGGACAATCATGACCCATAGCATCACTATTTGTAAAAGACATGATGTTTTTTTGTACAAATTAACTATGTGACAAAGGAAATTACTCTTTTATCATTTTGAAATTGGATTACTTGGATATATAAATGATAAAAGTCCATATGATTAGTACCTGATTAATAAGATATGAGACCGTATTAATCCATGAAAGGTTTAATCATTAAATATCCATAGTCGTAGTATTATAGAGACTGGACATCGAAAATGCGGAATAGGCTAGTATTACACTTGTGCGCGTTATGGAAGCTTAACGACATAGTTCATATATATTTAAGTATTGGATACTTATGCAAGTGTGATAGGAGGTTCTGTTAGCCGTTGGACCAGGAACAGCTTCGCTCTGGATAGACCCATCGGAATCCCATTGGTAGTATGACTATGTGTCTATAGGAATCCGAATCAGGGTAGGTGTATGTGGTCTTAACCTGAGACTTGCATCGCTAATACTTACGACAATCAGTATACTTTGGTTTTGGTATACTGAGAATCGTAGTGTATTGGGTTTGATGTCAAGATGGAAGTATCTGTTGGACAATTATGACCCATAGCGTCACTATTTGTAAAAGACATTGTGGTTTTTGTACAAATTAATAATGTGACAATGGAAATTGCTATTTTATCATTTTGTAATTTGATTACTTGAATATATAAATGATAAAAGTCCTTATGATTAGTTCCGGATTAATAAGATATGAGACAATATCAATCCACAAAGGTTTAATCATTAAATATCCCTAGTCGTAGTATTATCGAGACTGGACATCGATAATGCGGAATAGACTAGTGTTACACGTGTGTGTGTTATGGAAGCGTAACAACATAGTTCTCATATATTTAAGTATTGGATGCTTATGCAAGTGTGATAGGAGGTTATGTTTGCCGATGGTACAGAAACAGCTTCGCTCTGGATAAACCCATCGGAATCTCATTGGTAGTATGACTATGTGTCAATGGGAATCCGATTCAGGGTAGGTGTATTTGGTCTTAACCTGAGACTTGCATCGCTAATACTTGCGACAATCAATACGCTTTGGTTTTGGTCATTCGAGACTTTAACAGGTTCTGTGTACGCCTCTTCTGGGTTATTGAGAATCGTAGTGTATTGGGTGTGATGTCAAGATGGAAGTATCACTTCAGTCATATAGAGATGATGATCACGCAGGGATACGAAACTGGTTCTCTATTATGTTGCAACTATCGGGATAATATGACAAGGTCATGATTATCCGATTATAGAGACTAGTTGCTTGTGATCCGATATATGCTTCGTACGGGGTAGACACTATTCCAGCCCCAGGCCTTGCATATGACATCTGACACTGGATCGTAATACGCAATACTATGTATACTACGCCTGATATAGATTATATATTCCTTAAAGAATATTTCTGGAGATTTGGGTAGGCACGACGCTTTACTAGAAGCCAACCATGTCTCGTAAATCGGTAAGAACGTGGTACCGAGTATGCACGTGTTCGGATAGTCCGACGATCAGATTTACTGCCAACATATCCAGGGATCTCATGGGTCGCTTCCCAAAGATTCACCGATGACGTATGACTCGAACATAAAATTAATCTAGGATTAATTGCGGAAAGAATTTATCTATGATAATATTCAATTAAAAGAGAGAGAATGATTAATTTAGAATTAATCGATTAAAATAATATATTCGATATATTAAATGAAATTGGATTTCATAACGGAATTAAAATTGGATTTTAATTCGGGCGAATGAATTAATTTAGAATTAATTCGCGAGGGACTTTAATAGTAATTTTGCGAGGCATTATTATTTAATTAAATTTAATTCAATTAAGTCGCAACGGAAAATTCGTTAATTCGGAATTAACGAATCCGAGCCCGGAATGTGTTTGCGGGCCCACTGGGATTTTGAATTCAAGTGGAGCCCACATGTCACATCACAAGTCACATCACTTGTCTTTCTCATCACTTTTTGTGATGGAAGTTAGTGTGGTGTGATGTTGGCTTGTTTTTCACACAACTTAGTAAAGTGATTACCAACTTTGGATTTTTGGTATTACTTTACATTTTGATTTTTGAAATAAATTAATTTTGATAACACATTCACTCATCTCACTCATCATTCTTCTTCTCCTCTCTCATGCCATTTGCACTCTCCCTCTCTTGGACTTGGCTTGGCCGAAACTTACCAAGAGTAAAGGAAGAAATTTGTTGCAATTTTTCTAGTGCTAGCACACAAAGAATCATACAAAGGTGATAACTGAAAGATTAGCGTTTAGAACATAATCCTGGGGAAAATGTCTTTAAGCGGCTTTAATTTTCAAATTGGGAATAGAACCTCACGATAGTCCTGGGAATTGAGAAGTTATTCTATTTGATAGAATTACATCTCGGACCTAAGCCCGGAGTTGAGCAAATAGTAGAACATGATATTTGGAAGATTCATGTGATGATAACTTTAGTGCTCAATCCTTTATACTTGATGCAATGACACTTTAATTCTGTCGTCAGAATTAAGGATTAGATCTTTGTACCATGATGATAAAATTAAAGATCTTCATAGATTTATTCTTAGATCTTAGAAGTACAAATTGCAAAAGAAGCTCTTTCGTTCGGGTATGTCAGAGGGTACATCTGTCGAGCACTAAGTGTCACAGATGATTGCTGACATCGATCAGTTAGGTTAGCTGGGCATTATCTACGTGGCCGAGACTACCAAAGATTTGATCTTATAGTCTCTACCCGAAAGTTGGGCAGGTTCATTATGAACCAAGAGTAAACTCTTGGAGAGTTGAAGGCTATGCTCAAGGAAGCAGAGCCAGAGCTTCTAAAGGGGCAAAGGCAAAATCATCACAGTCTTCTGGGAAGACAAATGACATATCCCAAGATGTCTGCCTAAACTGTGGCAAACAGGGTCACTTGATGCGTGACTGCCATATGGACAAGGCAGATATAAAGGAAGTATAGGTGGGGCAAGGCTCCGGCTTCAAGTATGTTTGTCATAAACATGTTCACTATTAGTTTCAAAATTGGATTTTGGTGTGGTACATAAATATGTACTGATGTGCGGAATCTGCTGATTAGCAGGAGACTGACTTCAGTTGAGATTAACCTGCGAGTCGAAAACGGGACGAGAGTCGCTGTTTTAACCATAGAAACCTAAGTTTAGGAACTACCCTTTGGGTATGTACCTAAATTAGGAAACTGTTATAATGTACCTAGAATGATTAGAAATATTATCTCTATATCTAAGTTTAACCTGTTGCGGGTATACCTTTATATTCTAGAACACTTCACTGCACATATCATGAGTTGCATAGGATGCTTCTAATAGCGGAGGAGGATTTAAAGAAGGGAGTGTCGACTTGCCTTCCGAAAATCATATCACTTTTCGCTTCTTCCCACTCCAAGTCGAAGGGGAAGAATATGAAGGGAAATGAGAAGAAGAAAGGTTTCGATATTCCTCTGCAGGCTAAGGTAACGAAGCCCAAAAGAGCTCCTGAAAATAAATGCCATCACTGCTAGAAGGTCGGGCAATGGAATAGGAACTGTCCTGACTACCTTGCCCAGATCATGAGGGAAATAGCACCGACATTAGGTACTTTTATTTTTCCTGTTATTGATATCTCATTAGCTTGTGAACCTATCATATCTAGTTGGATTTTAGATTTTGCTTGTTCTGTTCACATTTGCAATTCGTTGCAGGTGCTGAAGGAAAATATACAGCTTAAATCTGGAGAGATGCAGTTGTGATTCGGGAATGGCGACTCTTTGAATGCGGTTACAGTGGGCTTATGCGAGATTCCCCTACCCAGTGGGATAATGTTGTCGCATGATTGCTTTTTGTGCCAAGATGTGTGGCAAATATTATGTCATTTTTTGTATTAGATACGGAAGGATATAATGTAAATATTAAAAACCGTTTTTTATATTTATATGATAGAAATAGTATTCAAATCCTAGTTTGTCCAAATAAGCATGGTCATTACATTTTGCATATTTTTTTGAGATATTTTGAATACTGGAATTAATAAACGTAAATTATCTGAAATAAATAATATGGAACTTTGGCATATGAGGTTAGGTCATATAGGCGTGAAACGCCTAACCCAGTTGATTAGGAATGATTTGATTTCAAATCTCACCATTAAACCTTATCCAACCTGTGAATTTTGTATTCATGGTAAAATGACCAAAGCCCTATTTTCGGGTGTTGGACATCGAGCCACTGACTTATTGGAACTCGTACATTCTGATGTATGTGGTCATATGAGTCAGACTACACACAGTGAATTTTCATACTTCATTAACTTTACCAATGATGTGTCATGGTACAATTATGTTTATCTGATGAAACATAAATCATAAACTTTTGAAAAGTTCAAAGACTTCTGAAACGAATTGGAAAAACAAACTGGATAATATATTAAATGCCTTCGATTTGATCGAGGCGGTGAATATATAAGTGGAGAGTTCACTGATTATTTAAAGGATAATGAGATTCTCGCTCAATACTCCTCCCGGTACTCCACAACATAATGGAGTGTCACAAAGGAGAAATCAGACATTATTGGATATGGTCTGGTCTATGTTGAGTTTTACAGATTTGCCCTATTACTTATGGGGTTGTGCTCTTTTAACTGCCGCACATCTGTTGAATAAGATTCATTCTAAAGATGTTCTTACGACTCTTTATGAGATATGGACTGGTAGGAAACTGAATCTTAATTAAAGTAGGGTTTGGGGTTGTCCTGCATAGGTCATGGTGGCATAGCAGAATAAGTTCTTGCCTCGAGGGCAAAAGTTTAGGTTTGTAGGATATCCTTCAAATACGAAAGGATATTTGTTCTATGATACCGAGCATCGAAATGTGTTCGTACCTCGCTTCGGAAAATTTCTAGAGGTAGGATTTTTGTCAAATGAGGTAATCATAAACATGTTGAACTTGATGAAGTCTAACCTGAAACCAACGATCCAAAAGAGGAACCTGAAGTTCAAGTAGATGAATAACCTTCGACACACACACTCTGTAGGTCATAAAGGGTATCTAGGCCTCCGAAACGCTTGTATTTGATACAAGAAAAGAGTCTCGATGTTCTCTTAGTTGAAGAGACTGACCCTTTTACCTATAGAGAATTGATGTTGGACATCGACTCAATGAAGTTGCAAGAGGACATGAAATCCGAGTTAGACTCAATGCATGAGAATCAAGTTTTGGACTTGGTTCCGCTTCCCGAATGAATTGTTCCTATCGGCTATAAATGGGTTTATAAAAAAAAAGCGTGGGCCTAACAGAAAGGCTAAAACCTTTAAGGCTCGAATGGTAGCTAAAGGTTACACGCAGCGACCTGGCATCGACTACGATGAAACTTTTTTGCCAGTAGCGATGCTTAAATCTATAAGGATTTTATTGTCTATTACCGCTTACCATGATTACGAGATTTGGCAAATGGATGTCAAAACGACTTTTCTAAATGGATTTCTTGATGAAGAAATCTATATGGAACAGTTGGAAGATTTTGCATCCAGCGAGAACTCGGGCATGATATGTAAGCTTAAGAAGTCCATTTATGGACTTAAACAAGCTTCACGAAGTTGGAATCTTTGATTCGACGAGATAATCAGATTGTCTGGTTTTCTCAAGAATTCGGAAGAATCTTGTGTATATAAGAAGACCAGTGGGAGTATGGTGGTGTTTTTAATTCTCTAAGTTGACGACATCCTGATCATTGGGAATGATATCGGGATGATGCAAGGCGTCAATGCTTACCTCTGTAAGAATTTCTCCATGAAGGACCTGGGTGAAGCTTCTTATGTCTTAGGCATAAAACTCTATAGTGATAGAGAAAGGAAGCTTATTGGGTTATCCCAATCAACGTACATAGATAAGATCTTAGAACGGTATAATTTTGGTGATTGTAAGACATCAAATATACCCTTCAGACATGGCCTACATCTTTCGAAGAAGATGTCTGTAAACAGAAGATGAGAAGATTAGAATGTCTAATCAGCCTTATGTTTCGTGTTTGGGCAGCATCATGTATGTCGTATTATGTACTAGGCCTGATATCAGCTTCGCAATTAGTATGACTAGCAGGTATCAGTCTAATCAATGTAATAACCATTGGATGGCCATTAAACATATCTTAAATATTCTTAAAGGTACTAAGGATAAGTTTATAATATATGGAGGAAATGACCTACAAGTTAATGGGTATACGGATTCTGATTTCCAATCGGATCCCGATGATAGAAAGTCTACATCAAGATTATTCTTTACCTTTAATGAAGGTGCACTTTGTTGAAAGAGTTCCAAAAAGGGGTCAACAGCTGATTCCACCACAGAGGCGGAATTTATTGGAGCTTCTGAAGCTGCAAAGGAAGCTGTATGGGTTAAGAACTTTATCACAGAATTGGGAATAGTCCTAAGTATCGACAATCTGATTCTGTTATATTATGATAATACTGGAGCCATTACGCAAGCAAAGGAACTGAGGGCGCATCAGAAGTCAAAGCATGTGGAACGAAAGTACCACATCATTCGAGAGATTATGTCACGAGGGGACATTGTCGTGTGTAAGGTATCGAGTGAAGATAATGTAGTAGACCCGATTACGAAGGCCTTTCCTTCGAAGTTATTTGATAAACATGTGGAGTCGATGGGTATGAGATACAATCGATATTGGCACTAGAGCAAGTAGGAGAATTTTTTAGGGTTAGTGCTCGGACTGCCAATTTTCTTATGTATTTCCCTATAAATACTTATGAATATTTTTTATTATGAATAATATAAACTGTTTCTATTATATATATCATCTCTTTATATAAGATAAAAACATAATTGACCGTAGAATTATTAGTTATGATACTGTTGCAAAAGCGTCGCAACTGACATTGAGTTTATCATGATATTGTCATTCTTAGACAGTTCATGGTCAAGGTTTACACTACTTGGTCAATATAGTAAATGATAAGCGAAAAATATATCAATATTTACCACCCATTTTACTTAATTTTTTGTATATTTTCATGAGATTTGAACATTTTTATGTGTTTTGTGTTATTTTGCAGATAAATAAAGTTTCGGAACTCACTGGAATTGAATCGGGGCTAAAACGGTGAAATTCAAATCAAAAAGGGCAAATTAGAAAATTTTCTGTTTACGCGTCGTGATATGAAACATCCTCTGCGTAGCGACGCGCCACAATTATATAGCCTGACGACACGCGTTATAACTGACGTCATCCCTACGTCGTCATTGTAGCCGTGTTGTGACGCAAAACCCTCAACGCGTCGTCATGCCAAGCCAATAATTCTACCGACAGCCACATGATCATTTCGTCGAATCAACGGTGCATCGCGACACGCAAGTGATTTGCGTCTTGACGCGCGGGGTAGAATTTTTCCTATAAATTGAAGCTGAAATCAGAAGGAAAATTCATACCTTCTTCTTGGGATTTCCTTAAGAAAACTAAGAAGATTGTATCTTGTTTGTTTATTTAAACTTTATTGTATTTAATTTTTTATTTTATGCAATAGTTCTTTCTTTATTTTACTTTTCAGTATGAGGAGGTAACTCCCCTCTGCTGGGGTGAAAGGTGAAGCTTTTATTACTAATATTTAGATTAATCTCTATTAGTTATATATATAAACTATTTAAAACCTGACTTACTAGGATACCGCCTTTATGGTCGGTTGGACTTAAATAAATTGATTTTAACCTGACTTAAAAGGATACCGCCTTTATGGTCGGTTGGAATTAATCTAAAATCTGACTTAATCAGGATACTGCCTATATGGTCGGTTGGTAATGTTATGCAAGGTTTATATATTATAATAAGGGAGATATCTAAATTAGAAGTAATAAAAGTTGATCCTCTAACTCCAGTATTTTCTTTATTGTTAATTTATCTTTTTTATATTCAAGCTTTACTTTATGCCATTTACTTTATTTATGTCTTTAATATTCCTAAATATTTGTGGTAACTAAACCCTTTTATCTGGGGTTGTGATGAATTCCAATATCACCATTTTATAAGGGGTTATTTTATGCTTTGGGTAATATAAATGTTTATTTATTGAGTCTTAAGCTTAATGCTTCTTGTTAACTGGCCATTAATAAGATTGATCTGGTAAACTTAAAATAAACTTGACGAAGGAATTTTAGGTTTCAGCCTTAGACTCAGTAACTAATGATCTCACCTTGGGGCATGGTGATCCTTATGTAGATTTCCTTCAATGATAGACATATATCTGTCGGGTGGGGGTAGCCACAATTGAAACTTAATCTTAATGAATTCAGGTAATTTGGTTAACATAGACATATGATTAATTGGATTACTTTGGGTGTTTGCATCTGATCATCGTAATAGACTTTTGCATAATTTTTTTTCCAGGTTAATAAACCAATATATTGCAAAAACATGAGATAATCACTTCATCTTTAAAAGATATTGGGAGGATTCACAACCTTAGATAATTTTATAATATTGAATTTTTCTTAACTTTATTTTTGCAATGTTTTATTTACTTGTCTTTAGTTTAAAATCACCAATCAAACAATAATCAATCTATTAGATACTCATAAACACTTGACTTCATATATTAATAGCTTAGGTATTAAGTCATCGTGGGATCGATACATTTTATACTACTTGAGCGATACGTGCGCTTGCGTAACGTGTGTGTTTACCCCCGATCAAGTTTTTGACACCGTTGCCGGGGACTTATTTATCTTTCACAATTAATTTTAGGGTTAGATACATTTACCTTTACCTATATCTAATTTGTTTTTACATATTATTTTTGTTTTCTTGTGTTTCAGGTTCCCAGACACTACATGAGAAGAACCATAAGCTTTGAAATTCATCCGCTTGACCCAAAAATTAAAAGAACTATCAGATAGTTGAGAAGGGAAAGGTGAGAAGGCCAATGAGCACTGATCAACAAGAACAATCAAGAACTTGAACCTTTGGAGGTTGCACCACCAATTGCCATTCGAGACAGAACTATTCCGGTGGTTGAAGGCTTCATTTCATGCATTGTACTTCATCTCTTACCAGCAAATACGTGTGACATCAAAACATGCATTCAGATGATACAGCAGTCAGTTCAGTTTGAGGGGAATGCAACTGAAGATCCTAATGCCCATATTATAGGGGGTATGTAAAATAAATAAATAAAAATATATATATATATATATTTTCTGATGTACAAAAATAAAGCATCTAAGATCCGGGTTATTAAGTCTGTAAGGGTGTTTTAACACCTAGTGCCTTAAAACCAATTGGTTTGGGAGTCACTGGCACAAAGCTCGCTACATAGATCGAAGATGCTGCAAAAAATATATTTATATCTGAAGTCTGGGTAATTAAGTCCGTAGGGGTGTCTTAACACCTGGTGCCCTAGAGCCAACTGGTTTGGGAGCCAACGACCCAACACTCGCTATATAAACGGAAGATATTGTATATAAATAAAAAATAGAAAAAAAAATCAGAAAATCAGAAAAATTACATACCTCACCTGAGTTGATTATGGTAAACAGAACTATTTTAGATACTCAGATTGGTTTGACCCATTAACTGTTGAGAATTGAGACAAAATCACTAAGTTGATAACTTAGAATCGAAGCTATTTACTGGACTATTCACACACACACTTTGAGTCTGACTTAGGTATGTTGTTCAAATAAAAGGATTTTAGCAGAGATATGCATTTTGAAGGTTCCTCTAACTTTGATACTAAACATTCTCTGAGGACAACTTTTATTCTATTTTCTCTTGTCTTTTTGCTTTTGTAATGTTTTAACTAACTTCTTACTTTTATAAAAATGTTTATGGGTATCGTTGCTGTAAGCCCTCACGAGACTACAACTCGTCCACTAGGGACACCTAGGGGTTAAAGGCTTGTTGCATATGCTAAATGCAACCGTGATCCCTACGAAAGTGGCTTAGTTATTTATTATGTTATTTTACTCTATGTTTTGCTCGAGGACTAGCAAAATGTTAGGTTTGGGGGTGTGATGAGTGGTATTTATATCACTATTTCCCACTCATTTAACATAATATTTTGTATAGTTTCTTGAGTTTTGTGAATATTTTGATGTGTTTTGTGTTATTTTGCAGATAAATAAAGTTGAGAAAGCATTGGAAGTAATTTGGAGCAAAACAGTGAAAATTGGCAAAAAGGGCAAAATTGTAATTTTCAGCGCGTCGCGACGCCCAAACCCTTGCCGTCGCGACGCCTAACGTGCTCCGACTCTTTGCTAACGTGCGCCTAAACACGTGTCAAAATATGAGAAATTGGTTTGCTAAAATGCGCCGTGCCACGTGTCACCATCACAGAGATCTACTGACGTGCGCATGCCACGTGTCATCATCTCAAGTTGCCGACAATCACCACCGCCACATCATCATGACGTCACCGCCACATCATCATGACGTCATCAATGATGTCATCACAATTATTGAGTTATCATGAATAGTGCCACGTCATCAGATAAGAATCTGAAACCGACAAATCAACGTGTGACACGTGTCACTGTTCCGGCGTCGCGACGCCAAAGCCCTTGGCGTCGCGATGCCCGAAGCCTACCCGCGCCTATAAATTCAGCTTCAAATTTCAGAATTGGTTGTACCACTCTCTCTCTTCTATTCTATATAAAGAGAGAGTTTCTCTCTCTAGATTCTTTTAGTTTTTAGTTTTTAGTTTTTTTTTTAATTTTTTTTAGTTTTGTAAATAATTTTAATTACTTTTTGTAATAATAGTAATTTAATTTTTACTTTTTACTTTTTACAGTTTTTACTATTCACCATGAGAAGGTAACTTCCCCAACTATGGTGAAAGGTAATTCTTTTACTGTTACTATTTAGATTAATCTCCCTTAAAAATAATATATTCATTATTTAAAATATTGACTTAAAAGGATACCGCCAGATTGGTTGGTTGGTAATTCATTTTAATCTGGTTTAACCTTACTAATAAAGGATACCGCCAGATTAGTCGGTTGGTAATATTATCACAAGTTTATATATTATTTTATGGGAGATATCTAAAATAGTAAATAGTAAAAGTAATTCCTTTTACCTTAGCATTTTATTTTATTTTACTTTTCAGCTTTTACTTTATGTCTTTTACTTTTCAGCATTTTTACTTTATGTCTTTTACTTTTAAGTTTTTACTAGCCCTGGTTATGTGTTAGTTATCTGGGGTTGTGATGAATTCTAATATCACCGGTTTATAAGGGGTTATTTTATAGTTTGGGTAATTTAAAGGTTTACTTATTAAGTCTTAAGCTTAATGCTTCTTGTTGTCTGATTACCAATAAGATTGATGTGGTAAATCTAAAATGAACTAGACATAGGGATTTTAGGTTTCAGCCTTAGACTTAATAGCCCACGATCTTCCTTGAGGATAGATAACCCTTTAATAGATTTCCTTACATGATAGACATATACCTGTCCGATGGGGGTAGCCATAATTGGAACTTAAACTTATTGAATCTAGATAATTTGGTTGACATAGACATATGGTTCAATTGGGTTAAACTGGGTATTTGCGTCTGACCATCGACAGAGGCTTTTGCATAATTTAGTGTTCCAAGTTAGTAAACTGATTTATTACACAAACATGAAATAACCACTTCATCTTTTAAATGATATTAGAATGATTCACAACCCTAGATCTTTGGTACTTTTGTTATTTTCTTTAGTATTTTCTTTTGTCTTTTTATTTATTTATTTATTTTGCAAAACTAAAATCAACCAAATCAATCAAGCAATCATTCTCTTATCCCTCAATTAGATATCTGTAAATAAATAAATTCAATAATTAATAACAATAGTAGGAATTAAGTCCTCGTGGGATCGATATTTTTATACTACTTGAATGATATGTGCGTTTGCGTTATACGTGTGTGTTTACGCCGGTCAAGTTTTTGGCGCCGTTGCTGGGGACTTATTTTTCTTGAGTTATTAATTTTGAAGCTATCTAATTTACTTGTATCTAATTTTCTTTATCTGTAATTTTTATTTCTTTATTATATTTTCAGGTGATTGAAAAAAATGGAACACTACTGGGAGATTGAAAGATCACGAGCTTTACTAGAAGATACACCCCAAAACTGGGAGCAATAGTCCAGTTTTCTGAGGCCTGTTGTCCAACCCAACAATTATCACTGGATGCCAGAACCAAGCAATACCACATTTGCTCAACAGAACGCATTGGGGAGATGTGACATATGTAATGGTAACCACCCTAGAGATTATTGCAAATACAACTACCATCCAGGGTGGCAGAGCTATCAAGATCCTTCATGGTATGACGAGCCATCACATTTCACAAAACCACATTTTCCATCTTATCCACCATCTACCTATGATCTTCATCAACAACCAGAACCATCAGAGGAAGATCAGTTGCCAAACATGCTCGAAGATATGTTCAAGAAATGAAAAGAAAAGTTGGATACAATGCTTGAAACAAGTCAGAATCAATTTGAAAGTATTCAGAGACAATCAGAATTCATTCAGAGGATGACAGATCAAATGAGACAATTCACAGAAAACCAGAACTACATACCTCAAGAACCAGTTTCAGATAACACTGATGAAGCCTTCGAGTACCCAGAGATTCACAATGACATTTCAACAGAGGAGGAGGCTGAACAGTATCAACAACCAGAGGTATCAGTTCAGGAGCCCGAACCGGCAAAGTCTCAATTTGACTTTTATTATTCAGATTCTGACGAGGATGAAGCTGATCTATTTGTACCAACTGTACCAACAATGGAGGATCAAACTTTCAATCCTCATAATGAAGATCTTGGAGCATGCTTTACCTTGATGTTTGAAGAAGATCTATCTGAACCATCCATTCCAGTCATATCAGAGGATGAAAACCTAATGTTAGAAACATCTTTGCATCCTCAAGTTGACAATTTTGAAGCATGTATCTCACAGATGACAGATGAAGAGCTGAATACAAAACTTTTACAACACATCTGTGAAGAAAAGGTGGAACAAGAAGCATAGCAAATGGAGGAGCAAATGTCTGACCTTAATAAAGATCCAGAGCATTCAAGAGAAACATCGCTGTTTTGGGGAGTACAAATCAAAGATATCGCCCAGAAGCTTGACAGAATGGAACTCCCATTCCAAGTCAAGCACCATATGAGACCTCCTGATTTTATTTCTTTCTTTGCAGGAATCACTGGAAAAACAAGGAGCAAAAAGGTGGCACGAGCACTGAATGAGACAAAACTCTTTTTGCCACTTTACCGTTGGAAGAGACCCTTCAGAAGCAACGCTCACGGGATTGTCTTTAATCGGACATCCAAAACGACATTGAAACCTCCTTGACATATTGATTTCAGTCACGTCTGGCTGAAGATGAAAATTTAGCGCTAGCAGGGAGGCAACCCATGTAATTTGTTTTCATATTTTGTGTGAACTTTTTAATTTTGTGTGTTAGTTTTGCAGGAAAAATAAAAATGGAATTTTTTAAAGACAAAGCAAGCCAGTACGAGCGGGATTATTTCAAAATAAACATTTGACAAAATCACGAAGATACAAAGTCAATCCAGAAGAGACGGCCGAGTAAGGAGTCAGCTCTTGAGACGTGTCCCCATAGATTTATCCGTCGCAAGACATGGTTTTGCCAAAAAAAATAATAATAAAAAAAAAATTCTCGCGTCAAAAATCCTAATTGACCGAGTGTCGCGAAACCAGGCAACATCCAGCGTCGCGACGCTCAATTAATTACAGAACACAAAAACAGGAGCGCCGAACAGAACAGATTCACTCCATCATCTTCTTCATCAAACAACAAAACCAGAACCGAGGGAATTGATCACAAAAACATCCACCAAAACCAACCACCACCGTGAAGACCAAACCATTACCGTAAGGACCGAGCACTGCCGAACCATACAACCCCAGCCGAGACTACCATCCTCAACCAACGACCTCACAAAGCCGAAACTCACTTCCACAACACCAAATCACCACCAACCCGAGCATTATTATTACCCACTTCGCCGAACCGAGCACCTCCGTTTCTGCAAGCCGTGAGTTACCCAACTCGCCGATCAGATCCATCACCGCGACAACCAAGCCGGCTGACCACCACCATCGCAAGCACCACAGCCGAACCACTTTCAAACCGAGCTGCCAACCTCCATCTTGCCGATTCACCAAACCAAGCACAACCCCAAACCGTGAGAGTCAACGGAGCCGAAACCTACACAGCCACTGCTGAACATCTCACCGAAACCGAGCCTGCACCCAAGCCAAAACCTTGCCAAATCAAGCCTTCACCGGATCCGTAACTGCCAAATCAGATCTGGGTTTTCCAAAATTATTATCGGTAAATTTGGGTAATTAATTTGTGATTTCAGTTATGATTGATTAAAAGTTATGGAAGTGTTGATTGATTATTTGATTCGTAGTCATGGGGGCGAAGAGTTGAATTGGGGTGTTTGTGGCCTTTAAGATAGATTTAGGTTGTGTTGGATAATCAGAAATTCAATGGATACTCTGCCGGATTTTTTGAAAAATGCCAAAGAGGTCCAGGGGTTCGACATCAGCAGAACCGGATTTTGATCGGTTCAAATTTATTTCAGCGGCTGCAGAACAGCGCTACGAGAAGGGGATGAGAAATAAGGTCGAAATCATCGAGAGGGGCTTTGAGATTACCCTTGGGTTATTTCCGGACATAGACATGATGATTACCGACCGACATTGGCAGAAACTTTACCAGCAACCCAAACCAGCATGCATCACAGTTGTCCGAGAGTTTTACGTGAATGCTGCTCAGCATGTCGCTTATCAGGTTATGGTGAGAGGGAGACAGGTTGCCTTTGACTCGGTGACGATCAATAAATTTTATGGGATCCCGGAAATGGAGGTGGATGATTATACTGCTATGAGGAATGAGATTGAAGTCTCGCAGCTGGCAGATGTGTTATGTATCTCCAATGCTACCTGGGAGATGAGCAGCAGTGGGGAATACATGAAGATGAGCTCCAGGTTCCTCGAGCCAGATGCGAGGGTATGGTTTCACTTCCTCACGAGATCACTTATTCCGGGTACCCACATCACTTTTGTCACCAGGGAGAGGATGGTTCTGTTAAACTGCTTGATGAAGGGGCTATCCATTGACGTGGGAGTACTGATTTCTAGAAACATTGTCTGGGCTGCTACTCAATCACAAGCTGGACTATATTACCCCTACCTCACTATGCACTTTGGGGATGGTTCAAGTTGAGCCGCAAGAAGAACCCATGCAGCCGATGATAGCTCTGACTCCCCGGTTGATACAGCAGCTCCAAACAGAGAGGCAGATACCTGCCGGACCATCTTCATCAGCACCTACAGCTGCACCACAACAACCACCCTCACAGCCACGCAGAGCAGCACGGTCTCGCACCATACCTGAGAGAGTCGCCAGATTGGAATCACAGCAAGGATATATATTTCAACTGCTTCAACAAATTGCATTGCACGTGGGAATTCGAGAGGATCAGTTGCCACCATATCCACCGGCAGACAGCGACGAGGAGGAGACTGACGCATAAACTCGGTACCATTGTTCCTACCTTTTGTTTATGTTTTGAACGCATTAGGGACAATGCTTAATTTAGGTTTGGGGGTACAAAACTTTTGTGTTAAAACTTTCCGTTAAAATTTTTCATTTATGCAACAAAATTCCGTTAAAATTTTTTCATTTTTGCATGATTTCCGTTTAATTTTAGTAATTTTATTTCCGTATTTCGTTTATTTGTGTGTTTTCAAAATCGAAAATTCAAAAAAAAATCAAAAATTTTAAAAACCATAAAAGTCTAATGATTTGATTGTTTGTTTAGTTAAAAAGTTTTAGGAAAAGATAAATGTTAATTACGCTTATATCCCTAAATTGAATTTCTTATCTAGATCAGACTCGCATGCACTATTAAAATAGTTTAATATGTAGTTAGATAATAAGGAGTTAACAAAGTGACTAGTTAAAATAATCAGTGGTTAATGAATGAGCGTTTGTCTGAGCATCTGTTTTTTGTCTACAACAATTATTATTATGGGGTTATGTAAAAAAAAATAATAAAATATATATATATATATATATATTTATATATATAATATTTTCTGATGTACAAAAATAAAGTATCTAAGATCCGGGAGATTAAGTCTGTAAGGGTGTTTTAACACCTAGTGCCCTAAAACCAACTGGTTTGGGAGTCACTGGCCCAAAGCTCGCTACATGGATCGAAGATGCTGTAAAAAATATATTTATATCTGAAGTCTGGGTAATTAAGTCCGTAGGGGTGTCTTAACACCTGGTGCCCTAAAGCCAACTGGTTTGGGAGCCACCGACCCAACACTCGCTACATAAATGGAAGATATTGTATATAAATAAAAAATAGAAAAATAAAAAGAAAAAAAAATCAGAAAATCAAAAAAAATTACATACCTCACCTGAGTTGATTATGGTAGACATAACTATTTTAGATACTCAGATTGGTTTGACCCATTAACTATTGAGAATTGAGACAAAATCACTAAGTTGATAACTTAGAATCGAAGCTATTTACTGGACTATTCACACACACACTTTGAGTCTGACTTAGGTATGTTGTTCAAATAAAAGGATTTTAGCAGAGATATGCATTTTGAAGGTTCCTCTAACTTTGATACTAAACATTCTCTGAGGACAACTTTTATTCTATTTTCTCTTGTCTTTTTGCTTTTGTAATGTTTTAACTAACTTCTTACTTTTATAAAAATGTTTGTGGGTATCGTTGCTGTAAGCCCTCACGAGACTACAACTCGTCCACTAGGGACACCTAGGGGTTTAAAGGCTTGTTGCATATGCTAAATGCAACCGTGATCCCTACGAAAGTGGCTTAGTTATTTATTTATGTTATTTTACTCTATGTTTTGCTCGAGGACTAGCAAAATGTTAGGTTTGGGGGAGTGATGAGTGGTATTTATATCACTATTTCCCACTCATTTAACATAATATTTTGTATAGTTTCTTGAGTTTTGTGAATATTTTGATGTGTTTTGTGTTATTTTGCAGATAAATAAAGTTGGGAAAGCATTGGAAGTCATTTGGAGCAAAACAGTGAAAATTGGCAAAAAGGGCAAAATTGTAATTTTGAGCACGTCGCGACGCCTAACGTGCGCCGACTCTTTGCTAACGTGCGCCTGAACACGTGCCAAAATCTGAGAAATTGGTTTGCTAAAATGCGCCGTGCCACGTGTCACCATCACAGAGATCTACTGACGTGCGCATGCCACGTGTCATCATCTCAAGTTGCCGACAATCACCACCGCCACATCATCATGACGTCACCGCCACATCATCATGACATCATCAATGACGTCATCACAATTATTGAGTTATCATGAACAGTGCCACGTCATCGGATAAGAATATGAAACCGACAAATCAACGTGTGACACGTGTCACTGTTCCGGCGTCGCGACGCCAAAGCCCTTGGCGTCGCGATGCCCAAAGCCTACCCGCGCCTATAAATTCAGCTTCAAATTTCAGAATTGGTTGTACCACTCTCTCTCTTCTATTCTATATAAAGAGAGAGTTTCTCTCTCTAGATTCTTTTAGTTTTTAGTTTTTAGTTTTTTTTTAATTTTTTTTAGTTTTGTAAATAATTTTAATTACTTTTTGTAATAATAGTAATTTAATTTTTACTTTTTACTTTTTACAGTTTTTACTATTCACCATGAGAATGTAACTTCCCCAGCTATGGTGAAAGGTAATTCTTTTACTGTTACTATTTAGATTAATCTCCCTTAAAAATAATATATTCATTATTTAAAATATTGACTTAAAAAGGATACCGCCAGATTGGTCGGTTGGTAATTCATTTTAATCTGATTTAAACCTGACTAATAAAGGATACCGCCAGATTGGTCGGTTGGTAATATTATCACAAGTTTATATATTATTTTATGGGAGATATCTAAAATAGTAAATAGTAAAAGTAATTCCTTTTACCTTAGCATTTTATTTTATTTTACTTTTCAGCTTTTACTTTATGTCTTTTACTTTTCAGCATTTTTACTTTATGTCTTTTACTTTTAAGTTTTTACTAGCCCTAGTTATGTGTTAGTTATCTAGGGTTGTGATGAATTCTAATATCACCGGTTTATAAGGGGTTATTTTATAGTTTGGGTAATTTAAAGGTTTATTATCAAGTCTTAAGCTTAATGCTTCTTGTTGTCAGATCACCAATATGATTGATGTGGTAAATCTAAAATGAACTAGACATAGGGATTTTAGGTTTCAGCCTTAGACTTAATAGCCCACGATCTTCCTTGAGGATAGATAACCCTTTAATAGATTTCCTTACAGGATAAACATATACATGTCCGGTGGGGGTAGCCATAATTGGATCTTAAACTCAATGAATCCAGATAATTTGGTTGACATAGACATATGGTTCAATTGGGTTAAACTGGGTATTTGCGTCTGACCATCGACATAGGCTTTTGTATAATTTAGTGTTCCAGGTTAGTAAACTGATTTATTACACAAACATGAAATAACCACTTCATCTTTTAAATGATATTAGAATGATTCACAACCCTAGATCTTTTTGACTTTTGTTATTTTCTATAGTATTTTCTTTTGTCTTTTTATTTATTTATTTATTTTACAAAACTACAATCAACCAAATCAATCAAGCAATCATTCTCTTATCCCTCAATTAGATATTTGTAAATAAATAGATTCAATAATTAATAACAAGAGTAGGAATTAAGTCCTCGTGGGATCGATATTTTTATACTACTTGAACGATACGTGCGCTTGCGTTATACGTGTGTGTTTACGCCGGTCAGTCATCATAATTCATGAGTGGGTGAATTATGGACACGAATTGGATTTCGTGATGGATAAACCTAAACTTAGAGAGTCCCACAATATGAAGTGTACTCGTTGGGCAACACGTTATGAATAATATAGATTATTCATAATACTTCACCGGATTAAATGAGTTAATTTGAGTCGTTTAAACGTTTAAACGAAAATACATGCATTAGGGGTATTTCGGTCAATTGATAATTAATGTGTATCTGTATTCATACAAAATTTGATTTGATACAAATTAATTATTTGTCAAATGATATTTCGACACATGCCATTAATATATGTATTTGTTATTTAATGTAAATAAAAATACATATATAATAATAATCGCATTAATTAATTATTTAGATGTTTAAATGCTAAATATCTAGATAATTAAATTATTTTAATATTACATAAATGTTATGCAATATGTTTGATTATTATTGGTTACATGTGGCATAATTTTATTAAGCTTAAAGTTTACAAATTGGATTTGTTAACTTGAAGCTTATTTTCATTATTTAATTAGATTAATTGACCAAATGACCAAAATACCCCTCTTTTAACCCCCAAGTCGGTTTTGGCTTGTTTTTAAAGTGAAAAATTTTTCTTTTATCATTTTAATTAATCCTTGGTCGAAACCCATCTCAAAGAAAGCACCCAAAAATTTTCTTGAAGAATCAAGGAACAAAGTGAAGAAAATCAAGAAAAAGTTTAAGGATTTTAGGAGATTTGGAGGTAATCTTCATAACTCTTAAACTTAGAAAGTTTGTTTCTTGTTCTTGAGTATCTAGACATGTTCTAGGGTTTCTTCCTTTCTTATATTTAGGGGCTTTTGGATTTTGAGGATAGATTTGGAGGCTAGATGCATGTGTGAAGTTTGATTGGATGATATTAGTGTAATATTTATTCAATTTTATCATTTGATGACTTGTTGCCATTCTAGAGTGTTATGAACACTCTTGTAACTCCTAGAATTGTTCTTGAGTTCTTCATAGGTGGTGGCTTTGGTTGGTGTTAGTATTAATATGATTGATAGTGAGAAAATTGGGTTTATAGCTTGAAAAATGATATTTTGGTTACAAAAATCAAATCTTAAAATTCTGTGTTTTTGGTGATGAAAATCATGTTGTATAAATGTATTGGATGTGTTTTGGGTATTGGGTATTGGAACAATTGCCAGAAATTATTTTGGAGTTGAAATATACGAAAATGGCGAAAAACGGCGTTACCGGGTGAGTTTTGTGCCAACTGTGTGACGGCTGCCCAAAAAATGAATTGGTCATTTTTTGGGCAGCCCATGAACTGCCCTAGTACTGTTGGGGCTGACTTGGGCAACCCTCATGTGCAATGGGTGGTCGGTTCGGTCAAAAATGTGTTTTATGCCATTTTACGGAAAAATATTTTCGTAAAAGTTTTACGATGTTCCTTAACAATTTATGTCGTTATTTGATATCGAATAAATATGTTTAGATGAAATATGAATAAATTATTCATATTGGATATTGAATAATTTATTCGGTAATTTAAAAAATTTTAAAATTATGATTTTACCCGAACCGCGAGCTTCCACTGCGTCCGCGCTAAAACCCCACAAAAATGGTATCATAATAGATCTGATCCTTCATCCATTATATTTTTCATGCTTGGTATATGCTATATAATCCAATTTTGATGTTTGCACATGCATGTAATTTAGATTTTTTCTTGACTTTTCGGTTTTAAGCTAACAGAAAACGTAATTGAAATTTAATGGTTAAATTAAGTTATGTTTTCTAAGGTAGAATTGAATTGTTTAGAAATTAATCTAGATTATATTCTGCATTTGATGTAGAGCAAAGCTTTCTTGAGGAATGTCCCCACTTAAATAAGGCAATAAAGTGACATGTATTGGATACATGTTTCTTGGTCTGTCTTGTCAATACGATTTATGGGTATCTTTCTATGGCTGCATATGAGATCGTGCCAAAGCAGTGAGGGTGTAGTTGATAGAATTTTATCCATACCAGATGTATATTGGATACTAGACAAATTCAAGTGAAAATGGAAATCTTGAACGAGCCAAAGCTGTCAGGACTACATCGGTAGCTTGAGTTTGTCATTGGCAAGTGAAGCCTTGATACGTCTCCTTGTGAATGTGCCAAAGCTGTCATAATGAGAAACGGTCAGGACCAAAATCAGGAGTCACAATAAGTGTGATTGACAATGAGTTGTCTACCTAATGAATATACGTAGGGGAGATCGTGTCAAAGCTGTGAGTCAAAATATATTCATGGGGTCCAGCTCTTACTATGGAATTAGATTTAATTATTGAATTCTCGTTTTCCATTGGGGATTACGGTATTACGTAAAGTAGTGGGAGACACTGCTGGGTTAAAAATCCATAACTAAAGCATTATGTAATATTATGGAAATTTTCGCTTGTGTGTTTTCTTTTATTCTATATTGTTAATAGAATTATACTTCTAATCCACTGCATGCATATTACTTGAATATGTTTTCTGACTTTACTTTTGGTTGCGTATCTCTAGAATAGGTTCTGGAATGTAAGTTGACTTGGATATTGTTAGATTAGTTAAAACCATCGAGAACTGTTGTTCCGATTTTGTTGAAAATCAAGATGGTTAGTGACTTAGTTACTAAGTCACGATAAGTAATCTAAATAGATATCTCTTTTAGGATATAATTTTCTAGAGAGAATGGTTTCTTGTGCGGTAAGAATTGACGTGAATTAGTTCATGTCTCGAGATTCTTGACTGACATTAAGAAAACTCCATTAGGTTTTTTTGTTTATCTTATAATGAAGTTTCTTGGCTTTAGTGACTTTTAAAAGTTACGTGTTTGACACGGTTTGCTAATCAATTATTTGCAATTGTTGTGAATAATTGAAGGCAAATTATAGAGCTTAAGAAAGGAGATATGTATAGTTGTGTATAGAGAATGTCAATTCTCACAATACGAAAACTATAAGTATTGGATACCAAATCTCTGTCTAGTTATTTAAAAAGTGTTTAATGATTGTTTTTTATATTTGATATCAGAACTTGCGACTATTGGATAGTTACTTGTTCTTTATAAATAATTGTTACATATTTTAATATGACTAGTAGTGTCATTGATGAAGAGATAAACATTAAGAAAAATATATGGTTAACTAAATAACTTAAAACAATGCTTTATGAGATTTTATCACATAAGCATTTGATGCTTATTTCCTATGGTAAATGATGGTCTAATATAAGATCACACCATATATCCTTATCCATTTAATGAATATTATATTCAAGATGTGATTAAATCTCATTTAACCAATGATCGTCATTGGACCACAGATTTATTAAACTAATACTTTGGAAGTATGTAGTTTAATGAACTATAAATTGCCATGGATAGTTTTCTTACTTCGTAACTCAGTTAATGAATTGTCATGACTTAGTTACATGTTTCTAAAAGAATATATATTGAACGTCTTGAATGGTTCGAGAACTTTCAATATGTTTCTGATGAAACACGAATAGAATATTTTGAATGGTTCAAAGATATTCTATTTGAAATGTAGAAAACTATATTTTAAAATTCATCGTGAGTCTTTGAATTGTTCAAGGATGTTTGATATGATCAAACATATGAATTTATGGCAATTAGTTCTAAAATTATTTAATGAATATGATTCTTAATCAATATTATTCTTCTAATATTCCATCGTGATGGAATTGGTTAATGGGATAAATCGAATCTTATATGATTTGATTCGTTTGATATTGAGTGTTACCGAATTAGTTTTCAATACTCTTGGGGTTATGCTCTAGTTACACTAATTCATCCTTTTGATTATTGTTCCATTATTTTCTACAGTTACGTATATGATATGTATAAGTACAAAATTTGAATCTTGAAAAGTTTGAGATTTTAATCTTTCTGTTGTATAATGGTTATATAATTGAAAAGTACTTGCGCCTCAGAGGTACAAGTAAAAGTTTATCATTTATTCTATTTAATAGAATATTTTATTCTATTTGATAGAATATCTATTCTACGATCCCGAGTAAAAAAATTGTTTTATTACTTGGTGTGTAACATCAGATGTTAACAATTGAAGAAAATAATTGACTTATTGAAGTCAAATGTGATAGTAATAAACAATAAATGGAACTACGTAATTAATAAGATGAAAAGACCCTTAGAAAACTTCCGTATAAGTTCAATAGGATGTCAGAATCATTAGCGAAGTATTTGATACTTATTGGTTCTGCTATTTTCTTATTGAAGAAAATTATCATATAACTTATAGTAGAAGCGATATTTGATATCGATTTCGAAAGTTAGCATTGAACCATAGATCTAAGATTGTTCGTAGCTTACTACGATCAAGTTTTGAACTTGATTAAGCTTTCGTTATGAATCGTTCATAAAATGTGCAAATTATTTGCGCAGCAAAAGCAAAGTGAGTTTGATAAAGGTTTGACCTTTATAGTAAGACTGTGAGAAATGTTATACTTAGTGATCTATTGTAGATTCTGAGAAAACTTGTCTCTAGTCGCACTAATTGAATAATTAAAGATCTGTTGGCTAATGTTGATATTAAACTATGTATTTTGGCTAAAGAATGCAAAGTAGCATTCCTGAATGTTTTCTTCGAATGAGAAATCTGTTGTGGTTTCTTTGTTTGAAGAGTTCATTCTAGAATGGCCCTAGATTTTGTATTCTGCTAAGATCACAGTTTGATATACTAGCTTATAGAGCCTATTGTAGACTTAGATAAGCTTTCCAAAAATCTGTGTTCTCTAATTTTGATACAGTCAGATTGTCTGATTTTATCAAAGCATAGAGAATACATATATGATAGTAGAGTCAGTGGGAGCATACAAATTTCTTTCCAGTGTTATATATCCTAACAACATTGTCATTATTAATGTAATAATGAGATGTTTGTGAGGTAAAAGGTTTACCTAAGTCTTCTTTTCTCCGTGAAAGAAGTGGGAGTTATCTCTGTTATATTTGATATAAAGTTTTATATATGATATAAAACTAAGAGACATGTGAGAAAATCCCATTAGTCGTGCATTAGATATGATTTAATAAAGGACACAGTAAGACTATCGGTGTGACAGTTAGTATATCTGTTTGACAGTTAATGTGTCTCTTGTATATAGTATTAATCTTTCGTAAATGATGATTCCTTTGTCGAAAGAGAAATTGATTAGAATCTCGAGTCAATCTGATGCATCATATGATGATAGCATAATGAATACTATATTATGTACGATTAAAGATATCAATTTAATTGTAATTGTTACGAGTTATTTTGATATGCTGAAAACCATAAGATGTGTCTTGAAACATGTTCTTTGTTATCTTTGAGATATTAGGAACAAGTTTCTTATTAATGGAGAATATAATCCGCAACCATTAGGGTCAGATTAGTATTGAGTCTAATTATGACGTTAGATGTTCTACGTCATATAAGTCAAAAAGATGCAGTGGGAGTGTCACGGTTGATTCTACTGAACTAGTAGAATTAGTTGTAACTTAAGAAGTATTGACTTATGAAGTTGCATATTGACCTTATAGATTAAAAGTTTTGATATTAGTGTTGTGCTTGCGGTTGTCTGCAAAATATTTGGATTTGATCCCTAAATACATAGACAACTCAGTAGCTGTAGTACAATATTGATGTTGCATCTGAGTCATATTGATGTATAACTTAGGTTATACAATATATGAATGATGCTGGCTAAGGGAAATGATTGGGTGTGTTGGACAAAATCAATATGTGTCAAAGTGGGCTTACTTGTTGTTGCCTACCTCTCGAGTGCTAGATGAGCTCTTAAGGGCCATGAGTATGTGATACACATTGATATGTGTATATGATACCGTGGATTGGCACTAGAGCAAGTGGGAGAAATTGTTAGGGTTGGTGCTCAGAGTGCCAATCCGGATCATATTTATGTCTGATTCATGAATACAATCAATGCATTTTTCCATAATATTACTTATTTAATGGTATCACCTCTTGTCTTTATATACATATTCGATCTAATTACAATTAGATATCTAATTATGATTAGATTGAAACTAAATCTAATTTAGTGATACGTGTATATTAGACAAATACCCTATGATTTACAAAGTAGTCTGCAGTTACAACGTAGTTTGTAATTGACACTGTGAAACGTCACTATAAGTTGTATATCCTTAAATAAAGTTCCTGGTCAAGATTTACTAACACAGGTCGGTTAGTAAAATCCGCTGAGATTAGTACATATCGTATATCGTGACTTGGTCCGATGGTTCATCCCAATGAACCATGAGTCTCAGAAGACTCGTATAGACATATAGGTGTTTATTTGATAAACACTGAACGACTCACTGAGGATTTCCTAATAGATGGTACACCAACGTAAATAGGAATCTTCTTGAGTTGAGCGAGCATAGTGATCCTTCGACTTGAGATACCACAGTGGATATATGAGTTATCCTCCACACTTTGATGGCAGTCACATCACCGATCTATTTAGATCAGACCTCCGTCTGTTCGTTGGGTGTGGAATGATGCTCATGATATCCAGTGCGTATCAAGATAGAATCCATCAGTCTTGTGTTTAGGGCATAAGTATCCTACATGTGTTTGAAATCTAGTAAATACATGGTCGTGGTATAACTTCAGAAGCAAGTTCCAAGTGTTATTTAGAGATCGTAAATTTGAAAGTCGACTATATTATACCATAAGGATTTGACGTTCTTATCTATATCTTAGGTATAATATGGATAGCCTGTGACAGAGGGATTATATGTATGCAATGACCTCGACTTGCATAGTTTAGCGAGATTATATGTGGTCGTCATAATTCATGAGTGGGTGAATTATGGACACGAAATTGGATTTCGTGACAGATAAACCTAAACTTAGAGAGTCCCAAAGTATTAAGTGTACTCGTTGGGCAACGCGTTATGAATAATATAGATTATTCATAATACTTCACCGGATTAAATGAGTTAATTCAAGTCGTTTAAACGGTTAAACGAAAATACATGCATTAGGGGTATTTCGGTCAATTGATAATTAATGTGTATTTGTATTTGATACAAAATTTGATTTGATACATATTAATTATTTGTCAAATGATATTTCAACACATGCCATTAATATATATATATATATTTGTTATTTAATGTAAATAAAAATACATATATAATAATAATCGCATTAAATAATTATTTAGATGTTTAAATGTTAAATATCTAGATAATTAAATTATTTTAATATTACATAAATGTTATGCAATATGTTTGTGTTGGGAAGCGGCCGCGAGTGCGTAGCGGAAAATTAAAATTATTATACCGCTTTCCCTTTGCCCAATACCCATTGTTTTGATTATTTACAAGCCTAGGCAATCTACTATATATTCTGAGCATAAAACATGCAAATAATGTAAACCTAAACATGCTAACTATCATAAGAACTCTAATTAAAATAAAGAAAGAAAAAGACTTACTTGAACCGAAGACTCCTCCAGTCCTCCCTCCAATCTACAAGCTTTTCTCGAACTCAACAAGCTCTTCCACGTTCCAAAGAGCCACCCAAGTGTGTGGCCTCCAAAGATGCACACACCAAAGCCAAAACTCAATGGCAAGACTATGCCTCGAGTGCACAGGTATTTTTCCCTTTGTGCTAGCCTAGGCAAATACCTCAAAACTTTTAACTCGAGGTTCCTCTAGTCAATTAGACTTATGGATCTTCAAAATCAGTGGCTTACTCTTAAACTATAGAGTTGCTCACTTATATAAACCCAAGATATGAAAGGTTTTGGTGTAAAAATTTTTGAAGAATTCCTTGGGTTTATATATTGCTCCAAAGACAACAAAATTAATTAAGAATCTGATGTGGGATAAAAGCTAATTTAATATTAGCCATTGGATCTTAATTTAGTGGTTAATGAGATTATAAAACCCTAATAAGAGTTTGGGCCGAATTGAAATTCAAAACAAATAACAAAATTTTTTTTTACTATTCACATGAATAGTAATTTTTTTTATTCCAATTCCCAAAGTGCCTCCATCGTCATTCACCAATCCCTAAGCCACTATGGAACCTCATAAATGATCTGTTCAATAATTAAACACATTGAACCATTTATGAACAATTCCTACAACAATCATATATGTTGTTATATTTGTACTGTGCACTGTTAACCATTGATTTCGACTTTGTTGTGTGTGTCCTTTTGGGTTCCCCTCAAGTTGGACATGAAATGAATTGTGATAATTTAATCGAACATAAATTATCCTCCGATCAGATGGTCGTTCGATTTCAATGACCAAGGTTGACATCTAGCAACATGCCAAGGCCCCCAAATGAGAAGGAAAGAGATATATATACTCATTATGTATGCGATTTACATATGATACGGTCTCTCACCTCACTGTATCCCCACCTTTTGACCTATGGTACGGAAAGTGTCTACCCATATGGTCAAAGGTATGATGTTGATAGTGTCATGAATCGTGCTAACCCAAGAATCTCACATGATTCTTCCGCTGTGGCCACAGTCTAAAGCACTGATCACATATCGCAAACTGGAATACTACTCTTATAAGAAAATATTCCGAGAGAGTGGCGATTCTCTGTTGTATCTTTACAAACTTCATGTGTTTCAACAAATGACCCAATCATACCCTTATGACCGGATCTTTAACCGGGGAAGGAGAATGTCAAAGTTATTTGATCCACATATAAGATTGTAAAGACCTCAAGTCTAAGGACTAGTCATATAATCGATACATGAAAGTTCTCACAGACACATGGGATAAACACTCCATATGAAAACTTTCGGCGGTCAGTTCGATGGACATGAGCAACTCATACATCCATGAGATACACCAAGCGGACGGATCTCCGCTAGTAGCCTATGATATCGGCTACCCCACTTAAGGGCAGATCATATCATCATGCTTGTCTCTCCGCTTGGTGAACGCCCAGATTATTCACAAAACTATGACTAGGAACATTTAAGAGTAATAATTCTCATAAGGCGTGGAAGCCATCGTCTTATTACTCCAAGGGCTTTATTACACTGTTGATGATTCATATAAGTTATGTAAGACACGTATAAGAAAGATTGTCATTTTATTAATTAATGAAAATATTACAAATACATGTACATATAGCCCATCTACAAGTTGGGTATAGGGCATATCCCTAACAGTTTGATTATTATTGGTTACATGTGGCATGATTTTATTAAGCTTAAAGTTTAAAAATTGGATTTGTTAACTTAAAGCTTATTTTCATTATTTAAATAGATTAATTGACCAAATGACTAAAATACCCCTCTTTTAACCCTTAAGTCGGTTTTAAATAGATTAAGTAAGCCATGGTCGAAACCCATCTCAAAGAAAGCACCCAAAAATTTTCTTGAAGAATCAAGGAAGAAAGTGTAGAAAATCAAGAAAACGTTATAGGATTTTAGGAGATTTGGAGGTATTCTTCATCATTCTTAAACTTAGAAAGGTTTTTTCTTGTTCTTGAGTATCTTGACATGTTCTAGGGTTTCTTACTTATTTATACTTTGGGGCTTTTTGATTTGGAGGATGGATTTGGAGGCTAGATGCATGTGTGAAGTTTGATTGGATGAAATTAGTGTAATATTGATTCAATTTTATCATTTGATGACTTTTTTCCATTCTAGAGTATTATGACCACTCTTGTAACTCCTAAAATTATTCTTGAGTTCTTCATTGGTAGTGGCTTTTGTTGGTGTTAGTAGTAATATGATTGATATTGAGAAAATTGGATTTATAGCATGAAAAATGATATTTGATGATGAAAAGTATGTTGTATAAATGTATTGGATGTGTTTTGGGAATTGGAACAATTGTCGGAAATTATTTCGGAGTTGAAATATGCGAAAATGACGAAAAACGACGTTACCAGGTGAGTTTTGAGCCAACTGGGTGACGACTACCCAATTAGTAATTTGGTCACTGTTCGGGCAGCCCATGAACTGCCCTAGTATTGTTGGGGCTGACTTGGGCAGCCCTCATGTGCATTGGGTGGTCAGTTCGGTCAAAAACACGTTTTATGCCATTTTGCGGAAAATTATTTTCGTAAAAGTTTCGCGACGTTCCTTAACTATTTATGTCATTATTTGATATCGCATAATTATGTTTAGGTGAAATATGAATAAATTATTCATATTAGATATTGAATAATTTATTCGGTAATTTAAAACGTTTAAAAATTACGATTTCACCCGAACCGCGAGCTTCCGCTACGCCCGCGCTAAAACCCCAACAATTACATCCTTTGTACAACATGACTCAGAATCCTTCTGCGAAGCTTGGGAGAGATACAAGGAGTTGCTCAGAAAATGTCCACACCATGAGATTTCAAAGTGGTTACAAGACCAAACCTTCTAAAATGGACTTTCTGGACTGATGAGAACCACAATTGATTCTGATGCTGGAGTAGCTTTAATGGAAAAGGGAGAAGATCAGGCTTGGGACCTAATTGAAGAAATGGCTAACAACAATTCTTTGTGGCCAACAGAAAAGAGCATGATTCAACGAATCACAGGAATTTACGAAGTTGGAACCAACACAACATTGAATGCCAAGCTAGACCAGATATGCAAATTCATGGAAACTCTTAGCATGCAAGGCAATATTGGATCCACAAGTTCACCATATGAAGGAGCACCAGAGGTGGAATCTTACAACCAAAATGATGAGAGGGTGAATTATGTCAACAATTTCAATAGACAAAGGAACAATCCATATTTCAACACCTACAATCCAGGGTGGAGGAATCATCACAATTTCGCATGGAGCAATAATTCAGGGCAAAGGAACAATCCACCACCAGGATTCCAACAACAAAACAAAGGTGAGGAATATGAAAAGAAGCCAGAAATAGAAGATGTGCTTGCCGAGATGAAAAAGCAAGAAGCCAAGTATGATACTATGTTCCAATCTCAAGCAGCATTAATTCAAAGCCAAGCAGCATCTTTAAAAACACTGGAGAACCAAATAGGACAACTGGCCAATGCTCAGAGTTACATATCGCAAGGTACCCTTCCTAGCAACAAAGAACAAAATCCAAAGAACCAAGGGAAGCAGCAACGTCAAGCTATTACTTTGAAAAATGGTACTGAGATAAAAAAAGATGTTGGAATCAAGGCATCCACTGAGGAAGTTCCAAAAGAAAGCAGCAAAGAAGATCCACAAATGGAGGAAAAAGAAACAAAGGAAAATGATAGAGATAAATTTACTCTACCTCCACCATTTCCACAGTGTCTCCAAAAACACAAACTGGACAAACAGTTTGCTCGATTCTTGGAGATCTTTAAAAAGCTTTATATTAACATTCCATTTGCAGAAGCGTTGGAACAAATGCCCAGCTACGTCAAATTCATGGAAGACATTCTATCACGAAAGAGAATATTGAGATATTACGAGACAGTAGCATTAATAGAAGAATGCAATGCCATCATTCAAAGAAAGCTTCCCCTAAAGTTGAAAGATCCTGGCAGTTTCATCATCCCTTGCACCATATGAGAACATTATTTCGGTAAGGCATTATGTGACTTAGGTGCGAGCATTAACTTGATGCCTTTGTTTATTTATAGGAAACTGCATATTGGAGAAGCAAAGCCCACCTCAGTTACTCTGTAACTTGCTGATAGATCGTTCACGTTTCCGAGAGGTGTCGTGGAAGTTGACAAATTTATTTTCCTAGTTGATTTCATTTTCCCTGACATGGAAGAAGACAAAGATATACCCATCATCCTCGGGAGACTATTCTTGGCTACGGGTCAAACTGTTATTGATGTACAAAAAGGAGAACTAGCCATGAAAGTGCAAGACTAAGAAGTAACATTCAATGTTTTCAAAGCCATGAAATTCCCGAACGACAAAAAGGAGGAGGAATGTTTCAGAATTGATGTTTTAGATAGTATCATCCATGTTACTGATACAATGCCACTTTCCACGGATAAACTTGAAGCTTGCATCACCAACATGACTGACAGCTAACTAGATGATGAAATTCTGGAATGTATCAACTATCTTGACTGACCCTTTTGCTTTAGAACAACACCACAGATGGAAAGTTTGGAACTTCCAAAAAAGGAGCGAATCAAGCCCTCGATTGAAGAACCACCGCAGTTGGAACTAAACCATTTCTGAACCATCTTAGGTATGCATTCTTAGAAAACTCTTCTGATTTACCTGTAATTATTTCTGTGTCGCTAACATTGGACTAGGAAGATAAGTTGTTGAGAGTGTTACGAGAACATAAGAAAGCCATTGGCTAGACTATAGCAGACATTCGAGGCATTAGTCCATCATTTTTCATGCATAAAATTTTGATGAACGACGAGTACAAAGCCACAGTGGAGCATCAACAGAGAATAAATCCAATCATGAAATAGGTTGTAAAGAAAGAAATTATCAAATGGTTGGACGCCGGCATCATCTACCCCATCTCTGACAGCATATGGGTGAGTCATATGCAATGTGTGCCCGAGAAGGGAGGAATGACTGTAGTCACCAATGAAAAGAATGAGTTGATTCCAACAAGAACGGTAACTGGAAGGAGAGTATGCATGGACTACATGAAGCTGAACAAAGGAACAAGGAAAGTTCATTTCTAACTACCATTCATTGACCAGATGTTAGACAGACTGGCGGAACATGATTTCTACTATTTTCTGGATAGATATTTGGGGTACAATCAGATTGTCATCGCACCAGAAGATTATGAGAAAACCACTTTTACATGTCTGTATGGTACTTTTACTATCCGCAGGATGTCATTTGGACTATGTAATGCTTCTTCCATATTTCAACGTTGCATGATGACCATCTTCTTAGACATGCTGGAACAAAGTATGGAGGTTTTCATGGATGATTCCTTTGTGTTTGGAGACTCTTTCGACCACTGCTTGTAAAATCTGGAAAAAGAGTTACAGAGATGCGAATATACCAACCCGATACTTAATTGGGAAAAATGCCACTTCATAGTGCAATAAGGGATTTTCCTGGGACATCGAATCTCACAAAAGGGAATCAAGGCAGACAAAGCAAAGATCAAAAAATAGAAAAACAACCTCCACCATCATCCATAAAGGGATTCGCAGTTTTATCGGACATGCATGATTTTACAAAAGATTTATCAAATACTTCTCCAAGATTGCTAAACCTCTATACAATCTGTTGGAGAAAGATGTGCCTTTCAATTTCACCAAAGAATTCCACGAAGCTTTTGAGATCTTGAAATAGAAGATGGTCTATGTCCCCATCATAGTAGCACCGGACTAGATCCTTCCATTTTAGGTGATGTGTGATGCTAGTGATTTTGCTGTAGGTGCAGTTTTGGGACAACGCAAAGCAAAAAATTTCCACACCATTTACTACTCCAATAGAACTCTAAATGAAGCACAACTCAACTACACAACAACTAAAAAATAGCTACTCACAGTTGTGTTTGTTTTTTATAAATTTCGCTCTTATCTGCTAGGTCCCAATGTGGTGGTCTACACAGATCATTCAGCAATCAAATATCCGATCGTGAAGAAAGATGCCAATACCAGATTGATCCGTTGGGTGCTTCTGCTGCAAGAATTTGACGTGGAGATCTGAGACAGGAAAATGATAGAAAACCAAGTGGCATATCATTTATCGAGGCTCGAAAATAGAGAAACAACTGCAATGAGATGACAATCAAAGAAACTTTTCCAGATGCACAGTTATTTACCATCAAACAGCATGATCTCCTTTGGTATGCTGATTATGTAAACTATATAGTATCGGGAAAATGGTTGTTGGAATGGACACATCAACAACGAAAGAAGTTCTTCAAAAAATTCAAGCACTATGTCTGGGATGAGCTGTACCTGTTCAAACGATGTGCTGATCAATTACTGAGATGTTGTGTTCCACAGGAGGAGGTCAACAATGTCATGCAGCATTGTATTCATCACCATACGGTGGACACTTCAGCGGAGATAAACTGCAGCCAAAGTCCTACAATTAGGTTTGTTCTGGCCCACTCTTTTTAAAGATGCTTACTTATTTGCTCTTCAATGTGACAGGTGCCAGAGAATGAGAAATATTTCGAGGAGAAATGAAGGACCTTTTCATAACATTCTCGAAGTGGAGATATTTGATGTATGAGGGATTGATTTTATGGGACCCTTTATTTCGTCATTCAAAAACTTGTACATTCTAGTTGCAGTAGACTACGTCCCCAAATAGATTGAAGCAACATCACTACCATCAAATGATTCAAAAGTGGTGATAAAATTCCTTAAAAAGAATATTTTCACTCGCTTCGGAACACCTCGGGCAATTAACAGTGATGGTGACACACACTTCTGCAACAGATATTTCGATGCACTTCTATCCAAATATAGAGTTACTCATAAGTTGACATTGCTTACCATCCGTAGTCAAATGGACAGTTTGAAGTTTCAAACAGGGAGATCAAAAGAATCTTTGAGAGAACTGTTGGATCAAAAATGAGGGACTGGTCTATAAAATTGGATGACGCATTATGAGCCTACCGGACAGCTTATAAAATACCTATTGGTATGTCCCCATATCGAATGGTGTTTGGGAAAGCATGCCATCTGCCAGTGGAACTAGAACATAAAGTGTATTGGGCACTAAAAAAGTTAAATCTTGATCTACAAGTAGCAGGAGAGAAAAGGCTCCACTAACTCAACGAATTAGAGAAATTTCGCCTACAGGCTTATGAGAATGCTAGACTGTACAAAGAAAAGACCAAGAAATGGCATGATCGAAAAATAGTACGCAGACAACTGAAACCAGAGCAGCATGTGTTGTTATACAATTCACGGTTGAAACTTTTCCCTGGGAAGCTAAAATCAGGGGGTCAGATCCATTTTTAATCACCCAAGTTTTACCATATGGAGCCGTTGAGTTACTTGATCCCAGCACCAATGATACATTCAAATTAAACAGCCAGTGTGTCAAGCACAACTAGGGAGAATCATTTGAGCGACAAAAAGAAAGTGTCACACTTGCAGATCAGGCCTAACGATCGAGCAGTCATGTCTAGCTGACGACGTTAAACTTAGCGCTAGCAGAGAGGCAACCCATGCAATTTATGAATATATTCAGATTTGGTGTGTTTTATTTTTGCGTGTTTTATTTTTGTAGGTAAAGTTACATTTCAGAATGGAAGACATTCTCGCGAATCTTCACAATCAATTTCCTTCTCTCCCTCAATATTCTCTGATGAAAGTTTACAAAGCTCACATGGAACGAATGAGACTTCTGATGATCAAAGGTATTCCTAATGACATTCGTTGGATTATTGAAGCACGAGTCTGATTGGCAGGTGAGTCATCTGACTCTTTTATTTCATATCTGCTTGGTTTAGGAAAAAAACACATACGCTAAGAAAATAAGAGCTAAAAGATTGGGTGTTTTCTTTAAATGTGCACGCATGACATGTAATACTTGTTGTCGTTCTTTAGGAATGGTGTCTGATAACCACGAAGATAAAATTAAATTCATTATGGATGGCATGAGTAATGAGTCTTTAGATGACATATCATTGACTCTTGAGACGTATCCCATTGGATATGTGTATCACGCAATTTGCATGTTACATGCACAGTTTCGAAAAGAAAGACAACAATTAAGCCTCGGGAATCTGACTTTAAAAGATCATGTTTGCCAATTTATAAGAAATTTGGATGAGAAGCTTGTCCTGACGAATAGATATCATTCAAGCCGTTACTTCTTGTAAATATTATTATCTCTTTGTCTTTAACTAATAATTGTGAATTGTTTTGTTATTTTATTTTATTTTCTCCGATAGAATCCATACTTGTTGAGTTTCACGATTTATTTTACTGTTTAGTTAATAAATTATCATTTGGCAGGTACTAGTGCTATTATTACTCACCCTTTTTCAGGATCTATAAATTCAGCTCGTCATTGTACTCTTGAAGACATCCAGATTTGAGAAAGAAATATATAAAAAAAATGGAAGCAACTTCAAGAAGACGAATTGTAAACATCTATGTGTTTTCTGGTACTAGTGTTGGTTCTAAGCCAGAGTTCGTTGAGCCAGAATAGGAATTGGGTAGAGTCATAACTGAAAGGAATATGCACCTAGTATATGACGGTGGTAATCTTAGACTAATGGGGATCGTTTCAACGGCCATACAGGATGGAGGTAGTCAAGTTCTGGGAATCATCCCAAAACCTTTGGCAGAGGCGAATCTTATAGGACCATCAAACGGAGATGAATGCATTGTGCCAGGTATGTCTGAATGACTTGTTGAAATGATTAACCATGCTGATGCGTTTATAACTTTCCCAGGTGGCTTGGGTACGATGGAGGAAATTTTTACAGTGCTATCTTGGGCGAACTTGAACATACACCAGAAAACAATTGGACTGTTTAACGCTGATGGATTTTATGACTTTCTTTGTGTGTTTCTTGATGATGCTCGAAGAAATGGGTTCATTTCAAAACCTGTAAAAGATATCATCTTCACTGCCAGAACAACCAATGATTTAATTGACCAACTTTTAGCCTTTTAACCACAAATTGACCCTATCTTTTCCAAGATAAACTGGTCTGATAATGATCGTTGTAAGAAACGTCAGATAAATCTGGATCTTAACCTTTAATTTTCATTTTAGATGTAGAATTTCAGCTAACCAGCTACTGTTTTCTAAACTCTTCTTCTGCTTTTTAGACATTGGGGACAATGTCTCAATTAGGTTTGGGGGAGGGGAATAATTGACTAGAATAAGTTGACTAGTATCTTGTTTTTATTTTTCGTTGTGTTGTGTTTATTTGATTTTTAGTCAAAAAATTTCAAAAATTTTAAAAAAAGAAAAAAAATTAAAAATTAAAAAATATATATATAATGTTTTTATGTATTTAATTTGACTAATCATGTGGAATGTTGTTTGAGATAGCTGTGTAAGGAATTTCCACTCCTGATACATATCTCAACGTATTTCGTAACAAGTTAATTTTTTTATTTCCTTTTGAATTATTTAATTTGTGAATTCTCCATAATACTGACTAAGTTGGATCTTCATATGCTCAGTTGACAGGTATTATCAATATACATGGTAACATACGGCCATAAGTTGTAAGTGAAAAGTTTGTAATATTCAGTGCTATAGTTTAATTGGATGAAACATCTAAAAAAGTGATGGAATTATTAAAAAAAAAAGAAAAAAAAGAAACATCTTATATCCGAGTAATTAAGTTTGTATGGGTGTTTTAACACCTAATGCCCTAAATCCAACTAGTTTGGGAGTCACTGGCCCAAAGCTCACTACATGGATTGAAGATGTTAAATAAAAAAAATTAAAAAAGATATCTGAAATCCGAGTAATTAAGTCTGTAAGGGTGTCTTAACACCTATTGCCCTAAAGCCAACTGGTTTGGGAGTCATTGGCCCAATGCTCGCTACATGGATTGAAGATGTTGTAAATAAAAAAAAAATCATTGCTAAAAAAATGTGTGAATTCTAATATAACTTTAGGACAAAAATATTACTCTCTTTTCAACTACACTTATGAATATTGTGGTCACAATGATTTGATTAATACCTTGTTGGTTGTGTATATGGAGAATGGTAAAAATAATCCGAGAATTTACTTATTTAAGAATTTAGAAAGAAAGAAAACATCTATTAACTTGGATAAGAGTTTCACTTGTTTAGCTACTAACTTGTTTAATCTTTTTGCTTTATTGTGCATTTGACGTTTATTGGTATCGTCACTGTAAGACCTCACGAGACTACCACTCGTCCACTAAGACACCTAGGGGTTTAAAGGCTTGTTGCATACGCTAAATGCAATCGTGATCCCTATGAAAGTGGCTTAGTTTAATTTTTATTTTGAAATTATTTATTGTATTTTATTTTGTTGTTTTGCTTGAGGGCTAGCAAAAAGTTAGGTTTGGGGGTATGATAAGCGAAAAATATATCAATATTTAGCGCCCCTTTTACTTAATATTTTTTATAATTTCTTGAGATTTGTGAATATTTTTTTGTGTTTCTTGTTATTTTACAGATAAATAAAGTTTGGGAACTCACTGGAATTGAATCGGGGCTAAAAAGGTGAAATTCGGATCAAAATAGCAAATTGGGAAATTTTTTGTTCACGCGTCGTGTCACGAAACATCCTATGCGTCGCGACGCGCCATAATTATGCAGCCTGCCAACACTCGTCATCGCTGATGTCATCCCTGCATCATCATTGTAGCCCGCGTCATGACGCAAAGCCAATAATTTTGCCGACTGCCACATGCCATCATTTCGTCGAATCAACGGCGCGTCGCGACGCGAAAGTGTTTTGCATCGCGACGCGTGGGGCATAATTTTTCCTATAAATTGAAGCTGAAATCAGAAGGAAATTTCTTACCTTCTTCTAGGGATTTCCTTAAGAATACTAAGAAGATTGTATCTTATTTGTTTATTTAAACTTTCTTGAATTTAATTTTTATTTTATACAATAATTCTTTCTTTATTTTACTTTTCAGTATGAGGAGGTAACTCCCTTCTGCTGGGGTGAAAGGTGAAGCCTTTATTACTAATATTTAGATTAATCTCCCTTAGTTATAATATATAAACTATTTAAAACCTAACTTAATGGGATACCGCCTTTGTGGTATGTTGGACTTAAATAAATTGATTTTAACCTGACTTAATAGGATACCGTCTTTATAGTCGGTTGGAATTAATCTAAAATCTGACTTAATCAAGATACCGTCTATATGATTGGTTGGTAATGTCATGCAAAGTTTATATATTATAATAAGGGAGATATCTAAATTAGAAGTAATAAAAGTGGATCCTCTAACCCCAGCATTTTCTTTATTGTTAATTTATCTTTTTTATATTCAAGCTTTACTTTATGTCATTTACTTTATTTATGTCTGTAATATTCCTAAATATGTGTGGTAACTAAACCCCCTTATCTGGGGTTGTGATGAATTCCAATATCACCGTTTTAAAAAGGGTTATTTTATATTTTGGGTAATATAAAGGTTTATTTATTGAATCTTAAGCTTAATGCTTCTTGTTAACTGGTCATTAATAAGATTGATCTAGTAAACTTAAAATAAACTTGACGAATGAATTTTAGGTTTCAGCCTTAGACTCAATAACTCACGATCTCACCTTGGGGAATGGTGATCCGTAGGTAGATTTCCTTTCAGGATAGACATATACCTGTCGGGTGGGGGTAGCCTTAATTGGAACTTAATCTTAATGAATTCAGGTAATTTGGTTAACATAGACATTGTTGGACAATTATGACCCATAGCGTCACTAGTTGTACAGATCATGGTGTTGTTGTACAAATTAACTATGTGACAAAGGAGATTGCACTCTTATCATTTGTGATTAGATCACCTAGATATATAAATGATAGGAGGCCACTATGATTTGTTCCTGGATTGAGAATGATATGAGACAGTATCAGTCCACGAAGGATAAATCATTAAATATCCCTAGTCAGAGTATTATCGAGATTGGACATCGATAAATACGTAAAAGACTAGTATTACACTTGTGCGTGTTGTGAGGGTACAACGTCATAGTTCTCATATATTTGGGTATATGATACTCATGTAAGTGTAATAGGAGGTTGTGTTTTACCGATGGTATGAGAAACAGCTTCGCTCTGGATAGACCCCCTCGGAATTCCATTGGCAGTATGACTATGTGTCTATGGAAGTCCGAAATCAGGGTAGGTGTATTTGGTCTTAACCTGAGACTTGCACCGCTAATACTTGCGACAATCAATATACTTTGGTTACGATCGTCCATGGCTTTAACAGGTTCTGTGTACGCCAATACTGGGTATATTGAGAATCGTAGTGTGTTGGGTGTGATGTCAAGACGGAAGTGTCACTCCAGTCATATGGAGATGATGGACACGTAGGATACGGGACTGGTTCTCTTAAATGCTACAGCTATCGGGATAAAATGACAAGGTCAGGTTTATTCGATTATAGAGACTAGTCACCAGACATCCGACATGTGCTTCGTACGGGACACACAATTCCAGCCCCAGGCCTAGCACGTGATCATCCAATACTGGACAAAATATGCAATACTACGTATACTACGCCTGATATAGATCATTTATTCCTATAAGGATATTTCCGGAGAATTGGGTAGGCATGGCGCTTCGCTAGAGGCCAACCTTGTCTTGTAAATCGGTATAAACGTAGTACTTGGTACTTACATGTTCGGATAGTCCGACGACCGAATTTACTGCCAACATATCTGGGGATCTCATGGGTCGCTTCCCAAAGATTCACCGATGACGTATGACTCGCACTCTAAATTAATCTGGATTAATTAGATGAGAGAGAAAATTAATCTGGGATTAATTGCGGAGATATTTTATCTGGGATAAAATATCATTTAAAGAGAGATAACGATTAATTTGGAATTAATCGATAAATTAATATATTTGATATATTAAACGAAATTGGATTTCGACGCGGAATTAAAAGATTAGATTTTAATTCGGGCGAACGAATTAATTTAGAATTAATTCGTTAGCGACGTGAATAGTGACTTCACTAGGCGTAATCATTTAATAACGACGCAACGAAAAATTCATTAATTTGGAATTAGCGAACCCGAGCCTGAGATTATTTGCGAGCGCATTCGCGTTTCGAATTCGAGTGCGGCACGTAAGTCAAATCAAGCATCAAATCGCTAGTCGCATCTAGCGTCACATCAAGCGTCAAATAATGTCATTTGAGTGATGTGACCATTGATTGATGTGACTTGATGTGAGTTGATGTTTGAGTGTTTGACACTCAAGAGTGATGGTTGATGTGAGTTGTTGGATTAAATTAAAAGGTTATTTACCTTTATTTGATATAGGTATTTGACTTTTAATTAATTTTGTATTAGATACACATTTGGTAATTCAACACACACAACTCTTCTCTCTCTCCATTCTCTCCTTCTTCACACGCCCAATGGGCTAAAATGCTTACTGGTTTTTGTCTAAAACCGTGAGCAGTGGGAAGCCAAGAGTGGGATTTTATGGCAAAATCACAAGTGCTAGCACACTTACGAGACAAGCGAAGGTGATAGGGAAGTCAACCCATGAGCCAGGAATAGTTTGACGAAGCTTGGAGCTAAAAAATTGAAGAGAATTGGGCGAAAACAGTGAGCTTGGATTGCTCCCTACCGTGAGCTGCTACAAGGCAGAAAATTGTTTTTGTTCGTCGCGCGTAGCTCAACCGATCGATGTGAGTATTCCGCAACTTCGTCGATTTGTATTCGCACTTATTTCATGTTTATTATTGATCATGGGACCTTAATAGAAACCAACATACATATGATTAATGGGATTACTTTGGGTGTTTGCATCTGACCATCGGAAGAGGCTTTTGCATAATTTCGTGTTCCATGTTAATAAACCAATATATTGCACAAATATGAGATAATCAATTCATATTTAAAAGATATTGGAAGGATTCACAACCCTAGATAGTCTTATAACATTGAATTTTTCTTAAATTTACTTTTGCACTATTTTATTTACTTGTCTTTAGTTTAAAATCACCAATCAAACAACAATCAATCTATTAGATACTCGTAAACATTTGAATTCATATATTAATAGCTTAGGTATTAAGTTCTCGTGTGATCGATACATTTTATACTACTTGAGCGATACGTGCGCTTGTGTAACATGTGTGTTTACCACTGATTAGTAAACCCGTTGAGACTGGTACACATCGTATACTGGAATCTTGGATTCCAATGGTTTCTCATTGAAGCATGAGTCTTGGAGACTCGTATAGACGAGTAGGTGTTTATAGCGGATAAACACTGAACGACTCACCAAAGATTATTAGTAGATACTACACCAACTTCAATAAGAATCTTCTCGGGTTGAGTAGCATATTGATTCTTTGACTTGAGATACCACTGTGGATATATGAGATATCCTCCATATTTTGATGGCAGTCACGTCACCGACCTCTTAAGGTCAGACCTCCGCCTGTTCGTTAGGTGTGGACTGATCCTCCCGATATCTTGTGTGTGTCAAGAAAGGATCCGTCAGTTTTGTGTACAAAGCATAGGTAGTCCATATAAGATTATCAATCAGATAAGACCATGGGCCCGTGGTACACTTTAGAAGTGAGTTCTAAGTGTATTTTTAGAGATTGCTAATAGATACGTCGATGAGATTATACCTATAGAAATTTGACATTTACATCTATATCTCTGGGATAAATCCGGATACCTGTGACGAAGGGATTATATGTATGTAATGACCTCAACATGTATGGTTCACTGAGTTTATCTGTGTTCGTCATAATTTACGGCTGGGTAGATTATGAACATGAAATTAGATTTCATGACGGATATGTCTGAACCTAGAGAGTCTCACTAATGAAATATACTCGTAGAGCACTATGACAACTTTTATGAATAACATTGATTATTTATAAATTGTTTAATGATTAAACGAAAGATACATGCAAATGGACCTTTTGGTCATTTCCTAATTAATGTGTATTTGTATTTAATATATGATTTTATAAAATACACATTAATTAAATGTCAAATTGTGATATTTGACATATATCATTAATATATGTATTTGAGATATTTAAAGTAAATATAATACATATATTTGACATTTTTATATTTATTTAATTATTTAATTGTTTAATGTTTAATGTAATTAAAATATAAATATCTACCATTATGATAATGTTTGGAAATGATTAATTTGTGTATAAGTTTGACTTTATAATTAAAGAAAAGGTTGTCAAATAGGCTTTGACTTGTTAGATATTTGTTTGGAAAAATTGAAAAATCTTGTTTTATTTTTTCCACCAAATTCGGCCATGACCTAACTATATAAAGGTTATGTTTTTCATTTTTACTTCACACAAGTTCAAGCCTCCAAAACATAAACAAAATAAGGTTGAGAGAAAAAATAGAAGAAACAAGAAGAAAATCAAAGAAGGCTAAGATTTCGTAAGCATTTCCAACCTTTCATTAGAGGGAAATTTATTCCTTTCATTCTTGGCTACAACATATGTAGTTCTTAGGTTTTTCTACTCTTTCTAGTTTATGTTTTTTATGGTTAGAAGCTTTGATGATGGGTGTTTGCATGTATGATATGTTGGACAATTATGACCATAGCGTCACTATTTGTACAGATCACGTGTGTTGTACAAATTAACTATGTGACAAAGGAGATTGCACTCTTATCATTTGTGATTAGATCACCTAGATGTATAAATGATAAGAGGTCCATATGATTTGTTCCTGGACTGAGAATGATATGAGACAGTATCAGTCCACGAAGGATAAATCATTAAATATCCCTAGTCAGAGTATTATCGAGATTGGACATCGATAAATACGTAAAAGACTAGTATTACACTAGTGCACATTGTGAGGGCACAACAACATAGTTCTCATATATTTGGGTATATGATACTCATGCAAGTGTAATAGGAGGTTGTGTTTTACCGATGGTATGGGAAACAGGTTCGCTCAGGATCAGACCCCCTCGGAATTCCATTGGTAGTATGACTATGTGTCTATGGAAATCGAAATCAGGGTAGGTGTATTTGGTCTAAACCTGAGACTTGCATCGCTAATACATACGACAATCAATATGCTTTGGTTGAGGTCGTCCAGGGCTTTAACCGGTTCTGTGTACGCCAATGCTGGGTATATTGAGAATCGTAGTGTGTTGGGTGTGATGTCAAGACGAAAGTGTCACTCCAGTCATATGGAGATGATGGTCACGTAGGATACGGTACTGGTTCTCTTAAGTACTGTAGTCATCGGGATAATATGACTAGGTCATAGTTATCCGATATAGAGACTAGTTACCAGACATCTGACATGTGCTTCATACGGGGCAGACACAATTCCAGCCCCAGACCTAGCATGTGATCATCCGATACTGGATCGAAATACGCAATACCACGTATACTACGCCTGATATAGATCGCTTATTCCTGTAAGCATGTTTATGGAGAATTGGGTAGGCATGGCGCTTTGCTAGAAGCCAACCTTGTCTTGTGAATCGTTGTAAACGTAGTACGAGGTACTTACGTGTTCGGATAGTCCGACGACCCGATTTACTGGCAACATATCCGGAGATCTCATGGGTCGCTTCCCGAAGATTCACCGATGACGTATGACTCGCACTTAAATTAATCTGGGATTAATTTAATGAGAGAAAATTAATCAGGGATTAATTACAGAGATATTTTATCTGGGATAAAATATCATTTAAGAGAGAGAACGATTAATTTGGAATTAATCGATAAATTAATATATTTGATATATTAAACGAAATTGGATTTCGACGCTGAATTAAAATTAGATTTTAATTCGGGCGAATGAATTAATTTAGAATTAATTCGTTAGCGACGTGAATAGTGATTTCGCTAGGCGTAATTGTTTAATTACGACACAACAGAAAATTCGTTAATTTGGAATTAGCGAACCCGAGCCCGTGATTATTTGCGAGCGCATTCGCATTTCGAATTCGAATGCGGCACGTAAGTCAAATCAAGCGTCAAATCACATGTCACTTTGAGTGATGTGACATTTGAGAGATTGATGTGAGTTGATGTGAGGTGATTGACAAGCATTTAATGTTTGCCTTTTTGGAAATTAAAAAATGGTAAATGGTTTAATAATTTTGGAAATTATAAAACCTTTTTATTTTTTTATTTTCCCACTAATTCTCTCTCTTCCATTTACGGTATTAGGCTTTTTGGAGCCAAAAAATCCCTCTTCTTCTCTCTCGGTCTTGGACCGATTTCTTCATCTATTTTTCTCTGGTTTTGACCGAGCATAATGGAGAAGCAAATGATCTTGTTGCAAGATCTATGTGCTAGCACACTCTCGGAGGCATCCTAAGGTGATAGGGAAGTGAGTTCGTGAGCATGGAAGATTATCAACAAAGCTTGGAGCTTTCATGAAGTCCATGGTCGATTCTTCATGGAGGAGATCCACCCACTGTCATGAGAGCCACTGCTCAGTCCACCGCCGAGCAGCCCACTGCCGAGCAAGGAGGAGCAGTTCAGTTTTTGTCTTCGCAGCATCCAACTGATCATTGTGAGTTATTCTGCACCTCATTTGATGTGTATTCAACTCGTTTTATGCTTGATTTATGATCCTTGGGACTTGATTGAAACCCAACAATGGTATCTTGAGCCATTTGAGCATGAAACGAAAATTAGGGTTCTTAACTAAATTTGGGGCTTTTTGATTTAAGCATGTTTTTGACAAATTGTTTGTTTAAATATGCTTGTATATGGATAACTTAGAGTTATATGTAATAAATTTGTTGAAAAATTAATTGGATTGATTTTCCCCAATTTGCTTATTGTGGCCGAAAATGGTTAGCTCCCTAATGTCTTGGTTTTTTTATTTTTTGAACATTGGATGTGTTGGAAATCATTTGGGGATGTTGAATTTATGTTTAATTTGGTTCAATTGGATTGAATTTGATTTGGGCATAATTTTCCCCTTTGGCCGAGACTTTGGCATGTTAATTGGGTTTGATTTTGATCAAATTATGTTGGACATGATTCATTGATGATAAGCATGATTAATTGGACAAATTTGGTGTTTTGGAAATATTGATTTGGGTAATTGATAATGCTATACACTTTATTTAATTGAATTGAAAAATTGTATTTTGTAATTTAATTAAATTGAGCCTTAAATTGGATTTGGGCTTTTAAAGTTGTTATTGGGCTTATTGGGCTTTGTTGTATAAAGTTGGGTTTAGGCGAAATTGGTTGGATCCAATTAGGCTCAAAACCGCATCCAAAAGGCCCAAATGCGACTAATGAACCTTTAAAGTTTAATTGGGTCTAATGGGCCAAAATTGATTTTGGGCTTATGAGGTAACTCCCAGATTGGATTTTGGTTATTAGGTTTGACCCGAGTTGACCAAAAGTCCACGCCTTGAAGAAATTAATTAAAAGCCCATTGGACTTTAATTAAATTAATATTGGATATTAATCGGGCTTTAAGACCCGTACGATTAAATTCAGAATTTAAATCGTAAAGGTTTATTTTATAAAAGTGTAATATTTAATTTGGAATTAAATAAAGAATAAGAATTAAATGCGTATTAAATTGGATTAATTATGTAATTTAATTTAATTCGAGAATTCGTACTTTGAGTACTTATTCGCAAAAACGAGTTTGACTCGAGCAAAATCAAATCGTTGTTTGAACATTGGATGATCACTAATTATCATATTAATTAATTGGATTAGATTGATTAATAACATGCTTGTGTGAATACATGGTTGCGATGCATGAATAATGTATATCGAATGGATATTAGATGGGTTGGATAATTTTAGAAATTGTTGTAATAAATTCGATTTATTAATTGGACCTGCGTGTCCAGCCTTATTACCTCTCATTTCTTTGTATTCTCTTCTCACCTATTCCCCTCAATGTAAATGAGGTTTCTTTAGAAGTGTAGTGTAACGGGTAGAAGTAATACTTGTGCTAGCAGGAGAGAGAAATGGAGAGATTTGATCTAGGATCATTGTAAAGTATCCATCCGCATATCATTATTATTTTACATATGCGCTTTATTATGTGTTTAGAATGCATGTTTAAGGGTTTGTGGTGATGAGACCTTAACAAAGATAATAAATTGGTTGCCAATTTGCACGCGAAAAACCCTCAAAAAATATTAAGCGTTTTTCCTTCCATTGAGTGATTCTCACTCAAGATCTGAGACGCCATTGGTTTGTTGTCCAAAGTCAAGGCCTTTGTCTGTCGAAGATGTGTTTGAATCACGAAGGCTTTGTTCCATGTCAGTGTCTTGTCCAAGTTGTGGTTATTGGCCAAAGTCAAGACCATTTCTTGTCCATCGACATTGATTACGAAGCTTTCCATGGTCAATGGGTCGCGCTTGACTGGAATCACTAAGTTTGTTGTGCCAAAGTCAAGGCTTAGTTGATTCATAGGAAAAAGGTTAGGTAATACATTGGATGTATTGGCATATATAAGATATATGTTTCGGACTTGGATGTTCCTCTACCGGATCTAGGAATTGGATTGGATCCAATCGATCTTAGAGATCTACCTAGTTAATTATCATACAATTTGTTGGCCAAAGTCAAGATTGTGTGATATTTAACGGGATCCTAGCCCACTAGGAAACACGATTTCCCGAGTACTCGACATAGGGTTAGAGGCTCGCCGAAAAATAGTGGGAGGCAAGAATTGAATTCGCAATATTCGTTCAATTACTCGCCATACGTGCTCAAACAATATCATTCGTCAAATCAATTAAAAGTTAGTTGGACTAATATTTAAATTGTTGTTTTTATAAGCAGTTGGACTGTATTATATTGATTATATAATTGGATTATAGTAATCAATATATTTGAATTAATTAATTTCGATTTAACAGTTGATTTTATAATTGGATTATAGTAATCAATGTAATTGAGGTTAATTAATTTAAATTATATTTGATTGTATAGTTGGACTATAATAATCAATATAATACATAGTACCACAAATCGTTGATTAAATAGTTGGACTATTAGAATCAAGATAAAATGAAAGATTAGCATTTAAAACATAATCCTAGGGAAAATTTATTTAAATGACTTAATTTTTCTAATTGGGAATAATATTTCAGGATGGTCCTGGAAATATAATAAGTTAGTTTATTTGATAAAATAACAAATTAGGCCTAAGTCTGGAGTTAAGCTAATAAGTGGAACATGATATTTGGAATATTCATGTAATGATAACTTTAGTGCTTAATCCATTATATTGTCATATAGACTCCTTAATTTCTTTATCAGAACTAAGAATTAGATTCTTAAAGTATGATATTGAAATTGAATGATCTTCATAAATCTATACTTAGATTTTAGAAGTAAAAAATTGCAATAATAAACTCTTGGAGAGTTAATGACTATTCTCAAGGAGATAAAGTCAAAGTTTGCAATTAGGCAAGTAGCGCAAGGCGCACCTTACTTCGATATTCCAGAATGCCAAGGCTTGGCCAAAGGCTTCTGGAGTGTGGAAAATGGCAAAGGCAAAATCATTATAGTCTTCTAGGAAGATAAGAGGACATATCCCAAAAAGGAATTGAAGACGAGCAAGGCTCTGACTTCAAATATGTTTCTCATAATTATGTTCACTACTAGTATTAAAATTAGATTTAAATACTTAGTGTGGTACATAAATATGTATTGATGTTTAAAATCTGTTTTGAACAGATACTGACTTCAATATAGATTAATCTGTGAATCGGAAACGGGACGAAAGTCGCTGTTTTGACCGTAGATACCTAAGTTAGGAACTACCCTTTGGGTATTTACGTAAATTAGGAAACTGTTTTAATGTAACTAGTTTGACTAGGAACATTATCTTTATATCAGTGTTTAATCCGTTGCAGATTGAACCTTTATATTTTAGAACACTAAACTGTTTTATTATATAAAGATAAAATTTAGATAAACACATTAGATGTGAACAACAGAATTTATATTAGAATATAAATAATATCACACGTATATCATGATAACAAATAGCTCGAACTGATTTGATCAGGGAGAAACTTAAAAGTGGCAATGTTGTCTGGGACACATTAAACAACTCGTATATCCGCACTTTTGAAGAGTGGGTACCAGGACATATTTGATTCCAATCAAATAAAGTCTACAAATCTAGTTTATCGGGCAAAGTGCCTAAAACACTATTTACTTGGTAAAAGTGTAAATGCCACCGATCTGTTAGCCCTAATTCATAGTGAAGTTAGTGGGCCCATGTCTAGCTAGGCTAGATGTGGATATTTCATGACCTATACGAATGTGACATCGCGTAATGGTTATGTGTTTCTTTTGAAGAACACAAATCGGAAACTTTTATAGTTTCGACACGAAATAGACAAACAGATCGGCTATAGTATTAAACCGTTATGGTAAGACCGTAATGGAAATTACTTAAGCAATAAGTTTCTAAAATACTTGAAAGAGTAAAGTATTATTTCAAAAGAGGACTCCTCCCGGAACACGTCAATTTGACGGTGTGTCTGAACCGAGTAACCAAATTTTGTTAGACATGATTATGTTAATCATGAGTCGCTCTGAGCTACCATTTCCTTCAATGGATATGGATAAACAGTGCATAACTTATTTAGAATAAGGTTCCATTAAAATCTGTTTGACAGATAACATATTAGATATGAACGGGAAAGAAATCGGGTTTCGAATTCCTGTTAAATTTGGGAATGCTAGACATATGTTTGGATGATAGCAAACTAAAACCCAAATTGGATAAGTGCCAATTGTAGGATATCCTAGGGATACCAAAGTATTGTACTTATACAACTTACTTGAGAACAATTGGATTGTTGCTCACCATGCGGTTTTCCTGAGAGGAATACCGATATGCAGTGGTAAGTGGGAGGATAGTAAAACTCGATGAAAAATCGGAGTAATACTATTCCAGGCACCTAATCCTTAATGGAACACAAATAGTTCATCAAGGATGTAACTATTACCATTAATCTTCGAATACACAAGAACCGCGTGAGTCGGAGAGATTCAGAAAACAACCTGGGGTATGGGTCTCTGATCTCACCTCGTAAAGATGTCAATCTTTTGAGGTATACCAACTGACTACGTATGAGGAAGTGATACAAGGTATCGACTCCCTATTATGGCAAAGTACCATGAGTCCGAAATGGATTCCATGTATGTCAACAAGTTTGGATACTAGTTGATGTACCGCAAAGCATTGTGCCTACTGGTACTTTATAAGTCTTCAAGGAAGACATACATGGATGGCAACATACCAACGTGTAAAACTAGGCTTTTAACGAAAATGTATCGTTATCAACATTGTGTTGATTTCGATTCAACCTTTTACTTGTTGCCACGGTAAATTTATTTGGATAATGCTTGCTATAGCTGCATGTTTTAGTTATGAAATATGACAGCTGGACGGAAAATCGCTTTCCTGAAAAGGAAACTTTTTTGAGGATGTTTAAAACATCCTGACGGTTTTGTCATACAAAAAACTAGCAAACAAGGTTTGTAGGTTAATCGATCCATGTTTGGATTGAAGCAAGCATTGGTTCTAGGAATTATCATTTTGATGTAATCATAATAGTATATGATTTGATTCAAAACGAAAAGATTCTTGTGTATATAAGAGGGTTAGTGGGAGAGCACTGACAGTGGCTGTCCTATAAATAATGATAATGTGTCATTTCTTGGAAATGATATTCCCATAATAATCGGCGAAAGCTTGGCTTTTGAAAACTCTCCGTGGAATCGTACATTGTAAAATGTACGCGTCCTGGTGTCTCATACGCTTTGAGCATATGATTCACAAACAGGCCAATCCAAGTGATAGTCACTGGATTGATGTTAAGAACATCAGTTAGTATCTTAGAGAACTAAGGATGCTATCTTAGTCCATGGAGATGGAGAACTTGAAGTGACTGGGATCACTGTAGCAAGTTTCCTAAACCGATAAAATGACTAAAAGTCGCAAACGGTACTATACAGTAGAATAACGGTACAGTGAGCTGGAAATCTTCCACGCAAGATACTGTTACCGAATAAACAACAAATGCGGGTTAATTGTTGCAGCTGAGGCGGCAATAGAAGCCTTCTGGGTCAATAAACAAATCTAATTAGATTAGATATAGTTCTGTTAGTAGCTGAGCTAGGCGTCAACACAGGCTAAAGAATTAATGGTCTCATCAACGATCCAGATACATACTTCGACTATTCATCTATTCATTCGGATCATACATCGTGGCGATCTGATGATCGAATAAATCGCATCACCGCTGACAAAAACCTTTCCTCAGTAATTTGAGCCAACCGTACATAGTTCGGGTGTCAAGCACTCGAGTGACTGGCTATAGGCCAAGTGGGAGATTGTTGGACAATATGACCCATAGCGTCACTATTGTACAGATCACGGTGTTGTTGTACAAATTAACTATGTGACAAAGGAGATTGCACTCTTATCATTTGTGATTAGATCACCTAGATGTATAAATGATATGAGGTCCATATGATTTGTTCCTGGACTGAGAATTATATGAGACAGTCTCAGTCCACGAAGGATAAATCATTAAATATCCCTAGTCAGAGTATTATCGAGAATGGACATCTATAAATACGTAAAAGACTAGTATTACATTTGTGCGCGTTGTGAGGGCACAACATCATAGTTCTCATATATTTGGGTATAGGATACTCATGCAAGTGTAATAGGAGGTTGTGTTTTACCGATGGTACCGGACGAGAAACAGCTTCGCTCTGGATCAGACCCCCTCGGAATTCCATTGGTAGTATGACTATGTGTCTATGGAAATCCGAAATCAGGGTAGGTGTATTTGGTCTTAACCTGAGACTTGCACCGCTAATACATACGACAATCAATATGCTTTGGTTGAGGTCTTCCAGGGCTTTAACCAGTTCTGTGTACGCCAATGCTGGGTATATTGAGAATCGTAGTGTGTTGGGTGTGATGTCAAGACGGAAGTGTCACTCCAGTCATATGGAGATGATGGTCACGTAGGATACGGTACTGGTTCTCTTAAGTACTGCAGTCATCGGGATAATATGACTAGGTCATAGTTATCCGATATAGAGACTAGTTACCAGACATCCGACATGTGCTTCGTACGGGGCAGACACAATTCCAGCCCCAGGCCTAGCATGTGATCATCCGATACTGGATCGAAATACGCAATACCACGTATATTACGCCTGATATAGATCGCTTATTCCTGTAAGCGTGTTTCTGGAGAATTGGGTAGGCATGGCGCTTTGCTAGAAGCCAACCTTGTCTTATGAATCGGTGTAAACATAGTACGAGGTACTTACGTGTTCGGATAGTCCGACGACCCGATTTACTGGCAACATATCCGGAGATCTCATTGGTCGCTTCCCAAAGATTCACCGATGATGTATGACTCGCACTTTAATTAATCTGGGATTAATTTAATGAGAGAGAAAATTAATCTGGGATTAATTACGGAGATATTTTATCTGGGATAAAATATCAATTTAAGAGAGAGAACGATTAATTTGGAATTAATCGGTAAATTAATATATTTGATATAATAAACGAAATTGGATTTCGACGCGGAATTAAAATTAGATTTTAATTCGGGCGAACGAATTAATTTAGAATTAATTCGTTAGCGACGTGAATAGTGATTTCGCTAGGCGTAATCGTTTAATTACGACGCAACGTAAAATTCAATAATTTGGAATTAGCGAACCCGAGCCCGTGATTATTTACGAGCGCATTCGCATTTCGAATTCGAATGCGGCACGCAAGTCAAATCAAGCGTCAAATCATTAGTCACATCAAGCGTCAAATCACATGTCACTTTGAGTGATGTGACATTTGAGAGATTGATGTGAGTTTATGTGAGGTGATTGACAAGCATTTAATGTTTGCCTTTTTGGAAATTAAAAAATGGTAAATGGTTTAATAATTTTGGAAATTATAAAGGGTCATGCTAACTTGTGCCCTAAGGGCACTCATTAAGGATCCATTTTGGGTAAGTTTTCATATCACTTTTATGGGGAAAGTAAAAAATTGTCAAAACATTAATTACTTTTTCATTTTTCCTATAAAAACTTTCCTAAAATGGATCATTAACAAGTGCCATAAGGGCACTCATTAGCATTTCCCAATTATAAAACCCTTTTATTTTTATTTTCCCACTAATTCTCTCTCTTCCATTTACGGTATTAGGCTTTTTGGAGCCAAAAACACACCTCTTTTTCTCTCTCGGTCTTGGACCGATTTCTTCATATATTTTTCTCTGGTTTTGACCGAGCATAATGGAGAAGCAAATGATCTTGTTGCAAGAACTATGTGCTAGCACACTATAGGAGGCATCCTAAGGTGATAGGGAAGTGAGTTCGTGAGCATGGAAGATTATCAACAAAGCTTGGAGCTTTCATGGAGTCCATGGTTGATTCTTCATGGAGGAGATCTACCCACTGCCATGAGAGCCACTACTCAGTCCACCGCCGAGCAGCCCACTGCCGAGCAAGGAGGAGCAGTTCGGTTTTTATATTCGCAGCATCCAATCGATCAATGTGAGTTATTCCGCACCTCCTTTGATGTGTATTCAACTCGTTTTATGCTTGATTTATGATCCTTGGGACTTGATTGAAACCCAACATGATATTCAAAGAAAGCTTATAAGGAGTTATTAAGCATTCTTATAGTCATTTGATGATCTAGTGTAGCATCCCTGATCCGGAGATGTTACCGGTAGGGAATAGGCCATACTATTCCCCTGAGTCTCTGGCATACTAACTGTATATTTTACTACTGTCTTATCTCAACTATAACTTGAACATGGGACCATTGCCCAAACCTTAACATAAAATTTAAGAGATTTCATACCCACATAAACTTAATGTCACATACATTTCGACTCTACACTTTAGTACTGAAACACATCTTTACTATACAATTTTCTGAAACTAAACTATGCTTGAGTTGACTGAACTCATACTCTGACTGGTGGACTCAGACCCACTAGTGACTGCCATCAATATCCGTCCTCTCGAGCTCATCCTCCTGGAATACCTACAAACAAACTCTGGGAGAGGGGGTTAGATCGCTATACGATCTAAGTGAGTGGACGAAAAACTGAAATTGATATAAAAGCTTTTGGTTTCAATACCATAGTGTCAAAAACATCTTTATAAGAAAACTCTTTTCTAAAAACTTCTTCTAAAATCCCTTTTATAAAACTTGTCTTTCTAAAAACTGCTTTTGAAACTCTAGTTTCTGAAGACTATTTCTGAAAAACTATTTACTGAAAATCTAATCACTATGAACTACTCTGTATCTGAAAAACCTTGACGTATGAGGGCAGTACGTATCATCGTCCCCTCATACGCTAACTGGAGCCAGCAGTGCAAATCCATGACTTTAGGGCGTTAAGTATTACCGTCCCCCAAAGTATGCCACTATTTTCTTTGAAACTGGTGGTCTCAGGGCGTTACGTATCACCGTCCCACAAGCCACAAACTAGAACTGGGGGTGCGGATCTATGCTACCACCCAGGCTCTGAATCTAGGGTCTATGGGAGTTACGTATCACCGTCCCCATAGCCCTGCTCTAGGATCTGGGGGCTGTAAGTGTCCTAGACATGCCACAGGATCTCTAAGCGTGATTATTGTGTGAATTAATCCAGAATGTTGCGGAATACGTACATTGATTAGATTTGGGATTTCAAAAATTTCCATTGATGTTGAAGCTTCCAAGCTCATGGGTGAGTATCTATATCACCTTCATTTAACTCTCATATGTGCTAGCAAGAACAAAATGGTAGAATTTTGCTCTCCAATAGAAGCAACAATTCAGCCATGAGAGGAAGCAATCGGCCTTTTGATAAGCCAAGGCCAATCGGCCATAATGACCAAAAGCCTTTCGGCCAATCTACAAAAACAGAGGGCATTTTCCTTTTCCTTTGCAATTTTAAATCAGAGGCAATTGCCTTTATTCTTTCAAAAATAAGACAGTAGCTTCTCGCCAAAATGATAGATTAAATGCCCTTCTGCCAAAAAGCGAAAAAGAGAGATTAATGGCCATTCGGCCAAACCGAGAGAGAGATAAAGAATTTTCAAAATTCATTTTTTTTAATTGATTTTAACTTGGTAGGTATGATGTGTATCAAATCCAATTTAATTTATTGCCAACCACTTATATCAATTCATGGGTCCCACCCATTTAATTACAAATCTAGTTGGCTTACACAACACACTTTGGGCTCGGGTTCGTTTATTTCGAACAAACGAATTTTCCGTCGCAACGTAATTAAATCTAATTTAATTAAATAATAAGGTCTCATAAAATTATTACGGAACTCGCTTACAAATTAATTCTAAATTAATTCGTTCGCTTGATTTAAAATCCAGTTTTAATTCTGTATTAAAATCAAATTTCAATTAATATATCTAATATATTATTTTAGCCCAATTAAATAAATTAAATAGTAAAATCCAATTTCACCATTAAATTCACTTTGCCGATTAATTCCAAATTAATCGCGTTCTATCCTCTCGACGAATTTAATCCCAGATAAATTCTTGACGCAATTAATCCCAAATTAATTCTCTCTCTCTTAATTAATCCTAGATTAATATTAGTCAAATATCATCGGTGAATCTTTGAGATGTGACCCAAGAGATCCCTGGATATGTTGGTGTTGGGGTTGGTGCTCAGAGCGCCAATCCGGGCCGTATTTATGTCTGATTCATGAATACAAACATCCCCTTATTCCATAATATTACTTATTTATGGTTGCACCTCTTGTTCTTATATACATATTCGATCTGATTACGATTAGATTGAAACTAAATATGGTTTAGTGATATGTATATATTAGACAAAGGCCCGATAATATATAATGCAGTACACAGTTACAAAGTTAGTTTGTAATTGACATTGGGAAGTGTCACTGCTATATGTATATTATCAAACATAGTTCCTGGTCAAGATTTTCTAACACGGGTCGGTTAGTCAAATCCGTTGAGACCAGTAAATGTCGTATATCGAGACTTGGTCCGATGGTTTATCCCAATGAACCATGAGTCTATGGAGACTCGTATAGACGTGTAGGTGTTTATAGTGGATAAACACTGAACGGCTCACCGAAGATTCTTAATGGATGGTACGCCAACGTCAATAAGAATCTTCTCGGGTTGAGTAGCATAGTGGTCCTTCGACTTGAGACACCACTGTGGATGTATGAGACATCCTCCACACTTAGATGGCAGTCACGTCACCGATCTATTTAGATCAGACCTCCGCCTGTTCGTTGGGTGTGGATCGATCCTCAGGATATCCTGTGTGTGTCAAAATAGGATCCGTCAGTTCTGTGTACAGAGCATAGGTAGTCCATATATATTTAGCAGTCTGTTAAATCTGTGGCCACAGTATACATCGGAAGTAAGTTCCGAGTGTTATTTAAAGATTGCTAATGGATACGTCGACGAGATAATACCTATAGAGATTTGACGTTTACATCTATATCTCTGGGATTATCTGGATACCTGTGACGGAGGGATTATACGTATGCAATGACCTCGACCTGTATGATTCAGCTAGTTTATCCGTGATCGTCATAATCTACGGGTGGTTAGATTATGTACATGAAATTGGATTTCGTGACGGATATACCTGAATCTAGAGAGTCTCAATAATGAAACATACTTGTAGAGCACTAGGGCAACTTTTGTGAATAATGATGATTATTTACAAATCGTTTAAACGTTAAACGAAAAATACATGCGAACGGGCCGAACCGTCATTTCCTAATTAATGTGTATTTGTATTTAATATATGATATTATTAAATACACATTAATAAATAATCAAATAAAGGTATTTGACATATATCATCAATATATGTATTTGAGATATTTAAAGTAAATATAATACATATATTTGATATATTTGTATTTAATTAATTAATTATTTATTTAATTGTTAAATGATTAATACAATTAAAATATAAATATATCACCAAATGATAAAGTTAGGAAATGATTATAAGTGTAAATGTTTGACTTTACATTAAAGGTAAAGGTTGTCAAATTGGATTTGACTTCCTTGGATATTTATTTTAATTGTTAAAATGAAAAATACCTTTTTTCCTTTATTTTGTATCAAATTCGGCCAAGACCCTAATATAAATATAATTTTTATATTTTTGAGTTGCATTTGTTGACTTACTTATTCATTGAATTGTTTGATGATTAAAGTTGCAAGTTGACAAGTTGCATTTAAATGAAACAAAAAATATAATATCTAGATATTATTTCTTAGCCAAATTCGGCCAAGGCTTGCATTTTTGGCAAGTATATATTGTTTCATTTATTTTAGGGTTTCATTAACCTTTTCACTTTATCAAAACTCCATTAAACAAGGCAAAGAAGGTAGAGAGAAAAGAAAAGAAAAACAAAAACAAGGAAAAGCTTGGAATTTAGTAAGTATTTCCAACCTTCCATTAGAGAGTAATTTGTTCCTCTTGTTGTGGGCAACATTGTGATGTTCTTGAGTTTTTCTATTCCTTTTTCTTTGTACTTTTGATGGATAAAAGTTTGATGAAGATGATTTGCATGTATGATGTTGGAAGTTTATTACTAGTGTAGTAATAAGCATTCTTTTAAGGTTTTAGAACCTTGTTGCCATTCTAGAGTTATTGACCCACTCTTAAATGACCTAGAATTGTTCTATAGTTGTTTGTGTTGAGACTTTGATTGGATGGAAGAAACATGATTAAAGTATTGATTTAACCAATTTGGTCTAATTTGTCCAATTTGAAGAAATTGAAAAATTAGGGTTCATGACCAATTCCAAATTTGGGGGTTTTCATATATGTTGTGTATTTGGATGTGTGATGCATATAAAGTTTCATGTTGATTGGATTACATCTTGATGTGTTTTGAAGCATGAAATGACAAAGTGCACAATTTGTGCACCTTGGAGGGGCATTCGGCCAAAGAGTCAAACTTTGGGGATTTTGGTGCTTTTGGTGTTTTGATGTTTTGAACATGCTAAGTTCATCTTAGAAATGATTTAGAATCATTCAAAATTGATTAGATCAATTTCGGACTAAAATGGACAAAATACCAACGTAAGGGCATTTCGGTAAATTCACTTGAATATGATTCATTTGAATTTTATTTCATAATTTGATTATTGGAATGTTAAATAAATATGTTTATTTAATTAATCTGAGAAAAAGTTTTGAAATCGGAAGATACGATCTTCCGCCGCTTCCGCTGCGTTACCGGATTCTGCCCCTAAAACCCCTACAGTTGGTAGTAAATACGGTCATCGGACTATCCGAACACGTGCGTACCTGGTACCACGTACTTACCGATTTACAAGACATGTTTGGCTTCTAGCAAAGCACCGTGCCTACCCAATTCTCCAGAAATATTTTGCTACGGAATACAAGATCTTTGTCAGGCGTAGTATACGTAGTATTGCGTATAAAGATCCAGTATCGGATGTCACATGTTAGGCCTAGGGCTGGAGTTGTGTCTGCCCTGTACGAAGCATATATCGGATCACTAGCAACTAGTCTCTTTATGATCGAAAAGTCAAGACCTAGTCATACTTCCACGATGGCTATAGCACTTAGAGTACCAGTTATGTATCCCTGCGTGATCATCATCTCCATATGACTGAAGTGATACTTCCATCTTGACATCACACCCAATACACTACGATTCTCAGTATACCCAGAATAGGCGTACACAGAACTTGTTAAAGCCCCGGATGACCAAAACCAAAGTATATTGATTGTCGCAAGTATTAGCGATGCAAGTCTCAGGTTAAGACCAAATACACCTACCCTGATTCGGATTCCCATAGACACATAGTCATACTACCAATGGGATCCTGATGGGTCTATCTAGAGCGAAGATGTTTCCGTACCATCGGTAAATAGAACCTCTTATTATACTTGCATGAGTATCCAATACCCAAATATATGAGAATTATGCCGTTACGCTTCCATAACACGCACAAGTGTAATACTAGTCTATTCCGCTTTATCGATGTCCAGTCTCGATAATACTACGACTAGGGATATTTAATGATTAAACCTTTGTGGATTAATATTGTCTCATATCTTATTAATCCGGAATTAATCATAATGACTTTTATCATTTATATATCTGAGTAATCCAATTACAAATGATAAAAGAGCAATTTCATTTGTCACATAGTTAATTTGTACAACAACACCATGTTCTGTACAAATAGTTATGCTACGGGTCATAATTATCCAACAGGGGCATTACGTATCGCCATCCCCCCAGTCCTCTACATGTTCACATGTCTCTGTCCGTCAATTCCAAACTGTATCAAGTTGCATAATGGGGTGGGTTTTTTCCCCCATGTCCCGAAAAACATAAAAATCATACTTTGAGTCTCAAAACTGTACACAATATTTTCTAAAAAATATTTACTTTCTCAAATATAACTTAATATGAAAATAATTGTAAGGAAAATCCTCTAACGCCCTAAAGCGTAAAATATAAGTCTGAAAAAAAATAAAAATTAGTTTAAAAGATGAGTGTCCACTCACAGTTTTGGAATCAGGCTGGCATTGCTCGCTTGCTGAGGGAATTTTGGTTCCTGCGTTGATCTAAAATTGACAATTTTGGTTAGAAGATGGGACGGGGGACATATTCTGAATAAGTCTAAATTTTCTCACTCAAGCACTTACTTATCACTTCACGCATATCACTATTATATTATGGTAAAATGTGTATTCTCAAACTGATACGAGACCCTAAGTGTGGTCTCTAACATGCTAAGGTGGAACTGAGATGGTTTATAACTAATTCGGATGAATTTCTGTCTTCACGTCGCGACGTAAAGTCTTCGCATCGCGATGCGCCTTTGTCCAGAAGCATGCCTTAATTTTCCCAGGTCGCATCGCGACCCAAACTTCTTATGCGTAGCGACGCAGACCTGGTTTCCAGGTTTCTACTTTTCTTCCTAAAGTCTATTTTACTCACCCAATACATCCTTAATACTTCCATATCAATTTTATCACACAAACCATTTCATTAAACCTCAAATACACATGTTCTACATCCAATTATCATCATCAACAACTCATTAAACCTCAAAATCATTAATTTTTACCAAACTTTAAAACCTCCAAATTTGGGTATTTAGTTCAAGAATCACTTTTCCTATATTTTTCTCACTAAAATGCATCCCCTATCACACTATCATCTCTATTCTATCATTTAATCATCAAACAACTCTTTAATCTCACAATTTTCAATTTATCCAAAAATCTAAGATTTCAAGAATTTGCCATTTCATAACACAACTAGTTTCCTACTTCATTATCCATCTAATTGCAATCATTAACATGCCAAGACTCATATTTTATCATCAAATTTCCAAAATCCAACAACTTAAATTTTGGGTTAAGTTTCCTTACCTTGTTTTTCCTTGATTTCTATAATCCCTCATGTCTTCCATGATAAATCCCTTATTTTTCTTTGCTTGGTGAATGGCATTGGAGGCTTGCTTCCTCTTCTTTCTTCTTCTTCTTCTTCCTTTCTCTTTTTCTTCCTCTCCCTCACGTCTTCTTCTTTCTTTTCTTTTCATTTCATTTTAATTTTTATGAATTAGTGAATAGTGAACTCTTTATATAGTGGGGTCAGTTGATATTTGGAAGGTTGGAGAAGAGTGTGGAAGTTTGGAGAAAATTTGAGATTTTTGTATTTGGGTCCGAAATTACTATTCTCTGAATTTTTGACTTGCGTTTTGGACCCATCTCTGGTCCGAATTTGAAAATATGTTCAACTTAAAAGTTGTAGGTCTCAATCTCAGCTTTCCGACGATATAAAATTCATAAAAATTGGAGTTCATATGAAAACGTTACGCCCTAAATACCACGAGCTGTCCAAAAAGGAATACTGTACAGTCTCATCATCCCGGGACTTCGAGGAATTTACCGATTGTCCCCAAAGTCATACCATGAGTATATTTGAGTCTCAATATAATTTATTTTATGTGTCTTCGTCCTTTTTGCAATAGTACAGTTGTATACAGTAGTAAAAACTATTGGTCGTTACATCTAGTTGTAATTCTAGAGTTTTTAGGTCATTCATTGATGAACTAGAATTGTTCTAGAGTTATTTCAAAGTGGTGAGACGTGTTTGATGTGGTAGAGACTTGATTAAAGTAATTGATTTGTTTAATTTGTTGTAATTTATTCAATTTGATGAATTTATAAAATTAGGGTTTATACCCTTTCTAAAATTAGTGATTTTCATATATGTGTTGTGTAATGATGTATATATGATGTATATTTAATTTGGTGATGATTGGATTTCATCTTGACTCATTTTGAACAAGATTAGACCAAAATGCACAAGTTGGAAACTTTATGGCCTTCTCGGCAATTTGAGGTTTTTGTGGCTTTTGAGTTGCGTTTTGTATTTTTATGTGTTGGACATGTATAAATCATTTTGTGATTGATTTGGAATCACTTAAATTTGTATTTGACAATTTAAGGACTAAAATGATCAAAATGCAAAAATTTGGGGTCAAACGGTAAATAAGTTAAAATCTAATTTTTGGGTAAAAAAATTTTTGTTTTTAAGTATTGAGTAATTAGAATAAATAAGTTTATTTTAATTGCCCAAGAAAAATTATTGAAATCAGAAAATTTTGATTTTCCACGTTCCGCTGCGTTACCCGGATTTGCCTCGGAAAATCCCAATAGTGCGTTTGGTGTGGACTCATGTTCATGATATCCTGTGAGTATCAGATAGAATCTGTCAATCCTGTATACAAGACATAGGTATCATGTACGTATTTGCAATATAGTAAATCTATGGTCGTGGTATACTTCGGAAGTGAGTTCCGAGTGTTATTTAAAGATTGTAAATTTGAAAGTCGACTATATTATACCTTAGGGATTTGACGTTCCTTTCTATAACCCCGATATAATATTGATTAGGGGTGAGCATCAGTTTCGGGTCTACCCAGAACCGGTTAGAACCGGACCGAAAATCCGGGTTTGGAACCGGAACTGGTTGTAATCGGTCCGGTTCCAAATATAAGGAACTGGTTGTAACCGATCCGGGTCCGGTTCCGATTCGAGAATAACCGAAACCGGAACCGTACCATAGAACTAAAACCGGAACGGCATTTGAGAACCGTTTGAACATATTTACTGTGACAGATTTCGTTTGCACATTGCAGGTAAGTCACCCGTTAAAGTTGCGGCAACATTTTAAAAATCCAAGTTCAAACAACTACATACAAAACACGAATAATGTGCGACTTGTTTGTTTGATTGTTCAGATGTTTAATCAGGATGAGACACCTTTGCTCTATAGTCTGGTATTCGGGGAGGGTGTTGTTAATGATGCTACAGATGTGGTGCTTTTCAATGAAATGCAGAGCTTTGACCTCACTCATATCAATACCATATCAGCATTTCAGTTTCTTGGCAACTTCTTTTATTTATTTTTTGTCAGCACCGTGATAGGGGTGGTTGTAAGTCCCTCACTCTCTGTTTTGAGTACGTGTGAGTATTTCATATAGTACCCAAGGTTAATAAACCAATATATTACACAAACGTAAGATAACCACTTCATCTTTTAAAGATATTGGAAGAATTCACAACCCTGGATAGTTTCATAATATTGAATATTCATCAATTTACTTTCGTGCAATTTTATCTACTTGTTTTAAGTTTAAAGTCACCATCTAATCAAACAACCAATCTATTAGATACTCGTAAACATTTGGCTTCATAAATTAATAGCTTAGGTATTAAGTCCTCATGGGATCGATACATTTTATACTACTTGAACGATACGTGCGCTTGCGTTATACGTGTGTGATCACACCGGTCATAAATTCTTGGACAACTCCATTTACTTAAAACGCAAGCTCCAATGTCGTTCTGGATGATTGTAAGTATATAAGGGAGTAAGTCTATCATTTCTCTTTTTTTTTAAACATGAATTTTTTCAATAAGAGATGCATGTTCATTTTGATCAATCAACACACCATCTTCATGCTTGGATTTTAAGCGAATATCATCATTATCCCAAGAATAAATTTTATCCATACATGATGCATGTTCATGTTGAAATAATGTATGCTCTTTCTTAATCAAATTACATTTCTTTCTAAGAGCATTATATTTACCATGCAAATCATTTAACATGTTAAGCATTTCATCACAATCGGAAATATCATTTTAGAAACATCAATGTTTTTATTTTCCGATTCCCTTCTAGAATTTTCTATAGTCATTAATGCCAAATTACAAGTTTCACCATTTGATGAGCTACAATCAATATTTCATCATTTAATTGACTATGTTCCTCATTTAGCAATTCTAAAGATTTCCATAAATCATATGCATTTGTAAATTTGGGAATCCTATCATATATATTTTTATCCAATGCTTCGTATAAAAATTTAAGCGTATTAGAATTTACCAAAGATTTTTACCCTCCCATGATTTCTTTATATCCACCAATGTCGTCAGCAAGCAAAAAAGTGAGCATTCTTCTTTTCTAAAAGTTGAAGTTCGTTCCGTCATAAAATGGTGGTCTATCGGTGAATGTTCATTCAGCGAAGTATGTTGTATAACTTGTAGAGACCATGATTGATTCTCGGACAATTAAGTCTTTATTGAGAAAACCTCACTCTGATACCAATTGAAATTGCCTACAAACACACTTAAACAACAATTGTACCCAAGAGAGGGGTGAATTAGATATGTGAGAAAATAATGGAGAATTTAAAATCTTTTCAGTTTTAAGCTACTTAGTTAGTAGTTTTATCGATTAAACTTAGAAATCAACTTCCCCAATTAACATATTCAATATTGATAAGATTAATATATGATATGAAAAGATAATATAAAACTTACAATAAGTAAATGAGATACGGATAGAGAAATTGACACCGGATTTATAATGGTTCTACCAACTCTTGCATACGTCCAATACTTCAAGCCATGCTTGAAGCTTTCCACTATATAAATTGAACCCGCACTTTATACTGAGAGTTTTTTGGGCTCACTCCCAAACCTTTACAATAGAGGTCTTTGATCCAAGGTTTCTCTTAATGTTTTACACAAATCAACCATTGAGAGTATACTCACTCACACAAGGAATTTACACACAAGTGTTTGATAATAAAAATTTCAACCACAATTTGGGTACTCACAAAAGATTACAAAGAAGATTTAAATGTGAGTATATCACCCCAAATGTATCAAAGCTCACTAATACGAATATGAAGATGAAGTATGAGTTTTTTCAAATATAGAGAGTTGTGGGACACAGAAACTGGACGACGCATGCTGTCCCGGGCTCACCGCCTGGTCGGGAGTACGGAGTAGCCACGGGGGACTAAACCGGAGAATAATGGAGTCGCCACCCGGTGTGAACCGGGAAAATGAGATTTAAGGTCGCACTCACCCCTCGCAAGGGAAGACCTCAAATCGTTGGGTTCGGAATGGTCCCTTACTTATGTCACTTGTAATGAAAGGATTTGTGTAATAATTTAATCAAGCTTAAGTAACACTTATTTCCAAGAGTATCATGCTTCTAAATCCATATGCACAAAAATAAAACTTACACCTAAATTTGCATATATTTCACATCTAAGATTGCATGCTTAAAAGTACATCAAAGTAGCAACGAACATACAACTTCATTGGCACATTGTATTCATGGAAACACAAACACACACTAACCACACAAGCACACATAAAGACGAATCAAATAATGGTGAACATGTGATTTCATAGACATATCATAAGAAAATAGCCATTACATGTCCATGCACAAATAAAAGAGTCAACTAAGTACATAATGCAAAAAGACACTTAAGGATGCAATTAGGCATTAAAGTAAGCATGCTATGACGTGGTGCAAAAGAAGATAACTAATATGGACACAAACACACATGTAAGCACTTTTCCAAGTGGTACATGGAATTGTATCCCAATTACAGACCGCATTACCGTCCATTCGGAATCGGCTACGGAATTTATACTCAAATGCTATCATAACATGGATATATGAATTATACTACGTCAAGCCAAGACTAAGGTAAATGATGCAATCAATAGATGAAAGACACGGCAAATATCGTGGTAAAGGTAGCCTTTTAGGCTTTTCTTCCCCCAAATGGAGAACCTTTTAATCCAACACAATAAGCCCATGCGCCTTTCATTACAATGCGTACAAAGACAATGATAACTATATGAAACTTCGTATACCCGATTGAACACATCTTACATTCAAACGAATATACATCAACCGGCGCGGCAAAGCATCGTGGTAAAGGATTTTAACCCCTCCAAATATGGGACCTTTAATCCGACTTACTAAGCCCATGCGCTCGATCGTATCATGCATACAAAGAATAAAGACAATAATATCAAACTTAGTATGCCCGATTGGACATATCTTACATCCAACCGAACACACATCAACCGGCGCGGAAAAGCATCGTGGTAAAGGATTTAACCCCTCCAAATAGGGGACCTTTAATCCGACTTACTAAGCCCATGAGCTCGATCACATAATTACATAAACAAGTAACATGTGGAATTTAAATGACGAATAATAAATAAATCAAAGCAACATAAAACAAAAGAATGTGCCATTTACTCAAGCGGTACGTGGAATTGTATCCCGAGTACAGATCATACTACCGTCCATTCGGAATCGGCTATGAAATTTATGTCCGGGTTTCCATCTGATATACCGCGAGAGTTGACACATCTTTCATTTTATTCCAAAGCCACAACATACAATATTTCGTAATCCATGCATATTTATCTACTCAAGGGCCACAACATGCATTTTAACATAACAATCATGCTAACAATACTCAATAAATAATGAAAATAAAACAGAAAACGAATGTGGAAAATACCCTCAGGTCTAACCTTTTATTTCGACTTTCGGACTCGCGTTTCACGGCCGTCGGAAGGGCTATCACTCCGCAACTTTTCTGGTTCACTGGTTTGCATTTTACCTCGCTGTTCCGCTGCTCAAGCTACTATTTTTGACTCCATTTTGCTGCTGTTTTGCTGCCGTTCTTTGGTCACTATGTTTGGTAATTTAGGCTACTATTTTGGTGATTTTTGGAGGCTAGGGGCTGCTGTTTTGGAAGGGTTCCAGGGGCAGTTTTTTGTTCACTGGTACGAGTATTTTAGGGGTTGTTTTTTGGGCAGTATGTTGGGGCTTATGCGTGCAGTTTATGGGTGTTTTTTGGACAGTTTAAAGGGCTATTTGTGCGATAATTTTCTGGCATGGCAGTGGGTTATGTCTCGGCAATTTGAGGGGCTGTTTGTGGTGTTGATTTAGGCAGTGTGTGAGGGGGGCTTTGGCGTTGATTTGTTGTGGCGTGAAGGGGCTGTTATTGGTGAGAGTTTGGTGAAAGAGTGAGTGGAAGGTGAGGTCAGGGGGCAATGAGCGTGAGTGGGCTTGTTCTTTGTGAGGGGGGCAATGAGCGTGAAGGGCAATCTCCATGGCTTTGGGAGAGTTTAGGGTTAGTAACGTGAGTGGGAGGGGAGCTTTGTGGCTGATGCGTTTGTGGGCAAGGGCTGTTACGTGGCTGATGGCTACGTGGTGTTTTTGGTTTTAAAGGTAATGGACGTGGCTGTGTGTGGGTAATGGATACGTGAAGACTGTTTGCTATTAGCGATGAAGGCAAGGTGGCTTATGGTGCGCAGATGTGGGGGTTGTTTTGTTTTGTTGTTTACGTGAAGGTTCAGAGAGGGATGGCTTTGGTTTTGGCTTGCTTATATAGACAAGGGCTAGGGCTTCCCCTTGTCTCACAAGGAATAGATTGGATTTGGTGTCAAACAAGGAAAGGATTTGATTGATTGGGGGGACAAATTTTGGTGAATTAGGAAGGTTGATATTTGATTTATCTTGTTTAGGCATGATATTGGTTAAGTAAGGTATATAATATTTGTGATTTATCTTAATTAGGTATGATTTAATTTAATGTTTTCTTTAATTTAGTATATAATATTTTGGATTAGGAAGTTACAATATTTTAATTTGGTATAATTATATTTTATGTCTTATTTAATTTGATAAATGACTTAATTAATATTTTATTTAGTTAATATTTAATTTAATTAATATTTAATTTAATTTGGGTGTATTTTAGAGGCCATGGGCGTGTGGGCCTAGGTTGGTGTGGGCGTGGGCTTTGTCTTGGTAAGCTAGGTGTTGTGCTGGTTTTGGTGAGTGGGTTCGGGCCAAGGTTAAATGGTTCTGGGTTTTTTAGGCTAAAGGTGCTTTAAAACGGAGGTCCAACGAGCGAGCTTGAAGCTAAACATGCGGATAAAATTTAACGAAATACCGATTCCCTTCCGACAACCGTTTCCCGCAACTTCCTCGACTAAAAAGGTAGTGCCTCCAAATGAGACTCATCATAGGGACTCACATGCAAAAAAATGCAATGCCTACAGTCACCCCCACTTTGATGGGACTTGTGCAGTGTGTGACTTTGAACAATCCTATCAAAGTTATGCAATGCATTTCTACTTACCTGGCTCACCAGTTGTTGCTTAACTTACTTGTTATCCTGAGATGCTTTGACCTTTGGGCTTTATTCCCGAACTGCGTTGAGAGAGAGCTTTATTCTCCTGGGCTTTATTCCTGAGCTATTTTGCAAGTGGGCTTTATTCTTCTAGGCTTTGTTCCCGAACTGTGTAGAGATATGGCTTTATTCCCCTGGGCCTTATTCCCGAGCTGTGTTAAGATAGAGCTTTATTCCCTTGGGCCTTGTTCCCGAAATTTGTTGAAAATGGGCTTTATTCCTCTAGGCTTTTTTCCAAACTGTGTTGAGAGATGGCTTTATTCCCCTGGGCTGTATTCCCGAACTGAGAGAGAGCTTTATTCTCATGGGCTATATTCACGAACTGTGCTGAGAGAGAGCTTTATTCTCCTGGGCTTATTCCCGAATTGTGTTAAATGTGGGCTTTATTCCCGAACTGCACTAAATGTGGGCTTTATTCCCCTGGGCCTTATTCCCGAACTGCACTAAATGTGGGCTTTATTCCCTGATCTGAGCTGACTGTGGGCTTTGTTCCTGAATTGTACTGAATGTGGGCTTTATCCCCGATATGAGCTGACTGTGGGCTTTGTTCCTGAATTGCACTGAATGTCGGCTTTATTCCCTGATCTGAGCTGACTGTGGGCTTTGTTCCTGAATTGCACTGAATGTGGGCTTTATTCCCTTATCTGAGCTGACTGTGGGCTTTGTTCCTGAATTGCACTGAATGTGGGCTTTATTCCCTGATCTGAGCTGACTGTGGGCTTTGTTCCTGAATTGTGTTGGATGTGGGCTTTATTCCCTTATCTGAGCTGACTGTGGGCTTTATTCCCGAATTGTGTTAAATGTGGGCTTTATTCCCCTGGGCCTTATTCCCGAACTGCACTAAATGTGGGCTTTATTCCCCTGGGCCTCACTCTCGAACTGCACTGAATGTGGGCTTTATTCCCTTATCTAAGATGACTGTGGGCTTTATTCCTGAACTGTTACCGATGTAGTGGTTCTTCGACCTCAAACTGACGTGGCCCTCGCCCCAAAACTGATACTGACGTGGGCCTCGCCCCCAGACTGATACTGATGTGGGCCTCGCCCCCAGACTGATAGTGATATGGGTCTCGCCCTAAACTGATACTGATATGGGCCTCGCCCCCAGACTGATACTGATATGGGCCTTGCCCCCAGACTGATACTGATGTGGGCCTCGCCCCCAGACTGATATTGATGTGGGCCTCGCCCCCAAACTGATACTGATATGGGCCTCAACCCTGGGACTCGTCCCCAAGCTACTGATAATGACGTGGGCCTCGCCCCCCAGATTGCCATATCCGGCAAGACTGATGTTGATGCTAATGTGGGCCTCGTCCCCAGAGTGCCATACCCAAACTCAAACTCAAATGGGCTTCAACCCTGGGATCATTACCTGAATCCGATACTGTGCTTTTTACCGTTTCTGATTAGCTTGTTCTTTGCCGCTTTCTTTTTTATTCTTTAAAACCTGTGAACACAAAACAAAACAAACACAAAAGGATGCAAAATGTGTTACGTGTATGCATGCATGAATGTTCCTATCCCGTCGGGTTAGGTCTTCTGCAAATTCTCTTGGTGACTGCTCAGTCTTCCTTTCCTCAGGCAAGCCACTGCTTCAATCTTTCTACGTTGATCGGCTTGGTGAACTAATTCCCTTCCAAGTCTGATATTCTCACTGCCCCCATTTCCCAATTTCTGAATGGCCATCTTATCTTTTCTGCTTGCTTATTCGAGGATTCCCCGTGTTCTAAACATCACTGAATTTCATAGTACCCAGGTTGAATGCTTTTCTCAAATATACTCATATTGCAGAAGAGATTCAGCGAAATGAACGTCTTTATTATCATTTAAGAAAATGGTTCGAACAAATAGACAAAATCAATGTCTTTTAAAAATGCAGGATCAAATAAACTAGGAGGAATAACTTCATCATTCGGAGCATTGCCTTCTTCTTTGGCCTATGGTTCTTCACTGTAATACCTTTATCTCAATGCAAGAATCCTGAGTGGTTGAGTGGCTTTATGGTTGAGGGTTCATGTGTGTGTTGGGTTGTTCTTTTTCTCGATTGGGTATTTTATGGGAGTCAATGAGGTTATGGACCTCATGCCTAAGGCGGGTACAGTTGTCGGTGTCATGGCCTTTTTCTTGATGGAAGTGACAATACTAGTTTAGGTTGAGGTATGGTGGCACAGGGTTCAAAAATGGCCTAGGTTCCAAAGGTTTTAGAAGTCCTTGCATTTTCAGCTTTTCAAATACGTTTGACAAAGGTCTACCAAGATTGGAGAATCGCCTGCTCTTGACGGTAGCGACCTCGGCGGTAGCAGGCTTGGTCTCAGAAGGCCCCTCAAAAGTTCTTCTATTCTTGCCATAAAACTTTCTGTTTTCAGCCTTCTCTTCCTCAATATCCATGACAGTTTCCCTCAACTGTCAAAAATCAGAAATCATTGAAGTCATCCTCCTCAGCTTACTATAAATAGAGGGCTTGGTGCCATTGATGATCATTTTGATTTGGTCCTTCTCTGAGGCCGAGTCTGTATTTTCAAAAGCTGGCTTCTCCAGCGATCCACATACTCTTTGAAACTTTCCTCTGGCTTCTGCTTAGTGTTCTCCAAGTCACGGAGTGACAAGTCAATCTCTAAGTCTGTAACATACTGCTTCAGAAAAGTATCAGCTAGTTCCCTCCAATCTTCCTTAACCTTCTTCTCAAGGCTATGATACCAAACCACAGGTGCCCCCTCGAGTGACATCCCAAACATCTTTTGGACTTGGCGATGTGATAGGCCTACTGAACTCATGACTGAGACATATTGCTGCAGATGGACTCTCGGGTCTCCATTCCCATTAAACTTGGCCATGTCGGGCATTTTAAACTGAGCTGGCAGCTGTTCTCCAAAGGTCATTGCCTCATAATCTAACAACTCTTCATATTTACCCCTCATTTTGCAGGTAACTGACTCAACCTGATCCCGAAGCTTCTGAAATTCTGCCTGAGACCCAATCATTTTTCCTGTCGCATACTCTGCCATGTCGTCATCAAAAGCGGGGATATCATCCCCCAACCCATTCGGAGGCTCCTCGCGCCTTACATTCTCAGAATTTCCCCCAGCACGGGGCACAGCCATATTTGCCATTGCAGTAGTCAAGGCTTGCAACTGTTTGGTAATCTTGGCGAAACCATTTTCTAACTGATCTATCCGGGATACCTCATTATCGGATGTACTCATATCTTTTTACCGGTCTTTTAGTGAGTCTTCACTCTTCCCAACCCAACGGGAATCTATGATGGCTTTTTAGAACACAAGGGGTTAGCATGATGCGTGTATGCATGAAATGAATGAGACGCATGTGATACAATGAATATATCAATTTATTAAATTTTTCATACAAATTGGCCCATCATCATTTTAGAAGCTTTTGGGCTAACTGTCATAGGAGTGAACTCGTCCCAGTTTAAATGGCCCAACAAGTTCACATCTCATGGCAAGAAGTCCAACCATATCCAAATGATAATGTTCCTAAACATAAGCACAAAATGGCCCATCAATATTTAGAAGCCTTTGGCCCAATCGTCATAAGATACGTTCTTGTCCCAGTTTAAATGGCCCAACAAGCCCACATCCAATGACAAATGGTCCAAATAGATCCAAACGACGATGTTCCCAAACACAAGCATAAAAGAAAGATAATGCAAACATAAAACAATGATTTCTACATAATGGCCCATCAACATTTCAGAAGCTTTGGGCCTAATGGTCATAAGGTACGAACTCGCCCCAGTTTAAATGGCCCAGCAAGTTCGCATTTCTGACAATAGTCCAACTGCATCCAAATGAGGATGGTCCACAAACACATACTCAAGGAAATAATTGTTACTTTAACCATACAACCCCGGTCTATGGGTGGGTTCGCAAGAGTGTAGACAAAGGCTCTCACCGGTGAAGGATGGCCCACAACTAGGTCTCCCCAATCAAGGGTTCGAGCGACCAAGTGAGCGCACCCTTTTTTATACACTAAGGTACGTGCCAATGAGCTATGGTGTGTGACTGACTGTCAAATGGATTTCCCGTTGTAAATTCCCCAGAGGGAGGGTGGAGCGAGGCTCTCTTAAGTACCCTAGCCTCTTAGGCTCTTATCGCTTGGTGACAGGATAAACAACGAGTCCTCCAAATTAGTCCACCACAATAGGCTACGGGTAGATGGCTATATAGGTGCCTTCACAACTTTTCCTTCTAGAAAGGTAATGAATGAAGGAAGACACCAAACCATTACCTAGCCTCAAAATGCCATTGATTAAACCCCCATTTTATCCACTATAGACACGGTCAATTAGAACATAAATCCAAACATTACAAGACAATATTTCAGGGCCGATTCTCTATCCCCAGTGGAGTCGCCAGACTATGGGACACAGAAACTGGACGACGCATGCTGTCCCGGGTTCGCGGCCTGGTTGGGAGTACAAAGTAGCCACGGGGGACTAAACCAGAGAATAATGGAGTCGCCACCCGGTGTGAACCGAGAAAATGAGATTTAAGGCCGCACTCACCCCTCGCAAGGGAAGACCTCAAACTGTTGGGTTCGAAATGGTCCCTTACTTATGTCACTTGTAATTAAAGGATTTGTGTAATAATTTAATCAAGCCTAAGTAACACTTATTTCCAAGAGTATCATGCTTCTAAATCCATATGCACAAAAATAAAACTTACACCTAAATTTGCATATATTTCACATCTAAGATTGCATGCTTGAAAGTACATCAAAGTAGCAACGAACATACAACTTCATTGGCATATTGTATTCATGGAAACACAAGCACACACTAACCACACAAGCACCCATAAAGGCGAATCAAATAATGGCGAACATGTGATTTCATAGACATATCATAAACAAATAGCCATTACATGTCCATGCACAAATAAAAGAGTCAACTAAGTACATAATGCAAAAAGACACTTAAGGATGCAATTAGGCATTAAATTAAGCATGCTATGACGTGGTGCAAAAGAAGATAACTAATATGGACACAAACACACATGTGAGCACTTTTCCAAGTGGTACGTGGAATTGTATCCCAAGTACAGACCGTATTACCGTCCATTCGGAATCGGCTACGGAATTTATGTCTGGGTTTCCATCCGATATACTACAAGAAATAATACTCAAATGCTATCATAACATGGATATATGAATTATACTACGTTAAGCCAAGACTAAGGTAAATGATGCAATCAATAGATGAAAGACACGGCAAATATCGTGGTAAAGGTAGCCTTTTAGGCTTTTCTTCCCCCAAATGGAGAACCTTTTAATCCAACACAATAAGCCCATGCGCTTTTCATTACAATGCGTACAAAGACAATGATAAGTATATGAAACTTCGTATTCCCGATTGAACACATCTTACATTCAAATGAATATACATCAACCGGCGCGGTAAAGCATCGTGGTGGGCCTAGGTGGAAGTTACAATATTTTAATTTGGTATAATTTTGTTTTATGTCTTATTTAATTTGTTAAATGACTTAATTAATATTTTATTTAGTTAATATTTAATTTAATTTGGGTGTATTTTAGAGGCCATGGGCGTGTGGGCCTAGGTGGGTGTGGGCGCGGGCTTTGTCTTGGTAAGCTAGGTGTTGTGCTGGTTTTGGTGAGTGGGTTCGGGCCAAGGTTAAATGGTTCTGGGTTTTTTAGGCTAAAGGTGCTTTAAAACGGAGGTCCAACGAGCGAGCTTGGAGCTAAACATGCGGATAAAATTTAACGAAATACCGATTCCCTTCCGACAACCGTTTCCCGCAACTTCCTCGACTAAAAAGGTAGTGCCTCCAAATGAGACTCGTCATAGGGACTCACATGCAAAAAAATGCAATGCCTACAAGAGTGTATTACCCAAATGAAAAATAAGCTCACTTATTAATTATGAAGATGTGAGTGTATTACCCAAATGAAAAATAAGATCACTTATTAAATATGAAGATGTAAAATAATGAGCTTATAAATTTGATTTTGGAGAGAAAATGATTTGAACATGTTTATAAACTCTCAAGAATGTTTTGACATGATTAGATGATGAATATATGTGCAAGATATCTATTAGAAGTGATAAAATTGGCCAATTTTTGGATTTTGTCCAAAACTAATCGTTTATAGCTGTTTTTCAGTTCTGAGACTGGTATGCCGATTTAGGACCTGCATACTGGTCTGACAGCTCAAATGGCTCCAAAAATTGACATTTTGGACCTTTAGGAATGGTATGCCGGTTCCATGGACCGATATGCCGTCTCAGAATTCGGTATGCCTGTCTCAGTAACTTTCTGATGACCAGTTAATCCTGACAGCGCTCAGTATTTTGACCATAACTTGCTCTAGAAAATTTCAAATCAAGATTCGTAAATTTCTACATGAACTAGACATATAGATCTATCATATTTAAAATATTCAGCCTCAAAACATTAAGATGAATTTTTTAAAATTTGTCTAATATATTATATCTACTGAAAATGCACATCTGAACATGTTGTAGTAATTGTTAAGGTTGGTGCTCGGAGTACCAATCCAGATCCTATTTATGTCTGATTCATAAATACGAGCAATTCTATTTTCCCTAATAATACTAATTTGATGGTAGCACCCTTATCTTTTATACACTTATTCGATCTAATTACGATTAGATATATGATTAAGATTAGATAGAAACTAAATCTGGTTTAGTGATACGTGTATATTAGACAAAGACCCAAGGATTTACAATATAGTGTTCAGTTACAACGTAGTTTGTAATTGACATTGGGAAGTACACTATTAGATGTATATCCTTAAATAAAGTTCCTGGTCAAGATTTACTAACACGGGTCGGTTAGTAAAATCTGTTGAGACCAGTACATGTCGTATATCGTGACTTGGTCCGATGGTTTATCCCAGTGAACCATGAGTCTCGAGAGACTCGTATAGACATGTGGGTGTTTATTTGATAAGACATTGAATGACTCATGGAAGATTTCCTAATAGATGGTACACCAACGTCAATAGGAATCTTCACAAGTATAGCGAGCATAGTGGTCCTTTTGAGTTGAGATACCACAGTGGGATATATGAGTTATCCTCCACACTTTGATGGTAGTCACGTCACCAATCTATTCATGATTAGACCTCCGCCAGTTCGTTGGGTATGGACTGATGCTCATGATATCCAGTGCGTATCAAGATAGGATTCGTCAGTCCTGTGTACAGGGCATAGGCATCCTCACGTGTTTACAATCTAGTAAATCCATGGTCGTGGCATAACTTTGGAAATTAGTTCCGAGTGTTATTTAGAGATCGTAAATTGAAAGTCGACTATATTATACCGAACGGATTTGACATTTTCATCTATATCCCAGGTATAATATGAATAGCCTGTGACGGAGGGATTATACGTATGTAATGATCTTGACTTGCATAGTTTAGCGAGATTATCTTTGGTCGTCATAATTCATGAGTGGGTGAATTATGGACACGAAATTAGATTTCGTGACAGATAAACCTAAACTTAGAGAGTCCCACAATATGAAGTGTACTCGTTGAGCACTTGGGCAACGCGATATGAATAATACGGATTATTCATAATACTTCATCGGATTAAGTGAGTTAATTCGAATCGTTTAATCGGTTAAACGATAACACATGCATTAAGGGATTTTTTCCGATAATAATTATTATGTATATGTATTTGATACATAATACGATTAGATACACATTAATTATTCATCAAATGTGATTTTGACACATGCCATAATTATATGTATTTGTTATTTATTGTAAATAAAAATACATGTATAATAATAATTACATTAATTAATTATTTGGATATTTAATTGTTAAATATTTGAATTATTAATTAGTAAACTTTTTCTATAAGTGTTATGGAATTTGTCCAATTATTATTGGACCATATGGCATGACTTAATTATACATCATGTGTGCCAATTTGATTGGTTTACATAAAGTCAATTAGCATTTAATTTGATTAAATTATAAAATGACAAAAAAGTCCCTAAAAAGTCGGCCAAATGGGTATTTAAAAAGAAAATTATTTTCTTCTTCCTTGAGCCATAATCATTGCCGAAAACACAAAGGAGAAATTGGATTGAAAATTTATTTCACAAATCCTTGAAGAATTGAAGGAAAATCAAAGAAAAAAGCTTAAGAAACAAGAGATTAAAAGGTAATCTACTTAACCCCAAGCTTAGAAATTTGATTTCTTGTTTCTTGATGATTTAAAAGCGTTCTAGGGTTCCTTAAAATCTGAAAAATTAGGGCTTTTGGTTGTGGATGATGGATTGGAAGTTATATTGCATGTGTGAAGTAGTTTTGGAGGTAATTAGTGTAATTATTGTCCAAATTAATCATTTGATGATGAGTTGCTATTCTAGAGTGTTATGAACACTCTTATGGCACCTATAATTGTTCTTGGATTGTTCATATGTGGTGACTTGATTTGGTGTTAAGATTAATTGATTTAATCTTGAAAAATTGGATTTAAAGCATGAAAAATCATTAATTTGTGTTCTGGATTAGATCTGGAAATTTCAGTGCATATGTTGATGTATTTGATGTTATATTAATGTATTGGATGTATTTTGGGAGTTGGAACAATTGCCGGAAATTATTTCCGAGTTGAAATGAGCGAAAACGGCCAAAAACGGCGTTACCGGGTGACTTTTGACTCAACCGGGTGACGGCTGCCGAAACAGTGAATTAGTCCATGTTCGGGCAGCCTATGAACTACCCTGACACTATTGGGACTGACCTGGGAAGTCTCCATAAGTGTCAAGTGGTCGGTTCAGTCAAAAACGCGTTTTACGTCATTTTGTGGAAAAACGGTTTTCGTAAAAGTTTCGCGAAGTTTCAACTTTATTTATGTTGATATTTGATATTGAATAAATAGGTTTAGGTGAAATATGAATAAATTATTCATATTAGATATTGAATAATTTATTCGGTAATTTGAAAAAGTTTTGAAATACGATTTCGCCTGAACCGCGTTTCCGCTGCGCCCTACGCCCAAAACCCAAACAGTAATATGGCTCTAATAAAAATTTATATGTTAGAATTATGTTCCGTTTAAACCATAGTAAACTAGAGATTTACACACACACACATCTAATGGTATATCATTTGAAATTTAATTCAATCGTTTGCTAAGTTTTCAAAACCATTTTCCGATGCACTTGGGCATTGAAATTCATTTTTTGAGCAAATGATTTCTTAAGTATTCTAAGCCCTTTTAAATGCAAGTGATGCAAAATTTATGATTTCTAAGAGTTTTAAAATATTTGAATAAACTCACTTATAATTAGTTTTAGCTCTTAACCATCATCTTTATCTTTTTCTTACTTGACACATACTCTTTGATCATTTTCATCATCTTTTTGGCTTTTTATCATCTTGTAGCTCATTTTGGCTTCATCATCAATTTTGACTTCATCGAACTTGATTTGCTAATATGTAGATGTTTCTAAACCATCGAAATCAAGTTGTCGAGTGACTAATATTGATCATCTTTGTCAAATTTCTTCATGTCTTTAAGCCTTTTTCCTTTATTGACATCATCAAAACCATGGTACTACAGAACTTGCTTACATCAATCTCTGAGAATTTGGAATCTATCAAAACTTCAACATACAAATTGATTATTACATTATTTTTGGTAAAAGAAAATAAAAAGCATTGAAACTCACAATTCGTGTCACAAAACAAAATAAAAAAATATTAAATGATACAATAATGATATGTGCACAGTATTTTATACAATACTTTATACAACCACAAACTTTAAGCAATCTTATATACAATCATACAATCACAGTATTTTAAATGCAAGTGATGCAAAATGTATGATTTCTAAGAGTTTTGAAATATTTGATTAAACTCACATACAATTAGTTTTAGCTCTTAATCATCATCTTGATATTTTTCTTACTTGACTCTTACTCTTTGATCCTATTCATCATCTTTTTGGCTTTTCATCATCTTGTAGCTCATTTTGGCTTCATCATCAATTTTGACTTCATCAATCTTGATTCGCTAATATGTAGATGTTTCTAAACCATCGAAACCAAGCTGTCGAGTGACTAATATTGATCATCTTTCTCAAATTTCTTCATGTCTTTGAGCCTTTTTCCTTTATTAACATCATCAAAATCATGGTACTACAGAACTTGCTTACATCAATCTATGGGAATTTGGAATCTATCAAAACTTCAACATAAAAATTGATTATTACAGTATTTTTGGTAAAAGAAAAGAAAAAGCATTGGAACTCATAATTCGTGTCTCAAATAGAAATAAAAAAATATTAAATGATACAATAATGATATGTGCACAGTATTTTATCAATACTTTATACAACAATAAACTTTATACAATCATATATACAATCACAGTATTTTAAATACAAGTGATGCAAAATGTATGATTTCTATGAGTTTTAAAATATTTGAATAAACTCACTTACAATTAGTTTTAGCTCTTAACCATCATCTTGATCTTTTTTTTACTTGACTCTTACTCTTTGATCATTTTCATCATCTTTTTGACTTTTTATCATCTTGTAGCTCATTTTTGTTTCATCATCAATTTTGACTTCATCGATCTTGATTCGCTAATATGTAGATGTTTCTAAACCATCGAAACCAAGTTGCCGAATGATTAATATTGATTATCTTGGTCAAATTTCTTCATGTCTTAGAGCCTTTTTCATTTATTGACATCATCAAAATCATGGTTCTACAGAACTTGCTTACATCAATCTCTGGGAATTTGGAATCTATCAAAACTTCAACATACAAATTGATTATTACAGTATTTTTGGTAAAAGAAAATAAAAAGCATTCGAACTCACAATCTGTGTCACAAATCAAATAAAAAAATATTAAATGATACAATAATGTTATGTGCACAGTATTTTATACAATACTTTATACAATTATAGACTTTATACAATCATATATACAATCATACAATCACGGTATTTTAAATGCAAGTGATGCAAAATGTAAGATTTCTAAGAGTTTTAAAATATTTGAATAAACTAACTTACAATTAGTTTTAGCTCTTAATCATCATTTTGATCTTTTTCTTACTTGACTCTTACTATTTGATCCTTTTCATCATCTTTTTGGCTTTTTATCATCTTGTAGCTCATTTTGGCTTCATCAGCAATTTTGACTTCATCGATCTTGATTCGGTAATATGTAGATGTTTCTAAACCATCGAAACCAATTGTCGAGTGACTAATATTGATCATCTTTGTAAAATTTCTTCATGTCTTTGAGCTTTTTTCCTTTATTGACATCATCAAAATCATGGTACTACATAACTTGCTTACATCAATCTCTGGGAATTTGGAATCTATCAAAACTTCAACATACAAATTGATTATTACAATATTTTTGGTAAAAGAAACTAAAAAGCATTGGAACTCACAATTCGTGTCACAAATCGAAATAAAAAAATATTAAATGATACAATAATGATATGTGCACAATATTTTAAACAATACTTTATACAACCATAAACTTTATACAATCATACAATCACAGTATTTTAAATGCAAGTGATGCAAAATGTATGATTTCTAAGAGTTTTAAAATATTTGAATAAACTCACTTACAATTAGTTTTAGCTCTTAATCATCATCTTGATCTTTTTCTTACTTGACTCTTACTATTTGATCCTTTTCATCATCTTTTTGGCTTTTTATCATCTTGTAGCTTATTTTGGCTTCATCATCAATTTTGACTTCATCGATCTTGATTCGCTAATATGTAGATGTTTCTAAACCATCGAAACCAAGTTATCGAGTGACTAATATTGATCATCTTTGTCAAATTTCTTCATGTCTTTGAGCCTTTTTCCTTTATTGACATCATCAAAATCATGGTACTACATAACTTTCTTACATCAATCTCTGGAAATTTGGAATCTATCAAAACTTCAACATACAAATTGATTATTACAGTATTTTTGGTAAAAGAAAATAAAAAGCATTGAAACTCACAATTCATGTCACAAATCGAAATAAAAAAATATTAAATGATACAATAATGATATGTGCACAGTTTTTCATACAATAATATATACAACCATAAACTTTAAACAATCAAATATACAATCATACAATCACATTATTCTAAATGCAAGTGATGCAAAATGTATGATTTCTAAGATTTTTAAAATATTTGAATAAACTCACTTACAATTAGTTTTTGCTTTTAATCATCATCTTGATCTTTTTCTTATTTGACTCTTACTCTTTGATCATTTTCATCATCTTTTTGGCTTTTTATCATCTTGTAGCTCATTTTGGCTTCATCATCAATTTTGACTTCATCGATCTTGATTCGCTAATATGTACATGTTTCTAAACTATCGAAACCAAGTTGTCGAGTGACTAATATTGATTATCTTGGTCAAATTTCTTCGACTCTTTAAGCCTTTTTCATTTATTGACATCATCAAAATCATGGTACTACAGAACTTGCTTACATCAATCTCTGGGGATTTGTGTTGGGTTTCTAATGACATCCCAAGATCAAATCTACCATGAAATAATGTGAATACTCAAAGTAACGTTACGGAAATATACTTACAATGAACAGATGGATGGTTGTGTTGATTACGAAAATTTTTGCTTCCATTGAAAGTCTTCAAGCTTTCATTTTGAAGTTGTTTGTTGAAGCTCCAAGCTTGAAGGTTGAGATTCCAAACTCAAAGGATGGTTTCCTATCACCTAGTATGATTCCTTTAAGTGCTAGCTTTGGAAATTTTTGCAACAAAAATTTCCTTTTGTTCTTGCAAGTTTCGGCCAAAGAGAGAAAATAGGGAGAGAGAGAGCTTTTTGATATTTTGTGTTTTGTTTTCTAAAAACTAATACAAAAAATCTCACCAATTTTTGGTATATGCTTTTCTAAAAGCTAAACAATTTTGGAGGGAAAAAAAACCATTTAATGCCTCCAACAACCCTCATCAATAATAAAGTGACTAGATGTCTATCACCAAAAGGTTGACATGACTTCCATCACTTAAGTGAAAATTGATTGTAACATGTGATGTGACTTGTGGGCCCCACTAGATTCAAAATCGGAGTGGGCCCGCAAAACATCCCGGGCTCGGTTTCGTTAATTTCAAATTAACAAATTTTCCGTTGCGACTTAATTAAATCAAATTTAATTAAATAATTATGCCTAGCAAAATTACCGTTAAAGTCGCTCGCAAATTAATTCTTAATTAATTCGTTCGCCCGAATTAAAATCCAATTTTAATTTCGCATCGAAATCCAGTTTCATTTAATATATCGAATATATTATTTTATCGATTAGTTTCGAATTAATCGTTCTCTCTCTGCAAATAGTATTTTATCCGAGATAAAATCTCTCCGTAATTAATCCTAGATTAATTATGTTCGAATCATACGTCATCTGTGAATCATCGGGGAAGCGACCCATGAGATCCCTGGATATGTTGGCAGTAAATCCAGTCGTTGGACTATCTGAACACGTGCGTACCTCGTACCACGTTCTAACCGATTTATGAGACATGGTTGGCTTCTAGCAAAGCGTCGTGCCTACCCAATTCTCTAGAAATATTCTTTTAAGGAATATATAATATATGTCAGGCGTAGTATACATAGTATTGCGTATAACGATCTAGTATCTGATGTCCACATGCAGGCCTAGGGCTGGAATAGTGTTTGCACCGTACGAAGCATATATCGGATTACAAGCAACTAGTCTCTTTAATCGGATAATCATGACCTTGTCATATTATCCCGATGGTTACAACACATTAGAGTACCAGTTCTGTATCCATGCGTGATCATCATCTCCATATGACTGAAGTGATACTTTGTCTTGACATCACACCCAATACACTATGATTCTCAATAAACCCAAAATAGGCATACACATAACATGTTAAAGTCTCGAACGACCAAAACCAAAGCATATTGATTGTCGCAAGTACTAGCGATGTAAGTCTCATGTTAAGACCAAATACACCTACCCTGATTCGGATTCCCATAGACATACTACCAATGGGATTCTGAGGGGTCTATCCAGAGCGAAGCTGTTTCCCTACCGTCGGTAAACACAACCTCCTATCACACTTGCATAAGTATCCAATACTTAATATATGAGAACTATGTTGTTACGCTTCCATAACATGCACAAGTGCAATACTAGTCTGTTCCGCATTATCGATGTCCAGTCTCGATAATACTACGACTAGGGATATTTAATGATTAAACCTATATGGATTGATATTGTCTCATATCTTATAATCTGGAACTAATCATACGGACTTTTATCATTTATATATTAAGTAATCAAATTACAAAATGATAAAATGCAATTTCCATTGTCACATAGTTTATTTGTATAAAAACCACAATGTCTTTTACAAATAGTGACGCTATGGGTCATAATTGTCCAACAATCTCCCATTTGCCTATAGCCAGTCACTCAAGCATCTAACACATGACCTATGTACATGTCGCTCAAACTTTTGCTGAGGAATAGCTTTCGTCAGCGGATCTGATGTTGTCCTCTGATGCGACCTTCTCGATCTTCACATCGCCACGATGTATGATCTCACGAATCAAATGGAAATTTCGAAGAACATGCTTAGATCGTTGATGAGACCTTGGTTCCTTAGCCTGCGCTATAGCCCCGTTATTGTCATAATACAATGGAACAGGCTCAGCTGCTAACGGAACTACTCCTAATCTAATTAGGAATTTACAGATCCAAACTGCCTCTTTTGCTGCTTCAGCTGTAGCAATGTACTCCGCTTCTTTTGTTGAATCGGCAACAGTCTCTTGCTTGGAAGATATCCAGCTTATTGCTCTGTTATTCAAACAAAATATGTACCCGGATTGCGACTTACAGTCATCTTTATCGGTTTGGAAACTTGCATCGGTATACCTAGTTACCTCAAGTTCTCCATCTCCATATATTAAGAAAGCATCCTTAGTTCGTCTAAGATACTTAAGGATATTCTTAACAACCATCCAATGACCATCACCTGGATCGGCCTGATAGAGACTACATATGCTCAAAGCATACGAGACATCAGGTCACGTATATATCATGGCATATATGATCGATCCGACTGCTGAGGCGAACGAGATCTGACTCATGTTGTCTCTCTCATCTTGAGTTTTAGGACACATGTCCTTAGATAGAGTGACACCATGTGACACTGGCAACAGTCCCCTCTTGGACTGATCCATGTTGAATCTCTTCAACACTTTGTCAATGTACGTGCTCTGGGAGAGTCCAAAAAGCTTTCTAGATCTATCCCGGTAGATCTTTATTCCTAGAATAAAGGCTGCTTCTCTCAGATCCTTCATGGAGAGTTTTAATGAAAGCCAAGCTTTCATTGATTGTAGCATGGGAATGTCATTGCCAATAAGCAGTACATTATCGACATAAAGGACAATGAATGTCAGTGCGCTCCCACTAACCTTCTTATATATACAAGGATCATCCTCGTTTTGAACGAAATCATATTCTTTTATGATCTCATCAAAATGTTGGTTCCAAGAACGCAATGCTTGCTTCAATCCATAAATGGATCAATTTAACTTACAAACCTTGTTTGCAAGTCTTGGTACGAAAAAACCGTCAGGCTGTTGCATATATACATCCTCCAAAAGGTTTCCGTTAAGGAAAGTGGTTTTGACGTCCATCTGCCATATCTCGTAATCGAAATATGCAGCAATAGCAAGCATAATCTGAATGGATTTAATCATGGCAACGGGTGAAAAAGTTTCATAGTAATCGACACCATGTCGTTGACGATACCATTTTGTTACAAGCCTAGCTTTGTACGTCTGTATGTTGCCATCCATGTCGGTCTTCCTCTTGAAGACCCATTTGCAACCAATAGGCTTTACGCCTTCTGGTGCATCAACCAGAGTCCAAACTTGGTTGGTGTACATGGAATCCATTTCGGACTTCATGGCCTCTTGCCATAAAGCGGAATCGATATCTTGTATTTTCCTCATACGTAGCCGGCTCGTTATCCTCAATAAGATTGATATCCACATGAGGTGAGATCAGAAACTCATACCTCTCAGGTTGTTTTCTAACTCTCTCCGACCTATGCGGTTCTTGTGTATTCGAAGATTGTGGTACAGTCTCATCCCTGATGGACTGTTCATGTTCCGTTAAGGATTCTGTGCCAGGAATAGTGTCACTCTGATTTTCATCGAGTTCTACTTTCCTCCCACCAACCACTGCATTTAGGAATTCCTTCTCAAGGAAAACCGCATGTAGAGCAACAAATACTTTGTTCTCTCATGCGTGATAGAATTAATATCCTTTGGTTTCCTTAGGATATCCTACAAATAGGCACTTATCTGATTTGGGTTCTAGTTTGGTACCTTCCAAACGTTTGACGTATGTCCAGCAACCCCAAATCTTCAGGAATGAGAAACCCGGTTTCTTTCATATCCATATCTCGTACGGAGTCTGTTGAACAGACTTTGACGAAACCTTATTCAAAATAAGTATTGCACTATTCAATGCATATCCCCATAAGGAAATATGTAGCTCTGTGCGACTCATCATGGACCTTACCATGTCCAACAAAGTTCAGTTTCTCCTTTCGGACACACCGTTTAATTGCGGTGTTCCAAGAGAAGTCCACTGTGAAAGAATACCATATCCTTTCAAGTAATCAAGAAACTCATTGCTTAAGTATTCGCCACCACGGTCCGACCGTAATGTCTTCATACTTTTTCCAGTCTATTTTTTACTTCGTGTCGAAACTCTTTGAATTTCTCAAAGTTTCCGACTTGTGTCTCATAGACACACATAACTATAACGTGATGCATCATCGTAAAGTTACGAAGTATTCATATCCACCTCTAGCTGGCTATACATGGGCCCACATACGTCATTATGAAAGAGGGCTAATAGTTTGGTGGCACGTGCACTTTTACCGCTAAAAGGTGATTTAGGCATTTTACCTAATAAACAAGATTCGCAGATGTCATATGAATTTGGATCAAATCTGTCCAAGTGCCCACTCTTCGAAAGTGTGGATATGTAAGTCTTGTTAATGTGTCACAGACGACAATGCCACATATAAGTTTCATCTTTCTTACTTAATTTAAGCCTTTTGTTTGTTACATTATATGTTTGAGATTGATTTATATTCAAAATATAAATATCATTATTTACATCAGCAGTGCAATATCTCCATATCATTTTTATACATAAAACACCAAATGTTTCTAAATACAAAAGTATACCCACATTGGGCTAACATAGATATAGAAATAATATTCCTAGTCAAACTAGGTATATAATAACAGTCTGTAAGTTTAAGTACATGCCCCGAGGGCAGTTCCAAAACATAAGTGCCAACGGCCAAAACGGCGACTCGTGTCCCATTTCCAAAGCGGAGGTCAATCTCTCCTAAGGCCAGTCTCCTACTAATCTGCAGATCATGCACATCATTACATATATGAGTACCACAACCAGAATCAAAAATCCAATTTTTAAAACTAGTAGTAGACATGTTTATTTCTATAACAAACATACCTAAAGTCGGTGCCTTGCCCGCTTTGATTTCCTTCATGTGTGCCTTGTACTCGCGGCAGTCATGCTTCTAGTGACCCCGCACTGCAGACATACATCTTGGGATTTGTCTTTGCCCTTCCCATAAGGTTTTGACGATTTGGCCTTGCCTTTCTTCTTCTTCTTTTCTTTACACCTCTAGTCGCCTTAGGCCAAGCCTTGGAAGACTGAGATGTTGAAGCGAAGTGCTCATCACGCTTCTTGCCCTTTAGGAGCTTTTTTTTTCTTCTTCGCGCAGTGTGGACATTAACTCTCCAAGAGTTTGTCTTGGTTCATCATATTGTAGTTCATGATGAACCCACTCCAAGTGTCGGGCAGAGACTGTAAGATCAAATCTATAGAAGTCTCAGCCTCGAAGACAATGCCCATATGTCCCAGCTACTCAATGTCAGCAATCATCTGCAATACATGGTGCTCAACAGATGTACCCTCGGACATGCAAGCGCGAAAGAGCTTCTTCTGCAACTCATATCTCTGCGATCTAAGATTAGATCGATGAAGATTATGCAACTTCGCCGTCATATTATAGGGATCCAATCCCTTGTTCTCACGACGGAATTGTTGAGTCATGGCAGCAAGCATTATAGATTGAGCAGTGAAGTTGTCATCGCTATGAGTCTTCCAAAGCTCTAGCTCAACTATCTGATCAGATCTTGGCTTAGGCCCAAGAGGTCTCTCTATAGTGAAGAGCAACGTCTCGGATCCCAGGACAATCCTGAGATTCATGTCCCAATCTTGAAAGTTCACGCCATTAAAGACATTGTCGCCCATGATAATATCTCTAATGCTCAACTATCCTGTCATCTTATTGCAATAGTCAAACTATTCATTAACGATGTATGGGTACAGTCTAACTGTTACAAGAAAAATAATAAAATATTAGTCCAACTAATAAATATTTATTGATGAAAATAATTTGAAAAGCGCATAAAGCCAAGTATTTAAACGAAATTGCAAATTCAATACTGGCATCCCACTATTTTCGGCGAGCCTCTAACCCTCTGTTGAGTAGTACTTGGGAAACCTAGTTTCCTAGTGGGCTAGGATCCCGTTAAATAACACACAACATTGACTTTGGCCAACAAGCTGTATGATATTTAACTAGGTAGATCTCTAAGATCAATTGGATCTCATCCAATTCCTAGATCCGGTAGGTGGACCTCAAAGTACGAAACATATATACAATATATATGCCAATATATCCAATATATTTTCCTAACCTTTTCCTCTGAATCAACTAAGCCTTGGCTTTGGCACAACAAGCTTAATGATTCCAGTTAAGCGGAACCCATTGACTTTGGAAAGCTTCGTAATCGATGTCGATGGACAAGAAGTGATCTTGACTTTGGCCAACAAATCACAACTTAGACAAGACAAACGATATGGAACAAAGCCTTCATGATTCAAACACATCCGCGATGGACAAATGTCTTGACTTTGGCCAACAAACCAGTAACAATCTTGGATCTTGAGAAAGAATCCACTCAATGGAAGAAAACGTTTAATATTTGTTGAGGTTTTTCGCGTAAATTGGCAACCAATTTATTATCTTTGATTGGTCTCATCATACACCCTTAAGTAGCATTCTAATCCTCTCCCCGGCTAGCACTATTCTTCTTTCTTCTACCCCATTACATAATACAATTAAAGAAACCTCATTAACATTGAGGGGAATTAGGTGAGAAGAGAATTACAAGAATCGAGAGATAAGGCTGGACACACAGGTCCAATTTAATAAATTATCAATTTACAACAATTTCCAAAATTGCCCTTTCCCTTCTAATATCCATCTGATATACATTATTCATACAACACATTCATGTATTCACACAAAGCATGTTATTCATCAATCTAATCCAATTAATTAATCTTTGAATAAAGTGATCATCCAATGTTCAAACAACGATTTGATTTGCGCGAGTCCAACTCGTTTAAGAATAAGTACTCAAAGTACGAATTCTTGAATATATCGAACTATGATTTAAATCTAATTTAATTTGTATTCAATACTAATTCTATATTTAATCCAAATTAAATAATTACACTTTTTAATGCGCCTTTACGACTTAGATTCTAAATCTAATCATAATGGGTCTCAAAGCCCAATTAACATCCAATGTCCATTTAATTAAAGTCCAATGGGCTTTCAATTAATTTCTTAAGGCATGGGCTTTGGTCAATATGGGTCAAACCCAAATACCAAGGCCCAATAAAGGAATCACCATATTTGCCAAGAAATCAATTTTGGCCCATTAAGCCCAATTAAATGTTTAAAAGCCCATTTGTTATATTTGAACTTAATGGAACGGTTTAGGCCCAATTTGGATCCAATCCAATTGTCATAAACCAACTTGGCCCAACCAAGCCCTTTAGGCCTAAATACAACATTTTTAGCCCAATTCCAAATTAAGCCCAACTAATTAAATTCTAATATTCCAAATTTCATAATTTAATTAATTAAGTGTATTGCACTAATTAATTATTTAAATCAACATTTCCAAAATACTAATTTAATCAATTAATCATGCTTAATATATTCAATACATGTCCAACATAATTGAAACAGAATCAACTCATTTTCATGCTTCTCAAGTCACGGCAATTTGAAGGATTTTATATCTGATTTCGATTTCAATCCGATTAAATCACAAATCAATATATCCCAAGTCTTTAAAAACATCCCATGGTCTAAAAAACAAAAAATTACCATGACTTTAGGGCACAATAACTTTCGGCCAAGCCTAAGATTTTGGGCAAAATTAATCCAATTAATTTTTTCATAAAATTGATCATGCATAACACTAAGTTATCAACATACAAGCATACTCAAACAAATAATTTGATTAAAACATGCTTAAATCAAAAATACCCAAATCAAGATTATAAACCCCAAATTCAATTTCATGCTCAATAAGGCTCTGATACCATTGTTGGGTTTCTAAAGACATCCCAAGATCAAATCTAGCATGAAAAATGTGAATACTTAAAGTAAATTTGCGGAAATATACTTACAATGAACTAATTGGGGTGGTGTTTTGATTACGAAAATTTTTGCTTCCTTTGAAAGTCTCCAAGCTTTCCTTTTGAAGTTGTTTGTTGAAGCTCCAAGCTTGAAGGTTGAGATTCAAAACTCAAAGGATGGTTTCCCTATCACCTAGTATGATTCCTTTAAGTGCTAGCTTTGGAAATTTTTGCAAGAAAAATTTCCCTTTTGTTCTTGCAAGTTTCGGCCAAATAGAGAAAATGGGGAGATAGAGAGCTTTTTGATATTTTGTGTTTTGTTTTTTTAAAAACCTAATACAAAATGTCTCACCAATTTTTGGTATATGCTTTTCCAAAAAGCTAAACAAATTTTGGAGGGAAAAAACCATTTAATGCCTCCAACAACCCCCATCAATCATAAAGTGACTAGATGTCTATCACCAAAAGGTTGACATGACTTCCATCACTTAAGTGACAATTGATGTGACATGTGATGTGACTTGTGGGCCCCACTAGATTCAAAATCGGAGTGGGCCCGCAAACACATCCCGGGCTCGGTTTCATTAATTCCGAATTAACGAATTTTCCGTTGCAACTTAATTAAATCAAATTTAATTAAATAATTATGCATAGCAAAGTTACCGTTAAAGTCGCTCGCGAATTAATTCTAAATTAATTCGTTCGCCCGAATTAAAATCTAATTTTAATTTCGCATCGAAATCCAGTCTCATTTAATATATCGAATATATTATTTTATCGATTAATTTCGAATTAATTGTTCTCTCTCTTCAAATAGTATTTTATCCAAGATAAAATCTCTCTGTAATTAATCCTAGATTAATTATGTTCGAATCATATGTCATATGTGAATCATTAGGAAGCGACCCATGAGATCCCTGGATATGTTGGCAGTAAATCCGGTCGTTGGACTATCCGAACACGTGCGTACCTCGTACCACGTTCTAACCGATTTACGAGACATGGTTGGCTTCTAGCAAAGTGTCGTGCCTACCCAATTCTCCAGAAATATTCTTTTAAGGAATATGTAATATATGTCAGGCGTAGTATACGTAGTATTGCTTATAACGATCCAGTGTCGTGTCACATGTAAATAGTGTCGAGTAGTGCCCGTACTAAGCATATATCGGATCACAAGAAACTAGTCTCTTTAATCGGATAATCATGACCTTGTCATATTATCCCGATGGTTGTAACACACTAGAGTACCATTTATGTATCCCTGCGTGATCATCATCTCCATATGACTGAAGTGATACTTCCGTCTTGAGATCACACCCAATACACTACGATTCTCAATAAACCCAGAAGAGGCATACACAGAACCTGTTAAAGTCCCGACGACCAAAACCAAAGCGTATTGATTGTCGCAAGTACTAGCGATGTAAGTCTCAGGTTAAGACCAAATACACCTACCCTGATTCGGATTCCCATAGACACATAGTCATACTACCAATGGGATTCTGAGGGGTCTATCCAGAGCGAAGCTATTTCCGTACCATCGGTAAACACAACCTCCTATCACACTTGCATAAGTATCCAATACTTAAATATATGAGAACTATAATGTTACGATTCCATAACACGCACAAGTGCAATACTAATCTATTACACATTATCATGTCCAGTCTCGATAATACTACGACTAGAGATATTTAATGATTAAACCTATATGGATTGATATTGTCTCATATCTTATAATCTGGAACTAATCAAAAGGACTTTTATCATTTATATATTTAAGTAATCGAATTACAAAATGATAAAATGTAATTTTCATTGTCACATAGTTAATTTGTACAAAAACCACAATGTCTTTTACAAATAGTGACGCTATAGGTCATAATTGTCCAACAATTTGGAATCTATCAAAACTTCAACATACAAATTGATTATTACAGTATTTTTGGTAAAAGAAAATAAAAAGCATGGAACTCACAATTCGTGTCACAAATCGAAATAAAAAAATATTAAATGATACATAATGATTTGTGCACAATATTTTATACAATACTTTATACAACAAAAACTTTATACAATCATACAATCACAGTATTTTAAATCACGTGATGCAAAATGTATGATTTCTAAGAGTTTTAAAATATTTGAATAACTCACTTACAATTAGTTTTAGCTCTTAATCATCATCTTGATCTTTTTCTTACTTGACTCTTACTCTTTGATCCTTTTCATCATCTTTTTGGCTTTTTATCATCTTGTAGCTTATTTTGGCTTCATCATCAATTTTGACTTCATCGATCTTGATTCGTTAATATGTAGATGTTTCAAAACCATCGAAACCAAGTTGTCGACTGACTAATATTGATCATCTTTGACAAATTTCTTCATGTCTTTGAGCTTTTTTCCTTTATTGACATCATAAAAATTATGGTACTACATAACTTGCTTACATCAATCTCTGGGAATTTGGAATCTATCAAAACTTCAACATACAAATTGATTATTACAGTATTTTTGGTAAAAGAAAATAAAAAGCATTGGAACTCATAATTCGTTTCACAAATCGAAATAAAAAATATTAAATGATACAATAATGATATGTGCACAGTATTTTATACAATACTTTATACAACCATAAACTTTATACAATCATATATACAATCATACAATCACAGTTTTTTAAATACAAGTGATGCAAAATGTATGATTTCTAAGAGTTTTAAAAAAATTTGAATAAACTCACTTACAATTACTTTTAGCTCTTAATCATCATCTTGATCTTTTTCTCACTTGACTCTTACTCTTTGATCCTTTTCATCATCTTTTTGGCTTTTTATCATCTTGTAGCTTATTTTGGCTTCATCATCAATTTTGACTTCATCGATCTTGATTCGCTAATATGTAGATGTTTCTAAACCATCGAAACCAAGTTGTCGAGTGACTAATATTTATCATCTTTGTCAAATTTCTTCATGTCTTTGAGCCTTTTTCCTTTATTGACATCATCAAAATTATGGTACTACATAACTTGCTTACATCAATCTCTGGGAATTTGGAATCTATCAAAACTTCAACATACAAATTGATTATTACAGTATTTTTGGTAAAATAAAATAAAAAGCATTGGAACTCACAATTCGTGTCACAAATCGAAATAAAAAATATTAAATGATACAATAATGATATGTGCACAGTATTTTATACAATACTTTATACAACCATAAACTTTATACAATCATATATACAATCATACAATCACAGTATTTTAAATGCAAGTGATGCAAAATGTATGATTTCTAAGAGTTTTAAAATATTTGAATAAACTCACTTACAACTAGTTTTAGCTCTTAATCATCATCTTGATATTTTTCTTACTTGACTCTTACTCTTTAATCATTTTCATCATCTTTTTGGCTTTTTATCATCTTGTAGCTCATTTTGGCTTCATCATCAATTTTGACTTCATCGATCTTGATTCGCTAATATGTAGATGTTTCTAAACCATCGAAACCAAGTTGTCGAGTGACTAATATTGATCATTTTTGTCAAATTTCTTCATGTCTTTGAGCCTTTTTCCTTTATTGACATCATCAAAATCATGGTACTACATAACTTGCTTACATCAATCTCTGGGAATTTGGAATCTATCAAAACTTCAACATACAAATTGATTATTACAGTATTTTTGGTAAAAGAAAATAAAAACCATTGGAACTCACAATTCGTGTCACAAATCGAAATAAAAAAAATATATTAAATGATACAATAATGATATGTGCACATTATTTTATACAATAATTTATACAACCATAAACTTTATACAATCATATGTATTTTGAAAAGTATAAAAAATAAAAATGAAATAAATTTTTCAAATATATATAATAAAATGAATTAAGAGTCTAGTTTTGGCAAATTAATTTATCTATTCAGCTCATGATTTACATTATCTCTATGTATTATGCTGCACAGAATAATCTGCTTTATTATGGACTCCATGACAATCGTTGGATTCCACTTGGCTCAACTTGAAAAAATTTAATTAAACTTTATATTAGGTGAAGATTCCTTTTAACAAATAATTGTAGTGTAGTGCAATTATAATTATTATTATAAATGTTAATTACTGTAATGGTTTATTATTATAAATGTTAATTACTATAATTATTGTTCATAATTGTACCAATTGTATAGCCTCTATGTGGCAAAAACTTAATTTAACGTTAATCAAGAGTAACTGGTGAGCATTTGTGGTTCACTAAATAATGCCCCCACAATGGTATCAAAAGAAAAGGCAAAGTAAATGGAACAAGTTCTTGTGGAGAAGCCAAATTAAAGTGCTTATGTAGTGAATCTTGTACTGAGATCAGCCACTCTGGTTTTTGCACGCAGATTTTTCATTGGGATTTGGATTCGGTGTAGTGGTGAGCTGAGTTTTGTGTTATATTTTTTTTTAATAAAATATGATTGGTAGTTACTTAATAAAAATATATATGTTTTTAAATTTTAACAAATAATATGAAAAACTTATCACAACTATCTAAGTACTTATCACACATCTCACATTCTGATCTTAATATACAACTTGCCAGCACAGATCAAAAAAAGCAAAATTGGACGTATTCAGCTCCATTTCAAATCTAAATCCAAGATCCAATGGCAATAATAATAGTTTTGGGAACCTGTTGTTTTTTCAAGTTTAAGATTTTTCCTTGTATATTTTTATTATGTCATTATAACAAAATAAAAATAAAGAATCCAAATATCTCTATCGCACATGTAAAGACTAATTTTCGCTTAGCCGATTATAATTGACTAGGCATCGAAAGAGATGATAGATATAACTATTTCTGAGGACTGTAAAAATAGATCAAGACATGCTGATAGAATCGTGCCTGAAGGATATGAGAACTAGACTCATAAACTGATAAAATCATGCCCGAAAATTAATAATTATGTGAGTTCCTTATTCACTTGTACCACCACGAGGAATCGAACTTAAGACCTACTTTATGGAGTAGCTAAGGACTATACAACTTGTGTTGACGAAAATTCAATATGCAAACTGAATGTGCACATAATTAATGAATAATAAGTGCTAAAGAGATCTTGGTTTATAGATCCAGAGATGGAAGAAGAGATAATTGAGTAGCTAGGTTGGCTCTGTGTGTGTGTATAAATTACTACTGTTCAGAAAAGAGAGAGATGAGAAAAATAAATAAAAATAAAAATAAAAGTTTTGATGTCAGATTGATGAGAGTGGTTAAAAAATGATGTCACAAAGTGACAAAGAGTAACCTTTTTCACATAAATGTAGGAGATCATGTTCATGTGAAGGCAAAACCAAAAGGGCCAACAGCAAGAACCAACCTCATCATTCAAGATAATAAAGCAAAAGGCTGACTGGGGAATCTTTTTTTTTTTTTTTTTTTAAATAAATTCACAAGTTTGATTAAATGAAGAGAATGTATGTATGTATGTATATATAACACACTTTATTTTTAAAAAAAAAAAAACGTTAGGAACCATCTTTAAACCACTCATTCCGAGCTTAAGTAGAGCATGTAAAATTCCCGGTTGTCCCAGACTCTTACAAGAAACGCACTTCATGGATTCGAACCCTGTACCTCAATATGAGATCTTAAACCCTACACCACCAGGTTGGAACTTATAAATAACACACACTCAGTTACAACTACAAGTAAAGAAAAGTTGCACAAAAATTTACAGCAACTAGGTTAATGTACATTTCTATGTATGGAACTCAGACCTTGCTAGCAAAATGAGTGCATAAAAGTAAAAACAAAAACAATGCTGCAGAAGCTAGGTCATTTTGATATTCTCTTGAATGTATGTTTTGGAACCTTGTCATCAAATGGGAAATTCACATTTGACATCTGCATCACAGCTCAAAGAATCATTTCTGTCAATGATAATGCAATAATTTAAGAAGAATATATATATAATACTATCTTCATGATGTAAGCAGCATAATTTTAAGAGGATCTGGGGGAATTACCATAACAATCGAAGATGAGAAATTTAAAGCAAGAAGATATCGGAGGCATTGATGTGCCAATCCTGAAGGTGCCATGTTTCCCCACAGCTTTCTTGAGCTTCCATAGTTTCAACTTTCTAGAAATATTGGGATGTTCAAGAAAGCTGTGGAAAAGCATGACCAGGATTTAGTAATGTTCATATCTATCTCATCTTGAAACTCAAAATTAGAGAGATAGAAAGTGAAAGAGAAGAATAAGAAGAAGGAAGTCCATACAAATCACAGAGGCTTTTTTCAAGGACCACTCTAATCAACCATATATATAATCTGCTTTGTAGAAGTGGGAAAGATAGTAGTAGGGTTCAATTTTTCACTGTCTATTCTCTAGTACACAAACCACACATACTTTACAAATGAGGGCTCAGTGGTGGTACATTTTCCAACCACTCATATGAGTCACCATACATGATTTTTGCTATAAATATTTTGATTCTTATTATAAAATTAGTTAATAACCCCCGCGATACATGGTTTATTTATTATAGATAGATACGGCAGACAATATAATAGACCTGGCTAACGGTTTAGTTCGATATCGAACCGAAAACGAACCGCACAATTCCTAGTTCCACACTTGTGGAATCGGAACAAAAATGGATAATTCTGAACTGTTCCACAAGAATGTGGAATTGGGAACCGAGAACCGAGAACCAGAACCGAATCGATTCATTTTTGAAGAATCAAATCAAGCCAACCATAAAAGTAAACTTTTACTGTTTAGTGTTTATTTATTTATTGTGAAAAGAAACTTTGTTTAGCTTATTAACCAAAAGAATTTGTAATCCGTCGTGTATTGGCCAAGTGTTCCATCCCTCGCAAAGAAATTTTTTTTTTTTATCAAGTATTTAAGCCAACACATAGCAATGCGCCAATGCCCATGTCATAACTTATGTGGCTACGACAAACCTCCGGATCTCGACTAGGGAAAAAAAATCTATTAATTGTTGCGTCCGCTAGATAAATGGGATCCCAATCTCAAGTTTTTATATCTCTATATCCAATTGAATTTATAAATTAAATCCTTAAATATTTTTTTAAAACTATTAGTACTAACCAAAGAATGAGTCTGGCTTTTTCAATGATATGGAAGCATTTTTGCCTCATGCATGATATACGGAATAGTGGCACATTCATATCTCATTCCCACCCAAGGGAGTGACCCTAGGAAGGAAAGAAGGTAGGTAAGTGAGCTGACTAGTTCCATTTATAGTATATTTTTAGAATTTAATTACCTATATATTGTATAAAATAACTATCAATCATAAAATAAATGGAATAATGTTATACATTGTAATATTTCAGTTTCGATATTGAACAAAATATCCCCAAAGAAAATTACAACTCTGCCGTCGCCACAGCTCTTGTGATGACGATAAATACCTTTCTCTTTTTTTCCTTTCCTTTCCCCTTCTCATTTCCGTGCACTTCTCTATATTTTTTCTCTTTTTTTTCTTCTTTCCCTTTCTCCTCTCTTCTCCATCCTTCTCTACCTCTCATCTCCTTCCCCCTTTTTTATTTTTTATTTTTTGCTTTTTTAATTTTAAATTTGAATTTTTTTGTTTTTTGTTTTGTTCTGTTCTTGACCGGCGTAAACACACACGTATAACGCAAGCGCACGTATCGTTCAAGTAGTATAAAAAGATATCGATCCCACGAGGACTTATTACCTATTTTACTAATTTTGTGAGGTTAAGTGATTACTAATATCTAACAAGTTGAATGATTGATTTGAAATGACGATGATTCTAAATTTAAAACAAGTAAAAGAAATTGAGAGTAGATTAATGAGAATTAAAACTATCTAGGGTTGTGAATTCTCCAATATTTATTAAATGATGAAGTAGTTAAATCATAGTTGGGTAAAATATTGATTTATTAATCTGGAATATTAAATTATATAAAAGCCTCTTCCGATGGTCATTTACAAATACCTAGATAAATTCAATTGAATCATATGTCTATGTCAATTAAATTACCTAGATTCATTAAGATTTAATTCCAATTATGATTACCCCCGCCCAACAGGTATATTCCTATCATGTAAGGAAATCTATTAAAGGTTTATCTATCCTTAAAGAAGATCGTGGGTTGTTGAGTATAAGTTCCTTAAACTTAAAGTCCTTATGTCTAGTTCGTTTTAAGTTTAACTAATCAATTTTATTAATTGCCAGTTAATAAAAAGGCATTAAGATTATGACTCAACAAATAACTCTTTAATTACCCAAATTATAATCTAACTCTTTATAAACTGGTGATATTAGATTTTATCACAACCCTAGATATTTAACTTAGTTACAACACATAACTAAAACTGATAAAAACTTAAAAGACATAAAGTGAAATTGCTGAAAAGTAATTGTAGAATAATAATTTGCAAAGATATGAAATGAAATGCTAAGGTAAAAGGAATTAACTTATACTATTTACTATTTAGATATCTCCCAATAAAATATTATATAATCTTGTGATATTTTAAACCAACCGTCCAGAATGGCGGTATCCTGATTAAGTCAAATTCAAATATACCAGCCATAAGGCGGAACAAAAATATAAACTTAAACCAACCGTCCAGTATGGCGGTATCCTCATTAAGTCAAGATTAACCAATTTAAATTGAATAACCAACCGTCCAGAATGGCGGTATCCTTTATTAATTCAGATTTTAAGTAGTTTATATATTATTTTAAAGGGAGATTAATCTAAATAGCAAAAGTAAAAGTATTACCTCATTACCTCAGCATAGAGAAGTTACCCCCTCATAGATGGATAGAATTACTACTACAAAGCGTAAATAAACTGAATAAAAGAAGCAAATAAGAAGAACTCTCTTTTATTTATAAGGATTTCAGAGGAAGAGGTACATTTGAAACTAAAAATTCGAAATCTATTTATAGGCAAAAAAATCTAATTTTATATTATTATTTTTCTGATTTTTATTTTTTTATTATTTTATTATTATTTTTTTTTTTTTTTTGGATCGCTGAATTTTCGACACGTGGCATGGTGTGCTAAAAAAGACGGCTCGTTGAATTTTTGACACGTGGCATGGTGGTGCAATTACCAAAATACCCTCGGTGTCGGGACGCCCATAATTACCAAAATACCCTTTTCGCCAAATTTCACAGTTTTGCTCCAAATCACCTCCAGAATGTCCTGAAACTTTATTTTGGTGTCGGGATGCCCAAAATTACCAAAATTTGTGTCGGGACGTCCAAAATTACCAAAATACCCTTTTTGCCAAATTTCACACAAATTTCACAGTTTTGCTCCAAATCACCTCCAGAATATCCTGAAACTTTATTTATCTACAAAATAACACAAAACACATCAAAATATTCACAAAACTCAAGAAACTATACAAAATATTAAGTTTTATGAGTGGGAAATAATGATAGTTTTATCACTCATCAATTCTGTTTTGTTTTATTTTGCTTACTCAGACTTGAAGTTGGGAGTCCACATTTGTGGTGGTTATTAAAATCTAATCAAATCTTGATTTATGTTGGTGTTTTGTTTTCCTGTCTTATGTACATGGTATTTTGCAATAATAAGTAAATGATTAATGAAGTTTCACATGGTAAGATCTGATAGTAGAAGTTCAGATTTTTCAATTATGTTTTGTTATTCTCTTTTGGTCCGGAGGTTTGGATTTACCACTCATGTCAGACAAATTGAAAGATTTGGCTGACTATGAATACCCTTTATGATGGATCATCATAGAGAGATTGAGGTGTGGATTTACAACGATCTCATAATGGGCAGAATTATTAAAGTCTACTAAATACTAAATGAAAAATCTACAAACATCTATTATGTGTTACATCCACTTCAAACCAAACACAAAAAGAAAAAAAAAAGAAAAAAATAAAAATAAACATTCTAACAGTGTCTTTGATTAAATGTGCTTTCGATCAAGCCTTACTTTTAGGACAAAAAAAAAACAGAGCACCCCTGTATGGTTGTGAACCAAATGACAGCAGAATTAAAACCTCAAGACCGTTCAATTGATCAGGCAATAAAAGCATTCCAGTAGAGCTTAGATGCGCTACTATGTATATTCTATACGCGAGCCAAATCAACATTTTTAGAAAACATCAGGATGGAAACGGCCTGGGATTGAGTTGTTGCTCTGTTCTGCTTGTTTCAAGTGCATTGTCAGTGCATAATTGTTCACCTGGTTGGACAGCCCGAGATCAAACATTAGTGTCATTAGACTGCAAGAAGTCTGAATAATATAAGAAAATGATTATTTGACCATGAGATAAGAGGGAGATGCTAGGAACAGTGCAAATACAACTGCGGTAGTGTGTGTGTGTGTGTGTCATGAGCCTCACCTCCAGTGTCCTCAACTGCTCCTGGTACTGGGACACCAACTGCTTCAAGTTATGCAATTCATGGCTCCGACCTTCATACTCTTTCTGACGCTCATGTTGGATGCCCACAGCTCGCTTTAGAATCGTATTTTCCTGAATAAGTGCTTCTACTTGTTCCTTAAGCATCTTATTTTCCTACAATAAAACAAGCAATATTAACAAAACTTTACAAAACTAACTTCTAATTGATAAAATTTAAATCCCCTGCAGCCAAATCCAGTTGACAACCACGATTTAACTAAAATCCACCAAAAAAAAAAAAAAAAGTTAACATAAACACCTATGACATTAACCAACCTGGTGAAAACTGAAAACACTGTGCTGCCTGAGCACTAGCACGTGCACAGATAGACTTCTCGAAAATCTCTAGGGCTCTTGAAGCACGGGCTCTGGCATCATCAATGTTAGCACTGATCATTTCTCTAACAAACAGCTCCACCCACTCTGGACCATTCAATTGGAAGACTTTTGCAGCTGATGGATCCTCAGTAGATGGAACCTCTCCATTGGTTGTCGCAACACCTGCAAGAAGATTGCTCTTCCTTTGAGAAACGCTCATGCAAATAAAAACATGGTCACACGAATCAACATTTATAATATTCTGTTCAAAGAGTCATGATATCAATAATCTATGTCCTTTTCATGATCACAAAGAATCAACATTTACAAAATTCTGTTCATGATATCAATATTTGAAGTCCTTTTCATGTATCACAAAATTAAATCATAAGTCCAACTGCTGCAGCCAAACTTCGGGCATTTGAAAGAGCATCAATGTGATCTTGCAATCAAACTGCATCAATGTCTCAGTAATTAGACTTTAATGTAGTGTGATTTATAAACTCATTACATAACCATTTAAGAATTTAACCCAAGAGAAATCACATCAAGTTCCAAGTCTAAAAATGACAACTATTATAGCTTTTGGTTAATCTTTATTGACTCTTTCTAAAAAAATCTTTGTAGATACACAAGGAGGGTCCAAGCAAAGAAGAGGCATGCCAACATGTATATGGAGATCTAAGGAACATTCAGGGAAGCACGTAGCCACGTACTTCTAATCATGTAAAAGAATTACCCAGGGCACCAAACAGAGAAAACTCAGTAAGATATCATATGACAGGTATCAATAAGTAAGATCCCAAGAAAACAATCTTGCCAGATCTGAAACTAGGTCATGACCAAGTAAGAGTGAATTGAAGAAAGATCCTCTGCAAGTGTTGGAGGTGTGTAAATCAATGGAATATGGAAACTGGAAAGTCGGACATATGATACCCAGATGCGAGCACTATCATTCAATCCAGTTAGATTTGGAAATGGGAATACCTTATACAAAAGAGAAGGGAAAAAAACTTAATAAGAGGCCATGTATAACATTAAGGATTCTTGTTCAGCTAAGATAAGCCCAAAATATATTTGCAGGGATGATGAAGCGCTTAAATTTATTGAAAAAACAAGAAAAGTAAAAACTTGACCAATCATTCAGAGAAGAAATAAAGAACCTTATAGATCAGGCAAGTCTAACAGATAAACCAGTAATGAATTTGAAATTAGTCGAGTGGAGCTGCCTCAATTGGGAGTAAAGCTATGGCTGCTTATTGTTTTAAACAAAGCCCAGAAGCTGGTCTTTCACAATTAGACCAGCAACAATATGATAACATTCAGATTTCATGGTATAAGAAACACAAAACTAACTATAACTGGTCAGAACTAAAGTAATTAAAACTGGAGCAGTTTATTTCAGGCAGGTAGCATATTCAAGTCAGGAAATGACAAAGTTGCATTCAAAACACATTGTAAGAAATTGAATGATCCATGCCAGAAGGATTTCAATTATATACATGAAAAGGTTCAGAAGACGCTTTAGGAGAAGAAGACAAATGACCAATGAATGATTATTGCGAGAACGCATGATGGTTAATTTATCGAGATCAATAAACAAGGATGTCAAGTTCACCAAACAAACAACCACTCTCTAATAGTCTAATGATCATTTCAAGGTCAATATATCATATTTGCAATTTCAACTTGAGAAAAACTCCAACAATTCTCATAACAATTTAACAAATAAGGGTGTGTTTTTTTTTTTTTTTTTTTTTTTTTGCAATTTTGTTATCCACTTTTTCCTCACTTTGATTAATTCTCACAAACAATCTTTACCTTAACACTTATTCAGGTCATTATGTAAGATACTGTCACCTTAAATACCCGCAATATACAATCAACAATCACACAAAGACACATAAAACTGAGGGAATGCCATTAAGTTACACATACCTTGAGCATTGGGCTCCGCGGCCAAATCAGTTTTCCCGGCAACAGAGCCAACATTTTTATTAGCAGATCCCAAACGAAGTTCATTTAAACTCCTAATAGCCGAATCCAAATCCTCTCCACATTCTTCAAGCGCTCTCTCAAGAAGCTTAAAAAAAATCATTTTTTTTTTTAAATTTAAAAAAAAAAAACCCACAATAAAAACACGTCCTTTTTAATCCAATCCCACACATAACAATTAAAAAAAAATGATAAAAAAAAATAAAGAAAAGCAAACCTGGTTGTCCATGTAAGGGAAGATAGCAACGAGGTGGTCGAGGAGATGCGAGCGATTGGACCGGGGAGGAGAGAACCGAACGGGAGAAGAAGAGGAGCAACGGATTCTCTTGGTAACGGGAGGTGACGTGGCAGTTATATTATCTTCAAAGAAAGCTCTCTTCCCGCACAGAATTGCAGACATGTTTTAGCTTCCGTCTGCTTCTGTTTACTTTTTCACTCTCTCTTCCCCTCCAATTCCCCCCTTCTTCTTTTTCATGCAGCCACCCGCCGATCCTGTTGAAATGAAAATATAGAATTTTAAAAAAATTATTATTATTATTATTATTCAATCGGCGATTAGGTTTCTTGATTTTGTTTTTCTAGGGTTTGGTAATTTTGATTCAGTTTTTATTTCATCTTTGATCCACGTATATGCTAAGATTTGGATTGTTTCGGGATTTCGTATAAAACGTGTTTGGTTTCGATTCGAAGGGTATTCTTGTAATTCGAGCAATATAGTAGAAATGATGCGTTGCTTGTACCAACCGCAACCAGATGGCTGAACGGTTCTTTTTTTCTTTTTGGTCGTTTGGGCCTGAAGATTAAAATAAATTGGGCCACATTGGACCCTTTTCAAGGCGTACTCATGACTTTATTGGACAGCTTCATCATCCTAATTGTCACGCGGCTAATTTTTAACCCAAGTTTTCTTAGCTGTGCGGCACTGAGTTCTCCCAATTCAGTGGGTCTTTCCCACGCGCACACACAAGTAACAAGCAACAACTTTCAAGAATGTTCACACACCCTCACAGCAAGCACACAAGCATCATCAACATCAAGTAAATACAAGACACATATCTTTACAAGCAAGCATACCCAACTCACCAAAGTAATTACAAGGAACCGTACTTAGAACATGCAAAGACTTACAATGAACATCTCTCACGCTCACACTTGCGCACTATTCTCTCTCTGTCTTTGCATGTTCTTGTTGGACAGTTATGACCCATAACGTCACTATTTGTACAGATCATGGTGTTGTTGTACAAATTAACTATGTGACAAAGAAAATTGCTCTCTTATCATTTGTAATTAGATTACCAAGATGTATAAATGATAGGAGGTCCTTATGATTAGTTCCGGATTAAGATGATATGAGACAGTATCAATCCACGAAGGTTTAATCATTAAATATCCATAGTCAGAGTATTATCGAGATTGGACATCGATAATGCGGAAAAGACTAGAATTATACTGTGGGCGTTGTGAGGGCATAACGTCATAGTTCTCATATATTTGGGTATAGGATACTCAAACAAGTGTAGTAGGAGGTTGTGTTTTACCGATGGTACGGAAAACAACTTCGCTCTGGATAGACCCCTCCGAATTTCATTGGTAGTATGACTATGTGTCTATGGAAGTCCGAATCAGGGTAGGTGTATTTGGTCTTAACCTGAGACTTGCACCGCTAATACTTGCGACAATCAATATACTTTGGTTTTGGTCGTCCAGGGCTTTAACAGGTTCTGTGTACGCCTCTTCTGGGTATATTGAGAATCGTAGTGTATTGGGTGTGATGTCAAGACGGAAGTATCACTCCAGTCATAGTGGAGATGATGATCACGTAGGATACATAACTGGTTCTCTTATGTACTGCAGTCATCAGGATAATATGACTAGGTCATGATTATCCGATATAGAGACTAGTTACCAGAGATCCAATATGTGCTTCGTACGGGGCAGACACATTTCCAGCCCCAGGCCTTGCACGTGACATCCGATGCTGGATCGAAATACGCAATACTACGTATACTACGCCTGTTATAGATCACATATTCCTGTAAGGATATTTCTGGAGAATTGGGTAGGCATGGCGCTTTGCTAGAAGCCAACCTTGTCTTGTAAATCGGTAAAAACGTAGTACTAGGTACTTACGTGTTCAGCTAGTCCGACGACCATATTTACTGTCAATATATCTGAGGATCTCATGGGTCGCTTCCTGAAGATTCACCGATGACGTATGACTCGCACTTTATTAATCTGGGATTAATTAATGAGAGAGAAAATTAATCTGGGATTAATTACGGAGATATTTTATCTGGGAGAAAATATTAATAAAAGAGAGAAAATGATTAATTTGGAATTAATCGATAAAATAATATATTCGATATATTATAAGAAATTGGATTTCGACGTGGAATTGAAATTAGATTTTAATTCGGGCGAACGAGTTAATTTAGAATTAATTCGTAAGCGACTTGAATAGTGATTTTGCTAGGCATAATTATTTAATTACGTCGCAACGGAAAATTCGTTAATTTGGAATTAGCGAACCCGAGCCCGGGAGTGTTTGCGGGCGTACTCGCATTTCGAATTCAAGTGCGGCCCACAAGTCACATCAAGCGTCAAATCACTAGTCAATCGATTGATGTGATGTCTAGTCACTTTGAGTGATTTGACAATTTGTCATGAGTGATGTGAATAGTGATGGAATGGTTGTTGGCATTAATGCCTTTGACTTTTGAAAATGGTAATTGTTTTGGTTTTTATTTTGGAAATAAAAATAAACCAAATACATAAACACATTTTCCACTCTCTCTCTTCATCACTCACGTTTTTGGAGCCATTTCCCTCCTCTCTCTCACGGTCTTGGACCAAACTTCTTCTTCTCAATTTTCTGCTACTGCCGAATACAAAGAGAAGCAAGATGATGATTTTGTTGCAAAATCAAGAGTGCTAGCACACAAAGGAGTCATCCTAAGGTGATAGGAACCGCACTTGTGAGCATGGGATTGTCATTGAAAGCTTGGAGCTTGGAGCATCAATGGAGGACATTCAAGGAGGTTGGCCGAATTTTGAGGACACAAAAACTGACCAATTGCCGAGAGCTTCATCACCTTAGAGGAAAAGATTTTTCTTCGTCGCATCCAAACCGATCAATGTAAGTATGTTTCGCCGTATTTCATTGTTGTATTCACATGTGTTTCTTGCTTGATATGATCCTTGGGACCTTAGAGAAACCCAACAATGGTATCTTGAGCCAAGTTGAGCATGAAACTTTTTATGGTTAAAATTGGGTAAAATCAATTTGAGCATGATTTAATGAAATTGTTTGATTGAGTATGCTTGAATGATGTTTAATTGAAGTTGGATTGGATCAATTTCATGAAAAGTTGATTGGATCAATTTTTGCCCAAATTTTAGGCTTGACCGAATTGGATGAACCCTAATAATCATGGTGATTTTTGTTTTTTGATTCATTGGATGAGTTTGAAAGACTTGGGGAATGTTGATTGTGGATTTAATTGGATTGAAACCGAATTGGACATGAAAAACCCCAAATTGCCGAGACTAATAGCATGTAAAATGGGTTTGATTTTTGATTCAAATGTGTTGGACATGTGTTGATGAAGATAAGCATGATTAATTATGAAAATTGGTATTTTGGAAATGTTAATTTGGTTAATTAATTATGGCTTTACACTTTGAGTAATTAATTGTGAAATTGGAATTTTTGGAATTTAATTATGTTGGGCCAAATTTGGAATTGGGCTTGAAAAGTTGTAATTGGGTTTAATGGGCTTGGTTGTACCAAGTTAGGTTTAGGCTAAATTGGTTGGATCCAATTGGGCCCAAAACCATATCCATAAAGTCCAATTATGACTTAATGGACCTTTAATATTAATTGGGCCTAATGGGCCTAAATTGGTTTCTTGGCAAATAAGGGTGATTCCTTAAATGGGCTTTGGTATTTGGGTTTGACCCATATTGACCAAAAGTCCATGCCTTAAGAAATTAATTAAAAGCCCATTGGACTTTAATTAAATTAACATTGGATGTTAATCAGGCTTTGAGACCCGTAACGATTAGATTTGGAATCTAAGTCGTAAAGGAACATTAAAAGTGTAAATAATTTGGAATTAAATAATGAATTAGTATTAAATACAAATTAAATTGGATTTAATGTTGTAGTTTAATTTAATTCAAGAATTCGTACTTTGAGTACTTATTCGCAAAACGAGTTTGACTCGCGCAAAATCAAATCGTTGTTTGAACATTGGATGATCATTAATATTTAGATTAATTAATTGGATTAGATTGATTGATAATATGCTTGTGTGAATACATGGTTGCGATGCATGAATAATGTATATCGGATGGATATTAGATGGGTGAGGGCAATTTTGAAATTGTTGTAATAAATTTAAAATTTATTAATTGGACCTGCGTGTCCAACCTATTACCTCCTTACTCTTTGTATTTCTCTTCTCACCTATTCCCCTCAATGTAAATGAGGTTTCTTTAGAAGTGTTATGTAATCCGGTAGAAGTAATACTTGTGCTAGCGGGAGAGAGGAAATGGAGAGATTTGTTCTAGGAACAATGTGTTAAGTATCCATCTGCATATCATTATTATATTTATTTATATGCGCCTTATTATGTGTTTAGAATGCATGTTTAAGGGTGTATGGTGATGAGACCTTAACAAATATAATTAATTGGTTGCCAATTGCACGCGAAAAACCTCAACATCATATTAAGCGTTTTTCCTTCCATTGAGTGATTCTTACTCAAGATCCGAGACTGGCATTGGTTTGTTGGAAAAAATCAAGACCTTTGTCCGTCGAGGATGTGTTGAATCATGAAGGCTTTGTTCCATATTGGTGTCTTGTCCAAGTTGTGATTTGTTGGCCAAAGTCAAGATCACTTCTTGTCCATCGACATTGATTACGAAGCTTTCCATAGTCAATGGGTTCCGCTTAACTGGGATCACTAAGTTTGTTGTGCCAAAGCCAAGGCTTAGTTGGTTCAGAGGAAAAAGGTTAGGCAATATATTGGATATATTGGCATATATAAGATATATGTTTCGGACTTGGATGTCCACCTACTAGATCTAGGAATTGGATGAGATCCAATTGATCTTACAGATCTACCTAGTTAATTATCATACAATTTGTTGGCCAAAGTCAAGATTGTGTGTTATTTAACGGGATCCTAGCCCACTAGGAAACAAGGTTTCCCGAGTACTCCACATAGGGTTAGAGGCTCGCCGAAAAAATAGTGGGAGGCAAGTATTAAATTTGCAATATTCGTTTAGTTACTTGCCATACGCGCTCATTACAAATTATTCCTCAAAAAATTAATATATTAGTTGGACTAATAATTAATGTTGTTTTAATTTAACAGTTGGACTGTATTCAAAATATTCAATTAATAGTTGATTTTATAATTGGATTATAGTAATCAATATAATTGATTTAACCAATTAAATTATAATTGATTATATAGTTAGACTATAGTAATCATTATAATCAATAGTACCTAAAATCGTTGATTAAATAGTTTGACTATTAGAATCAAGATAATTGAAAGATTAGTGTTTAAAACATAACCCTGGGTGAAAATGTATTTAAACGAATTTAATTTTCAAATTGGGAATAAAATCTCAGGATAGTCCTGAAAACCGAGAAGTTACTTTATTTGATATAGTGACATCTCGAGCCTAAGCCTAGAGTTAAGCAAATAGTAGAACATGATATTTGGAATATTCATGTGATGATAACTTTAGTACTTAATCCATTAAGCTTGCCAAATAGACTCCTTAATTTCTTAATCAGAACTAAGGATTAGATCCTTATAGTATGATATTGAAATTGATGGATCTTCATAGATCTATTCTTAGATCTTAGAAGAACAAATTGCAATAGAAAACTCTTGGAGAGTTAATGGCAATTCTCAAGGAGACAAAGCCAAAGTTTGCAATATGGCGAGAAGCGCAAGGCGCATCTTACTTCGACATTCCGGAAGGCCAAGGCTTGGCCAAAATCTTCTGGGTATGGAAAAGGGCAAAGGCGAAGTCATTATAATCTTCTGGGAAGATAAATGACATATCCCAAAATTTCTACCTAAATTGTGGCAAACGGGGACACGGAAGCGTGACTGCCGTATGGACAAGGCAGACATGAAGGAACTGAAGACGGGCAAGGCTCTGACTTCAAATATGTTTGTCATAAACATGTTCACTACAAGTATTAAAATTGGATTTTAGATACTAAGTGTGGTACATAAATATGCATTGATGTGCAGAATCTGCTGACAAGCAGGATACTGACTTCAATTGAGATTTATCTGCGAATCGGAAACAGGACGAAAGTCGTTGTTTTAACCGTAGATACCTAAGTTTAAGAACTACCCTTCGGGTGTGTACTTAAATTAGGAAAATATTACAGTGTAACTAGTTTGACTAGATACATTATCTCTATATCAGAGTATAAACCGTTACGGATATACCTTTATATTCTAGAACACTAAAGTGTTTTATTTTATAAAGAAGATATTGAGATAAACACATTAGATGTGAATAACAGTATTTATATTTTGAATATAAATAAATCTCAAACATATAGCATGACAAACAAGTAGCTCAAACTGAGTAAATCAGTTGAAACTTATAAGTGGCATTGTTGTCTGGGACACAATTAAACAAGACTCGTATATCCACACTTTCGAAGAGTGGGTACTAGGAAAAATTTGATTCCAATCAAATAAAGTCTACGAATCTAGTTTATTGGGCAAAATGCCTAAAACACCTTTATTTGGTAAAAGTGCAAGTGCCACAGATCTGTTAGCCGTTGGTCATAATGATGTAAGTGGGCCCATATCTAGCTAGGCTAGAGGTGGATATGAATGTTTCGTGACCTTTACGGATGTGGCATCACATTAAGGTTATGTGTTTCTTTTGAAACACGGATCGGAAACTCTTAGAGTTTCGACACGAAATACACAAACAAATCGGCTAAAGTGTTAAACCATCATGGTTAGACCTTGATGAAAATACTTAAGCAATAAGTTTCTCATATACTTGAAAGAGTATAGTATTCTTTCAATGAGGAATCCTCTCGGAACACATCAATCTGACGGTGTGTCCGAACGGAGAAACCGAATTTTGTTGGACATGATAAGGTTAATCATGAGTCGCTCTGAGCTACCATTTCCTTCAACGGATACGCATAAACAGTGAAAAACTTATTTTGAATAAGGTTCCATAAAATCTGTTAGACAAAATTTATATTATATATAAACAGGAAAGAAACTAGGTTTTCTCATTCTTGAAGATTTGGGAATGCTAGGCATATGTTTGGATGATACCAAACTAGAACCCAAATCTGATAAGTGCCTAATTGTGGGTTATTCTAGGGAAACCTAAGTATAGTACTTATAAAACTCACATGAGAATAATTTAATTATTGCTCGCCATGCGGTCTTCCTAAGAGTAATACCTATATGCAGTGGTAAGTGGGAGGAAAATAAAACTCGATGAAAATCGGAGTAATACTGTTCCAGGCACCGATTCCTTATTGGAACACAAATAGTTCATCATGAATTAAACTATACCAGTAATCTTCGAATACACAAGAACCACGTAAGTCGGAGAGAGTCAGAAAATAACCTGGGGTATGGGTTTCTGATCTCACCTCATAAAGATGTCAATCTTATTGAGAAATACTGACTAACTACGTATGAGGAAGTGATACAAGGTATCGACTCCCTATTATGGCAAAGTGCCATGATGTCCGAAATGGATTCCATGTATATCAACTTAGTTAGGATACTAGTTGATGTACCGCAAGACATTGTGCCTATTGGTACTATATAAGTCTTCAAGGAAGACATACATGGAAGGCAACATACCAACGTACTAAGCTGGGCTTATAGCGAAAAGGTATCGTTATCAACATTGTGTCGATTACGACGAAACCTTTTACCTGTTGCCATTGTTAAATCCATTTGGATAATTCTTGCTAATGCTGCATGTTTCATTCATGAAATATGGCAGCTGTAACGCCAAAATCGCTTTCTTTAACGGAAACCTTTTTGAGGATGTTTACAACATCCTGACGGTTTTGTCGTACCAAAACTAGCAAACAAGGTTTGTAGGTTATTCGATCCATGGATGGATTGAAGCAAGCATTAGGTTCGTGGAACTATCATTTTGATGTAATCATAATGGTATATGATTTGATTCAAAATGAAAATGATTCTTGTGTATATAAGGAGGTTAGTGGGAGCGCACTAACAATGAATGTCTTAAATAATGATAACACATCATTTCTTGGAAATGATATTCTCATAAAATAATCGGTGAAAGCTTGGCTTTCATGATAATTCTCCGTAGAATTATTGGGAGAAACAACCTTTATTCTTGGAATAAAGATCTACTAGGATAGATTTAAAGTTGTTAACACTCTTTGAGAAATCGTACATTGAAATAAATGTACGCGACCTGGTGTCTCATACGCTTTGAGCATATGGAGTCACAATCGGGCCAATCCATGTGATAGTCACTGGATTGATGTTAAGAACATCCTTAAGTATCTTAGATGAACTAAGGATGTTGTCTTAAACTATGGAGAATGAGAACTTGAAATGACTGGGTTCATTACTGCAAGTTTCCTAACCGATAATAACGACTATAAGTCGTAACAACGGTACTATATAAAGTTTGAATAACGGAACAATGAGCTGGATTATTGCTGCAGCTGAGGCAGCAATAGAAGCCATTTGGGTCGATAATAATCTAATTAGATTAGATATAGTTCTGTTGGCAGCTGAGCTAGGCTACAACGCAGGCTAAAGAATTAATGGTCTCATCAACGATCCAGATAAATACTTCGACTATTCATCTGATTCGTTCAGATCATACATCGTGGCGATGTGATGATCGTATAAATCGCGTCAGATGATAATCATGCACATCCGCTGATGAAAGCCTTTCCTCAGCAGAAATTGAGCGAACCATACATAGTTCGGGTGTAGGACACTCGAGTGACTGGCTATAGACCAAGTGGGAGATTGTTGGACAGTTATGACCCATAGCATCACTATTTGTACAGATCATGGTGTTGTTGTACAAATTAACTATGTGACAAATGAAATTGCTCTCTTATCATTTGTAATTAGATTACCAAGATGTATAAATGATAGGTGGTCCTTATGATTAGTTCCGGATTGAGATGATATGAGACAGTATCAATCCACGAAGGTTTAATCATTAAATATCCCTAGTCAGAGTATTATCGAGATTGGACATCGATAATGCGGAAAAGATTAGTATTACACTTGTGCGCTTTGTGAGGACATAACAGCACAGTTCTCATATATTTGGGTATATGATACTCATGCAAGTGTAGTATGAGGTTGTGTTTTACCGATGGTACGGAAAACAGCTTCGCTCTGAATAGACCCCTCGGAATTCCATTGGTAGTATGACTATGTGTCTATGGAAGTCTGAATTAGGGTAGGTGTATTTGGTCGTAACCTGAGACTTGCACCGCTAATACTTGTGAAAATCAATATACTTTGGTTTTGGTCATCCAGGGCTTTAACAGGTTCTATGTACGCCTTTTCTAGGTATATTGAGAATCATAGTGTATTGGGTGTGATGTCAAGACGGAAGTATCACTCCAGTCATAGTGGAGATAATGATCACGTAGGTTATGGAACTGGTTCTCTTATGTACTGCAGTCAACGGGATAATATGACTAGGTCATGATTATCCGATATAGAGACTAGTTACCAGAGATCCGATATGTGCTTCGTATGGGGCAGACACATTTCCAGCCCCAGGCCTTGCACGTGACATCCGATGCTGGATCAAAATACGCAATACTACGTATACTACGCCTGATATAGATCACATATTCCTGTAAGGATATTTCTGGAGAATTGGGTAGGCATGGCGCTTTGCTAGAAGCCAACATTGTCTTGTAAATTGGTAAAAATGTAGTACTAGGTACTTACGTGTTCAGATAGTCCGACGACCAGATTTACTGCCAAAATATCCGGGGATCTTATGGGTCGCTTCCCGAAGATTCACCGATGACGTATGACTCGCACTTTATTAATCTGGGATTAATTAATGAGAGAGAAAATTAATCTGGGATTAATTACAGAGATATTTTTTCTGTGATAAAATATTAATAAAAGAGAGAAAACGATTAATTTGAAATTAATCGATAAAATAATATATTCGATATATTATAAGAAATTGGATTTCGACGCGGAATTGAAATTAGATTTTAATTCGGGCGAACGAGTTAATTTAGAATTAATTCGTAAGCGACATGAATAGTGATTTTGCTAGGCATAATTATTTAATTACGTTGCAACGGAAAATTCGTTAATTTGGAATTAGCGAACCCGATCCTGAGAGTGTTTGCGGGCGCACTCGAATTCGAATTCAAGTGCGGCCCACCAGTCACATCAAGCGTCAAATCACTAGTCAATCGATTGATGTGATGTCTAGTCACTTTGAGTGATTTGACAACTTGTCATGAGTGATGTGAATAGTGATGGAATGGTTGTTGGCATTAATGCCTTTGACTTTTGAAAATGGTAATTGTTTTGGTTTTTGTTTTGGAAATAAAAATAAACCAAATACATAAACACATTTTCCACTCTCTCTCTCTTCATCACTCACGTTTTTGGAGCCATTTCCCTCCTCTCTCTCACGGTCTTGGACCAAACTTCTTCTTCTCCATTTTTTGCTACTACCGAATACAAAGAGAAGCAAGATGATGATTTTGTTGCAAAATCAAGAGTGCTAGCACACAAAGGAGTCATCCTAAGGTGATAGGGAACCGCACTTGTGAGCATGAGATTGTCATTGAAAGCTTGGATCTTAGAGCATCAATTGAGGACATCTAAAGAGGTTGGCCGAATTTTGAGGACACAAAAACTGCCCAATTACCGAGAGCTTCATCACCTTGGAGGAAAAGATTTTTCTTCGTCGCATCCAAACCGATCAATATATGTATGTTTCCGCCGTATTTCATTATTGTATTCACATGTGTTTCTTGCTTGATAATGATCTTTGGGACCTTAGAGAAACCCAATAGTTTTTCACAATACACAATATATACTAGCGGAAGTTACACCCCAACTGCCCTAGGGTGTGCTAACCCAATGAACACCAGCCAACAAGTCATAGCAGTTACATCCCAACTGCTATAGGAAAGCATGAAACTAAAGTTTATCCACACACACCTGCCTAACCCGAATTTCCCTACATGTTTCCCAACTTGCAACCCACATTCCCCCACATGTTACATACGAAGCAGTTACTAGCAGTTACCCACGCAACTGCCTCCCTTGTGTGTTGCATGTGAATCCTACTCTTTTGCTTGTGCACACCAAATGCCTTGCCCAAGGCAACTCCAACTTCCCACGAATAGCACCAACTGCCCAATGTGTCAGCATAACTCTCTTTAGACAACACCAAATCCCCACACACATAGCCCATCAATGTTGCGCGTATATTGCGAGTGCTTGGCTGTCGCCAACACCACTCGTTCCCCAATTCTATCGAGCAACCAGACTAATGGGTTAACAAAACACCCTCACCTGAGCTAGACGACGCCCTCGTCGCAACTGAGTCAAGATAGGCCTATACTACCCTCTCGAACTGCCACAAAGTAGTGTTTCTTTCCCAAGTTGTGCCTTCCTCCGCGCAACCCTTCTATTAAACCAAGAAACTAGTCCTATGATTTTTCTTACTCTACCTTATCACCCTGTAATCCAATATCTTCTCAATTTGTTTGTCAAATTGTTTCCGAATTATCGGCAGAGCTATACTCTTTCGAATTCGACTCTCATCCTTGTCTTCATGGAAAGGCTTCAAGAAGCTAACATGAAATGTAGGGTGAACCTTGATTCTATCCGACAACTTCAAGCGATAAGCTACTTGTGTTAGAGTTGTTACTTGGAGCGCTAATTTAAATAATATATTGTACATTATATTTTATTATTTATTAATAAAATAACTACATTTTCATTTCAACCTTGTTAATGGTAATGTCATTATGCATATTAGATTGATATATAAATATGCTAAGAATGACATTGACCTTAGAGTAGTCATGTAATAACATTGGATACTGAGTGGTCCTACATTGGGATAATATTATTACTATAAATTATTCTTAAAGTAAATATTCATAGTCGTTGGTTTTGGAATACGGTCGAATTCCTATTGTTAGGGTTGGTGCTCTGAGCGCCAATTTTCTTATGTATTTCCCTGTAAATACTTATGTAACATTTTATTATAAATAAAATAAATAGTTTCTATTATATATAACATCTCTTTTTATATGGTAAAGACGTAATTGACCTTAAAATGATTAGTTATGATACTGTTATAAAAACGTCGCAACTGACATTGAGTTGTATCATGACATTGTCATTCTTAGATTGTTTCTGGTCAAGGTTTACACTACTTGGTCAGTAAAGTAAACCCATTGAGACCGTTACATATCGTATACTGGAATCTTGGATTCCAATGGTTTCTCAATGAACCATGAGTCTTGGAGACTCCTATAGACGTGTAGGTGTTTATAGCGGATAAACACTGAACGACTCATCAAAGATTCTTGATGGATGGTACACCAACATCGATAAGAATATTCTCGGGTTGAGTAGCATAGTGATTCTTTGACTTGAGATACCACTATGGATATATGAGTTATCCTCCACACTTTGATGGCAGTCACATCACTGATTTATTTAGATCAGACCTCCGCTTGTTTGTTGGGTGTGGACTGATGCTCAAGATATCCTATATGTCTCAAGAAATGATTCATCAGTTCTGTGTACAGAGCTTAGGTATTCAATATGAAATTAGCAATCTGTTAAATCCATGGGCTCGTGGTACACTATAGAAGTTGGTTCTAAGTGTTATTAAGAGATTGCTAATAGAAACGTCGACGTGATTATATCTATAGAGATTTGACGTTCATATCTATATCTATGGAATAATCCGGATATCTGTGACGGATGGATTATACGTATGCAATGACCTCGACCTGTATGGTTCAAAGAGTTTATCTGTGTTTGTCATAATTTACAAGTGGGTAGATTATAGATACGAAATTGGATTTCGTGACGAATATGATTGAACCTAGAGAGTCTCACTAATGAAATATACTCGTAGAGTACTATGACAACTTTTATGAATAATATTGATTATTTATAAATCGTTTAAAGATTAAAAAAAGATACACGCAAATGGACCTAATGGTCATTTCCTAATTAATATTTATTTGTATTTAATGAATGATTTTATTAAATACATAATAATTAAATGTCAAATTGTGATATTCGACATATATCATTAATATATATGTATTTGAATATTTAAAGTAAATATAATGCATATATTTAAAATACTTATATTTAAATAATTATTTAATTATTTAATTATTAAAGTAATTAAAAATATAAATATCTTTAGTTATGATTAAATTAGGAAATGGATTTATTTGATTGGTTTGACTTGTTGTAATACATTAAATATTGTCGTGATCAATTACAACAAATAAACTAAGCTTATTAAATTGAAACAAAAAAAATATATAGATATATTATTATTCCCAAAATTCGGCAAGTATTGAGGGGAGTATAAATTATTTTGTTTCATTTTCTTTCATTAGGTTAAGCATCCAAATATTACAAAAGGATGGTTGAGAGAAAAAAATTTAAGTATTGAGAACAAAAGTGAAGAAATCTTCCATTTATGTAAGTTTTTCTTACTTTTCTTAAACTAGAAAGTTGTTTCTATTGTTCTAAGCTACAAGATGTGTTGCTTAGAAGTTTTTATACTCTTTTGATTTTGTAATAAGTGATGTGATCCAGAATGAGCTCTGTTTGTTGGGCCAAGTTAACTCGGAGTTGTGGCTGATTGTTTGGCTTGGTCAAATTGGTATATTTAGGCCATTTTGGTGGATTTGGAAGATTCCTTGGGTTCTGGAGTTTGGTCCATGCATGAGACTTTATGTGAAGGCTTTATTATGTCTAAAGAAATATTGGAATGGGTCTTGGACGTGCATGGGCTGCCTTGATTGATTTTGGGCTTTATTTCCGAATGGTGCACTAGTAGTGGCGGGATTTGCGCAGTCTTCATATTTTAGACGTAACTTTCTCGTCTGATGTCCGATTTTGGTGATTCAAGTTACATTGGAAAGAGAACTCGTAGCTCTACAACTTTGTAGCTTATATCAAAGTCCAGTTTGGATGTCTTCTTGGTCAAAATGAGGACGCATGATATCCCTACGATTTTTATATTTTATAATTTTTTAAGGTTATGTGTTGTTTAAGTGTTGGTCTGAACTTTAATTATATTACAAAGCTCATGCACGAAATTTTAAAGTATTTTATGTGTTATTGGGTTTATTTTACTAGGGTTTTATTATATTTGGATAGAATTAGGGTTAGCCATCTATTTAAAGGGGCATTATTCATTGTAATTGGGAATTAATTAAGAAATTTTTTTTTTACAAAACAAAGTGACTTGTGTCATCTTGAGGGAGTGGATTCTTCATTGGTTCTACGGAATAAAAGCTTATCAACGTGTGGCAAGCGTTGTGGCGCTGTATCGCTGTTCAAGATTCTCCAAAGAAATAAAGAAAGGTTCTTATGGGCAAAGTTCTTTAAGGGTTGGACTTGATCTTGAAAGGATTTTATTCTTACAAAATCAAGATTCGCGGTTCTTGGGGGCTTAGAACACGTGGAGGGGTTTGCTTGGCTTTGTCCCAGGCAGGTTTCTATCAATAAGTGTGTTGGAAGTTTGATGAAAGATGTTTGCATGTTTGTTAAACAAAGTAAGCTTATAATTGGTTATTAAGCTCTCTTTTGATTATTTGATAATTAAGTTGTCATTCTAGAGATTTTAGGCCACTCATTGATGACCTAGAATTGTTTTTATGTTGTTTAAAAGTGGTGAGCCTTGTTTGGTGTTGTGAAGATTGATTTAAAGTGTTGAATTTGTTTAATTTTGGTTAATTTGTTCAATTTGAAGAATTTATAAAATTAGGGTTCTTAACCCTTTCCAAATTTGAGGTTTTTCATATATGTGCTGTATAATGATGTATATATGATGTATATTAAATTTGGTGTTGATTGGATTTCATCTTGACTTGTTTTGAATAAGATTGAACCAAAATATAAATCCTTGAAAATTAAGGGACCTCTCGGCAATTGTAAAAAAATTTAGAATTTTTGTTGCAATTTTTATTTTGATGTATTGGACATGTATAAATCATTTTGGGATTGATTTGGAATCACTAAAAATTGTATTTGATAATTTGAGGAGTAAAATGAACAAAATGCAAACTTTGAGGGGTCATTCGACAATAATGAAGAAATCTGATTTTTGGGGTAAAAAATTCAATTTTTGAGTATTGAGTAATTAGAATAAATATGTTTATTTTAATTACCTGTGAAAATTATTGAAATCGAAAAATTTTGATTTTCCGCGTTCCGCTGCGTTTACCCGAATTTGCCCCTAAAAACCCCCCAACAAAATGGTATCAGAACAAGTCTGATTCTGAAAACTCGATATGATTATGCCTTTAAATTCAATGTTTAATTTAATCTTTACTTTATGCATGCATATGTTTATTTAATTTGATTAAATAAAGTAAACGCATCTTTTGCGGAAAAATCCCTATTTGTAAATAAGGTTTTATTTTTAATATGTATTTGATGCATGTTACTTGGTCCGCCAATACAGCTTATGGATAAATAATCTACAACTATATCCGAGAACGTGCCAAATCTGTGAGGATATGGCCGGTAGGAATTTATTTGTACCGAATATATTTTGATATTAGGTGAATTCAAGCGAAAGAGCAATCCTGAACATGTCAAAACTGTGAGGGTTACGCAACTATCTTGAATTTATCATTGACAAATTTAACCTTGGTACGCCTCCTTGTGAACATGCCAAAGCTGTTATAATGAGAAATGACCATGACCGAAACCCCAGAAGTCACTGTTGAGTGATCGACAATGAGTTGTCTAGCTAATGAATATGCGTAGGCAAGAACGTGTCAAAGCTGTGAGCTGAAATATATTCATGGGGTCCACCTTTTACTATTATGTTTGATTTGATTATCGCATATTTTGTATTCTGTCTGGGGATTACAGTTTTACATGAAATAGTGGGAGGAGCATTTTTAGATTAAAAATCCATGAACTATTTAATGCTTTTAATATTAAATTAAATTGTTTTGTCTGCTAACCATTTATTCGCCATCTATTTGATAGATATGCGATGGCGGCACCTTCGACCGATCTTTTTGCTCGTATGCTTGATATGAATAAACTTAAGGGTGCTGAGAACTTTGCGGACTGGGATATGGATTTGAGGATTGTCCTCGGATCCGAGAAGATGAGATATATTTTGGAAGGTCCATTATCTCTTGCTATATCTAAAGATGCATCGCCTGAAGAGATTGAGACTTTCCGTAAATGGAAAGATGATGATTTAAGGGTTAAATCATTCATTTTCAGTTCTCTTTCTTCTGGACTGAAGATGCTATACTTTGAGATGCATGATGCTTTTAGCATGATGACACAACATCGTGAATCGTTCATGAACCAGAAACATGTCGTGGTTAATAGAGTTGCAATAGAACTGTTCCATTCTAAACTTGATGAGGGACAGGCTGTGAGCACACATGTGCTTCATTTGATCGATTTGATCAAGCAATTGAGGCGCAGTGATTTCCCTCTCAATGATACTCTAGGATGGAGTGTCATACTTAGTTCACTCTCGACGTCGTATCATCAGTTTGTCATGTACTTCAACATGAATGGGATTCACTACTCTTACCGTGAGTTGCATATGATGTTTCTCACAACGGAGGAAGATTTGAAGAAGGGAGTGCTGACTCTCCTTCTGAAACCTACTTTACTTTCCGCTTCTTCCCACTCCAAGTCGAAGAGGAAGAAGACAAAGGGAAAGAAGATGAAAGGTTTCAATATTCCTCCACAGGCTAAGGTATCGAAGCCAATGAGAGCTTCTGAAGATAAATGTCGTCACTGCCAGAAAATTGGGCAGTGGAAAAGAAACTGTCCAGACTACCTCGCACAGATAAGGGAGGAAAGAGCATCGACATCAAGTACTTTTATTTTTCCTATTATTGATATCTCTTTGGCTTGTGAAGCTATGACATCTAATTAGATTTTAGATTCTGATTGTCCTATTCACATTTGTAATTCATTACAGGTGTTGATGGAAAGTAGACGACTGAAATCTGGGTAGATGCAGTTGCGATTCGGGAGTGGCAACTCTCTGGATGCGGTTGCAGTACGCTTATGCGAGATTCCCTTACCCAGTGGGAGACTTTTGTTGCATGACTGTTTTTTGTACCAAGATGTGTGGTGAATATTATGTCACTTTTTGTATTAGATACTAAATGATATAATGTAAATATTAAGAACCGTTCTTTATATTTATATGATAGAAATAATATTCAGATCCTTTGTTGTCTAATTGAGCATGGTCATTACATAATATGTACCTCACGAGATATCTTTAATATTAGAATTAATAAACGTAAACAATCTTATATAAATAATACTGAACTGTGGCACATGAGGTTGGGTCATATAGGCGTGAAACGCCTAACCCAGTTTGTTAGGAATGATTTGATTTATGATCTCACCATTGAACCCTATCCAACTTGTGAATCTTACATTCGGGGTAAAATGACCAAAGCCTCATTTTTAGGTGTGGAACACCGTGTCACTGACTTATTGGAACTCATACATTCTGATGTATGTGGTCCCATGAGTCAAACTTCTCACATTGTTTTTTCTTACTTCGTTACCTTTACCGATGATGTGTCATGGTACGGTTATGTTTATTTGATGAAATATAAATCGAAAACCTTTGAAAAGTTCAAGGAATTCCAGAATGAAGTATAAAAACATATTGGTCAATATATTAAATGTCTTCGATCTGATCGAGGCGGTGAATATATAAGTGGAGAGTTCACTGATTATTTAAACGAGAATGGGATTCTTGCTCAATATACTCATTCGGGTACTCCACAGCACAATGGAGTGTCAGAGAGAAAAAATCAGACATTATTGGATATGGTCCGATCGATGTTGAGTTATACAGATTCGCCCTATTACTTATGGGGTTATGCACTTTTAACTGTCGTTAATCTCCTGAATAAGATTTTTTCCAAAACTGTTCCTACGACTCCGTATGAGATATGGACCGGTAGGAAACCGAATCTTAGTTATGTTAAGATTTGGGGCTGTCCTGCATACATCATGATGGCTCAACAGAATAAGCTTTTGCCTCGAGGGAAAAAATTTAGGTTCGTTGGATATCCTTCAAATACAAAAGGATATTTGTTCAATGATACCGAGCATCGAAATGTGTTCGTAGCTCACTTCATAAAATTTCTAGAGTTAGAATTTTTATATGAAAGTGGTGATCATAGACAGGTTGAACTTGATGAAGTACAATCTAAGACCAACGAATCGACGGAGGAATCTAAAGTTCAAGAAGATGAAGAACCTTCAACACACACAGTTCGTAGGTCACAAAGGGTATCTATACCTCATGAATGCTTGTATTTAATACAAGAAAATAGTCTCGATGTTCTCTTAATTGGAGAGATTGACCCTTTTACCTATAGAGAATCGATGTTGGACATCGACTCCGTGAAGTGGCAAGACGCCATGAAATCTGAGTTAGACTCAATGCATGAGCATCAAGTTTGGAACTTGGTTCCGCTTCCTGAAGGAATTGTTCCTATGGGATGTAAATGGATTTATAAAAGGAAGCGTGTGCCTGACGGAAATGTTGAAACCTTTAAGGCCCGACTGGTAGTTAAAGGTTACTCGCAGTGACCTGGTGTCAATTACGATGAAACTTTTTCGCCAGTTGCGATGCTAAAGTTTATAAGGATTTTATTATCTATTATTGCTTATCATGATTATGAGATTTGGCAAATTGATGACAAAATAGATTTTCTGAATGGATTTCTTGATGAAGAAATCTATATGGAACAACCAGGGGGTTTTTCATCCAGCGAGAACTCGGGCATGGTATGTAAGCTTAAGAAGTACATTTATAGACTTAAACAGGCTTCACGAAGTTGGAATCTTCGATTCGATGAGATAATCAAATTTTCTGATTTTCTGAAGAATTCAGAAGAATCCTGCGTGTATACGATGGCTAGTGGGAGTATGGTGGTATTTTTAATTCTCTATGTTGACGACATCCTGATCATTTAGAATGATATCGGGATGATGCAAGGCGTCAAAGCTTACCTCTGTAAGAATTTCTCCATGAATGACCTGAGTGAAGCTTCTTATGTCTTAGGCATAAAACTCTATAAAGATAGAGAAATGAAGCTTATTGGGTTATCCCAAACAACGTACATAGATAAGATCTTAGAACGGTATAATTTTGGTAACTATAAGACAACAAACATATCGTTCAGACATGGTGTGGACAACAGAACCTGGGCGACGTTGTTCTAGGCTCGCGGCCTAGTTAGGAAGCACGAAATAACATGGAGTCGCCACCCGGTATGAACCGGGACAAAGATTTAAGGCTGCACTCACCCCTCGCAAGGGAAGACCTCAAACCGTTGGGTTCGGAATGGTCCCTTACTTATGTCACTTGTGATGATATAATTTGTGCAATGAATCAACCAAGTCTACTCAATAATCATGCTCAAGGGTACTTAGATCTAACATGCTTTCATCCAAATAACTCCACGCAATGTAACACAACGAGCATATTGAACCATTAAATCAACATGTATAAATCATTATCCAAACACATCATAACTAATAACATGCATAAGGAACAACCTAAATATGTTTTAACAATAAATAACAAACTAAATTAAACAATGCTTTAAATAATAAACGAATAACCTAAAGACTATAACATGCTCAAATGCAAATTTGGATGAGACGAGATACATGTATCTTAAGTGGTACGTGGCATTGTATCCCGAGTGCAGACCATACTACCGTCCATTCGGAATCGGCTATGGAATTTACGTCCGAGTTTCCATCCGATATACCACAAAAAGGGAACACATATCCCGCTCATCCAACAATCACATCATCCCTCAAACGACTCTCATGCAATTATATTTCTGAAATAAATAAAATAAACGAAAGATAATAAATAAAAGGGTGCCCTCAGGTCTAACCTCTTTTTTTCGTCTTAAGAAATGGCGTTACACGTCCGTTGGAAGGGTGAATGATCCGCAACTCTTTTGGTTCACCAACTCAACATCTTTCCTCGCTGTTTCGCTGTTCGGGCTGCTGTTTTCACTCCGTTTCATTGTTGTTTTTGTTGTATTTTCTGGTCACTGTTTTGGGTAATTTAGGGACTGTTTTGGGTTACTTTGGGGGACTGTTTTGGTCGGCAGTGGGCAGTGAACTCAAGGGAGTGCAGAGGGCTGTTTTGGGCTATTTATTCGGTAAAGGGGCAGGCAGTAAGGGCTGTGTGCGCGTGAGATAAAGGGGGCAATTTGAAGGCAGGTGGTGTTGTAATGAAAGAGTGATTTGTGGCGTTAAGATTGGCTGACTTGTGAGGTGGGCTGGAGGCAACGCGTGAAGGGGCTGGTGAGTGTAGATGGCGTGAGTGGGGGTTGTTGTTATGCTAGGAGTGAAGGTTACGTGAGTGGAAGGGTAGTGCGTGAAGGCTTAGGTTTTATTGTTTGCTGAAGGTGCATGTGTCTTGCGCTTGAAGAAGGGGCGTGAGGTTGATGATTACGTGAGGTGATTGTGGGCTGATTATGGAGGGCTGGTTGTTGGGGACGTCTGTTTGAGTGAATGGGCTAGGTGGCTTGCATGTGTTCGGTAAAGGTGAGTGGTGCGCTTGTTTCTTATTCGGCTTTGTTAGTTTGTCGGTCAGGGTGTGTGTGCTTCGTCTTAAGCCGTGTGTGCTGAGGGACGTTGATTTGGCTTTAGTATGTGGGTGATTTGGTTGCCGAATGTAGAGGGATAGTGGTATTCGCTTGTGGCAGGCGTGAATTGGTGTTGAGGCTGGTGAGGGTGGTTGTGTGAGTGAGGGGCTGGTGCATGAGTGCTCTCGGCTTGGGGGTTTTATTGTTGCGTGAGGCAGAAGGGTTTTTTTTGCGTGAAGAGGCTTATGGCTGGTTTCAGGCGTTTGTGAAGGTAGTGTGTGCGTTGATTGTGTTGGCGTGACGGTTGCAGTCGGTGAAGGTTGCAGGTGGCTTGAAAGGCTGATTTGAATGATCAGGTGGCTTAGTTAACGTGGCTAGTGGGCAGTAAGTGGCGTGGCTTACGTTTGTGAAGAGAGAGGCAATGAATTGTGAGTGGAGGGTGCAAGCAGGCGTGAAGGTAGTATGTGAGAGGGCAGCGACGTGTGGTCAAGGTTTGTGGCTGATGAAGGGTGTTTAGGGTTTCTAGGTTTGTTTGTGCCGTGAATGTTAGGGAAGAAGGAGAAGCTGACTAGGGTTTGCACGGTTGTGTTATATAGTTGCATGTGTTAGGGTTCTGTATGGGTTTTGAAAGGAAACAAATCATGTTAAAAGGGAGGGAATTTGATTAGATTATTTAGGGAAAGAAATAATTGTAATTTTGTGGGGAATTTCTTAAATTAGGGGAGTGATTGATTTAAATTTAGGAAGAGATTTATTTAATTTAATTGGTTTTAATTGGATTTAATTTGTGAATTTAATTTAATTAAGATTTCAATTTAATTGGTTTCAATTTAGTTAGATTTAATTTAAATTTAATTATGACACATATAGTTTAAATGTTTAATTATTATTGGATGTGATTTAATGGGCTTGGGCTAAGGTTAAGTTTTAAAACGGAGGTCCAACAGCGAACCCGAAACTAAACACGTGAACTAAATCCAATAAAACGTCAATTCTTGACTCTTCCCTTCCGACATCCGTTTCCCGCGATTTCCGCAACTTAAAAGATAGTGCCTCCAAATGAGACTCATCATCGGGTTTCACATGCCAAAATGCAATGCCTACAGTCGCCCCCACTTTGATGGGACTTGTGCAGTGTGTGACAGTGACAATCCTATCAAAGTACATGCAATGCATTTTCACTTACCTGGCTCGCCAGCTGTCTCCTGGTTTGCCTGCTGTGTTGAGTTGAGTTGATCTGGTTGTACCATTTTCAGGTATGCTAAACCCCATTTTCGAGGCGTTGCTGAAGTGATGTCTATCCATTTTCGAACTGTGCTCCATTTTTGGAGTGCCATTTTCGGAGTGCCATTTTCGACGAGATGAGACAATGGTCCATTTCGAACCGTGCTCTATTTTCGGAGTGCCATTTTCGACGAGATTAGATAATGGTCCATTTCGAACCGTGCTCCATTTTCGGAGTGCCATTTTCGGCGAGATGAGATAATGGTCCATTTCGATCCGTGCTCCATTTTCAGAGTGCCATTTTCGGCGAGATGATGAGATGATGGTCCATTTCCGAACCGTTGCTGATGAGAGATAGTCCATTTTCGAACCATGTCTGATATGAGAGCGGTCCTTTTCCGAACCGTTACTGATATGAGAGTGGTCCATTTTCGAACCATTGCTGATAAGAGATAGTCCATTTCCGAACCAAAACTGATAAGAGATAGTCCATTTCCAAACCATTACTGATATGAGAGTGATCCATTTCCGAACCGTTGCTGATAAGAGAATGGTCCATTTCCGAACCATTACTGATATGAGAGTGGTCCATTTCCGAACCGTTGCTGATGAGAGATAGTCCATTTCCGAACCATTACTGATATGAGAGTAGTCCATTTTCGAACCGTCACTGATAAGAGAGTGGTCCATTTTCGAACCGTTGCTGATGAGAGAGTGGTCCATTTTCGAACTGTTGCTGTCCCGGGCTCGCGGCTCGGTCGGGAGTACGGAGTAGCCACGGGGGACTAAATCGGAGAATAATGGAGTCGCCACCCGGTGTGAACCGGGAAAATGAGATTTAAGGCCGCACTCACCCCTCGCAAGGGAAGACCTCAAACCATTGGGTTCGAAATGGTCCCTTACTTATGTCACTTGTAATGAAAGGATTTATGTAATAATTCAACCAAGTCTACTCAATAATCATGTTCAAGGGTACTTAGATCTAACATGCTTTCATCCAAATAACTCCACGCAATGTAACACAACGAGCATATTGAACCATTAAATCAACATGTATAAATCATTATCCAAACACATCATAAACTAATAACATGCATAAGGAACAACCTAAATATGTTTTAGTAAATAAATAACAAACTAAATTAAACCATGCTTTAAATAATAAACGAATAACCTAAAGACTATAACATGCTCAAATGAAAATTTGGATGAGACGAGATACATATATCTTAAGTGGTACGTGGCATTGTATCCCGAGTGCAGACCATACTACCGTCCATTCGGAATCGGCTATGGAATTTACGTCCGAGTTTCCATCCGATATACCACAAAAAGGGAACACATATCCCGCTCATCCAACAATCACATCATCCCTCAAACGAATCTCATGCAATTATATTTCTGAAATAAATAAAATAAACGAAAGATAATAAATAAAAGGGTGCCCTCAGGTCTAACCTCTTTTTTCGTCTTAAGAAAGGGCGTTACACGTCCGTTGGAAGGGTGAATGATCCGCAACTCTTTTGGTTCACCAACTCAACGTCTTTCCTCGCTGTTTCGCTATTCGGGCTGCTGTTTTCACTCCGTTTCGCTGCTATTTTTGTTGTATTTTCTGGTCACTATTTTGGGGTAATTTAGGGATTGTTTTTGGTTACTTTGGGGGACTGTTTTGGTCGGCAGTGGGCAGTGAACTCAAGGGAGTGCATATGGCTGTTTTGGGCTATTTATTCGGTAAAGGGGCAGGCAGTAAGGGTTGTGTGTGCGTGAGATAAAAGGGGCAATTTGAAGGCAGGTGGTGTGATGAAAGAGTGATTTATGGCGTTAAGATTGACTGACTTGTGAGGTGGGCTGAAGGCCAACGCGTGAAGGGGCTGGTGAGTGTAGATGGCGTGAGTGGGGGTTGTTGTTATGCTAGGCGTGAAGGTTACGTGAGTGGAAGGGTAGTGCGTGAAGGCTTAGGTTTTATTGTTTGCTGAAGGTGCATGTGTCTTGCGCTTGAAGAAGGGGCGTGAGGTTGATGATTACGTGAGGTGATTGTGGGCTGATTATGGAGGGCTGGTTGTGGGGACGTCTGTTTGAGTGAATGGGCTATGTGGCTTGCATGTGTTCGGTAAAGGTGAGTGGTGCGCTTGTTTCTTATTCGGCTTTGTTAGTTTGTCGGTCAGGGTGTGTGTGCTTCGTCTTAAGCCGTGTGTGCTGAGGGACGTTGATTTGGCTTTAGTATGTGGGTGATTTGGTTGCCGAATGTAGAGGGATAGTGGTATTCGCTTGTGGCAGGCGTGAATTGGTGTTGAGGCTGGTGAGGGTGGTTGTGTGAGTGAGGGGCTGGTGCATGAGTGCTCTCGGCTTGGGGGTTTTATTGTTGCGTGAGGCAGAAGGGTTTTTTTGCGTGAAGAGGCTTATGGCTGGTTTCAGGCGTTTGTGAAGGTAGTGTGTGCGTTGATTGTGTTGGCGTGACGGTTGCAGTCGGTGAAGGTTGCAGGTGGCTTGAAAGGCTGATTTGAATGATCAGGTGGCTTAGTTAACGTGGCTAGTGGGCAGTAAGTGGCGTGGCTTACGTTTGTGAAGAGAGAGGCAATGAATTGTGAGTGGAGGGTGCAAGCAGGCGTGAAGGTAGTATGTGAGAGAGGCAGCGACGTGTGGTCAAGGTTTGTGGCTGATGAAGGGTGTTTAGGGTTTCTAGGTTTGTTTGTGCCGTGAATGTTAGGGAAGAATGAGAAGCTCACTAGGGTTTGCACGGTTGTGTTATATAGTTGCATGTGTTAGGGTTTGGTATGGGTTTTGAAAGGAAACAAATCATGTTAAAATGGATGGAATTTGATTAGATTATTTAGGGAAAGAAATAATTGTAATTGGTGGGGAATTTCTTAAATTAGGGGAGTGATTGATTTAAATTTAGGAAGAGATTTATTTAATTTAATTGGTTTTAATTGGATTTAATTTGTGAATTTAATTTAATTAAGATTTCAATTTAATTGGTTTCAATTTAATTTGTGACATGTTTTTTAAATGTTTTAATTATTTTAGTTTGGGCTTAGTGTGTTTAAAAACAGAGGTCCAACAAGCGAACCCGAAGCGAGTTAAATCTGACAAAATGCTAATTTCCAACTTTACCCTTCCAACGTCCGTTTCCCGCGGCTTTCACAACTAAAGAGGTAGTGTCTCCATACGAGACTCATCATCGGGCTGATATGCAAAAATGCAATGCCTACACATGGCTTACATATTTCAAAGAAGATATGTCCACAAATGGAAGATAAGAAGATTAGAATGTCTAATCAACCTTATGCTTCATGTTTGGGCAGCATCATGTATGCCATGTTATGTACTAGACCTGATATCAGCTTTGTAGTTAGTGTGACCAGCAGATATTAGTCCAATCCAGGAAATGACCATTGGATGGCCATTAAACATATCCTCAAGTATCTTAAAGATACTAAGGATAAGTTGATAATATATTGAGGAAATGAACTGCAAGTTAATGGATATACGGATTTTAATTTCCAATCGGATCCTAATAATAAAAAGTCTACATCAGGATTCGTGTTTACCCTTAACGGAGGTGCAGTTTGTTGGAAGAGTTCCAAACAGGGGTCAATAGTTGATTCCACCACAGAGGCGGAATATATTGCAGTTTCTGAAGCTGTAAAGGAAGCTCTATGGGTTAAGAAATTTATCACAGAGTTGGGAGTAGTGCCAAGTATCAAGAATCTGAGTCAGTTATACTGTGATAATACTAGAGCCATTGCGCAAGCAAAGAAACCAAGGGCGCATCCGAAGTTGAAGCATGTGGAAAGAAAGTACCACATCATTCGAGAGATTATGTCGCGATGGGACATTATCGTGTGCAAGGAACCGAGTGAAGATAATGTAGACGACCCGCTTACCAAGGCCATACCTCCGAAGTTATTTGATAAATATATGGAGTCGATGGGTATTAAATACAATCGATATTGTCACTAGAACAAGTGGGAGAATTCGTTAGGGTTAGTGCTATAAGCGCCAATTTTCTTATGTATATCCATGTAAATACTGATGTAACATTTTATTATGAATAAAATAAACAGTTTCTATTATATATAATATCTCTTTTTATAAGATAAAGACGTAATTGACCTTAGAATGATTAGTTATGATACTATTGCAAAAGCGTCGCAACTGATATTGAGTTGTATCATGACGTTGTCATTTTTAGACTGTTCCTGGTCAAGGTTTACACTGCTTGGTCAGTAAAGTAAACTCGTTGAGACTGGTACATGTCGTATACTAGAATCTTGGATTCCTATAGTTTCTCAATGAATTATGAGTCTTGGAGACTAGTATAGACGTGTAGGTGTTTATAGCGAATAAACACTGAACGACTCACCGAAGATTCTTAATGGATGGTACACCAATGTCAATAAGAATCTTCTCGGGTTGAGTAGCATATTGATTCTTTGACTTGAGATACCACTGTGGATATATGAGTTATCATCTACACTTTGATATGAGTCACGTCACCGATATATTTAGATCAGACCTCCGCCTATTCGTTGGGCATGGACTGATGCTCAGGATATCCTCTGTGTGTCAAGAAAGGACCCGTCAATTCTTTATACAGAGCATAAGTATTCAATATGGAATTAGTAATCTGTTAAATCCATGGGCCCGTGGTACACCGTAGAAGTTGGTTCTAAATGTTATTAAGATATTGCTAATAGAAACGTCGACGTGATTATATCTATAGAGATTTATACTATGCAATAACCTCGACCTGTATGGTTAAGAGAGTTTATCCATGTTCGTCATAATTTACGGGTGGATAGATTATTGACACAAAATTGGATTTTATGTTGGATATGCATGAACCTAGAGAGTCGTACTAATGAAATATACTCGTAGAGCACTAGGGCAACTTTTATGAATAATATTGATTATTTATAAATCGTTTAACGATTAAACGAAAGATACACGTAAATGGACCTAATGGTCATTTCCTAATTAATGTGTATTTGTATTTAATGAAAGATTTTATTAAATAGACATTAATTAAATGTCAAATTGTGATATGTGACATATAACATTAATATATATATGTATTTGAATATTTAAAGTAAATATAACACATATATTAAAGTAATTAAAAATATAAATATCTTTAGTTATGATTAAATAGGAAATTGATTTATTTGATTGGTTTGACTTGTTGTAATACATTAATGTTAGAGTGATCAATTACAACAAGTAAACTAAGCTTATTAAATTGAAACAAAAAATTATCTAGATATTTTATTATTCCCAAAATTCGGCCAAGTGTTGGGGGGAGTATAAATTATTTTCTTTCATTTTCTTTCATTAGATTAAGCATCCAAATATTACAAAAGGATAGTTGAGAGAAAAAGTTAAAGTGTTGAGAACAAAAGTGAAGAAATCTTCCATTTATATAAGTTTTTCTAACTTTTTTCTTAAACTAGAAAGTTATTTCTATTGTTCTAAGCTACAAATGTGTTGCTTATAAGTTTTTCTACTCTCTTTATTTTATAATAAGTGTGTTGGAAGTTTGATGAAAGATGTTTGCATGTTTGTTAAACAAAGTAAGCTTATAATTGGTTATTAAGCCCTCTTTTGATTATTTGATAATCAAGTTGCCATTGTAGAGTTCTTAGGCCACTCATTGATAACCTAGAATTGTTCTTGTGTTATTTCAAAGTGGTGAGACTTGTTTGGTGTTGTGAAGATTGAATTAAAGTGTTGATTTTTGATTAATTTATTCAATTTGAAGAATTTGTAAAATTAGGGTTCTTAGCCCTTTCCAAATTTGGGGCTTTTCATATATGTGTTGTGTAAATACGATATATATATGTTGTATATTAAATTTGGTGTTGATTGGATTTCATCTTGACTTGTTTTGAACAAGATTGTACCAAAATATAAACCTGGAAAATTAAGGGACCTCTCGGCAGTTGTAAAAAAATATGAAATTTTTGTTGCAATTTGTATTTTGATGTATTGGACATGTATAAATCATTTTGGGATTGATTTGGAATCACTTAAAATTATATTTGACAATTTGAGGACCAAAATAAACAAAATGCAAACTTTGAGGGGTCATTCGGCAATGATGAAGAAATTTGATTTTTGGGTAAAAAATTTAGTTTTTGAGTATTGAGTAATTAGAATAAATATGTTTATTTTAATTACCAGAGAAAATTATTGAAATCGGAAAATTTTGATTTTCCGCGTTCCGCTGTGTTTACCCGGATTTACCTCTAAAAACCCCAACATTTATAACCCAGAAGACTAGCACATGTCATATATTGGAATTGGAGTTCGAATGGTTTAACCTGATATATCATGAGTAAGGGAATCTCGTATAGACATGTGAGTATTCGTTGGAACGAATATTGAATGACTCATAAGTGATTCCTAATAGTTGGAAGTACATACCACCGTCAATAGGAATCTCTTCGAGTCGAGTAACATATGTGATCATTTGACTATAGGATAACATTAATTTTGTGTGTGATCCTTTACACTTTGATGCCATATAGGATAACCCAATGAGTGCCTCCAACTTAGTCACCGGTTTCTTCAATTCAGCGTTAGATCCACCTCCCATCGGACCATGACGGGGCTCTGATACCAGTTGTCGTGCGGCTAATTTTCTACCCCAAATTTCCTTAGCCAAGTGCGGTACTGAGTTCTCCCAACTCATTCAGTATTTCCCGCGCACACACGCAAGTCACAAACAACAACTCTCAACAATATTCACACACCCTCACAGCAAGCAAACAAACATCACCAGCATCAGTAAGTAAACAAGACACGCATCTTTATAGGCAAACACGCCCAATTTTTTTCCTTACTCACCAAAGTAATTACAAGGAATCGTACTTAGAACATGCAAAGGCTTACAATGAACATCTCTCACGCTCACATTTGCACACTATGCTCACTCTGCCTTTGCATGTTCTTCACAATACACAATATATACTAGCGGAAGTTACACCCCAGCTGTCCTAGGGTGTGCTCGCCCGATGAGCACCAGCCAATAAGTCATAGGAGTTACATCCCAACTGCTCTATAAATACATGACACTCAAGTTTATCCACACACAAAAGCCTAACCCGAATGTCCCCACATGTTTCCTAACTTACAACCTACATTCCCCCACATGTTCCATGCGGAGCAGTTACTGTCAGTTACCCGCGCAACCGTCTCCCTTGTGTGTTGCATGTGAAGCCAACTCTTTTGCTTGTTCAAGCCAACTACCTTGCCCAAGGCAACTCTAGCTTCCCACGGACAACAACAACTGCCCAATGTGTCATTATAACTCCTTTAGACAGCACCAATTGCCTATACACAGAGTTCATCCATGTTGTGCGCATACGAGTGCTTAGCTGCTACCAACGCCACTCGTTGCCCAATTCTCTCGAGCAACCAAACTAATGGGCTAACACTAATCTTGTTAAGCTTATGATTTGGTTAATGCATTGAAGATGGTCACCATCTACTTGTTTATGAATTTATGACCCTTTGGTTGTCTTGAAAATCATCTCTTTCTAAACGAATAGACATCTTTTACTATAATTTCTTTCGGGAGCGCCCCTAGACGATTTATAAATGATGTGGTTTTTTATCGATAAAAGTACATTTTTTTTTTGAATTTTTTAGTACAATAATATTAATTTTCTAAAATTTGAGGCATCAATTAATTGCTTGTGTCGGCTGTCCCAAGAGTCACCCCTGATTTCTTTTTACTCTCTTACTAGCATGAGGCCTTTAGCAAAATAATTTTTAAAAAAATATTTTGTTTGGTTTGATTTAGTTCGATATGTGAGTGATGATTTTAATATATGGTTATGCCCTGTCCTCAAATTAACTGAGTTCTTAGAATATAATGCCAAGCTTTCATAATTTGGTCCTGCAAAAGGCTGGCCCTCAAGAAGACAAGACACATGTTTCTACCAGGGTAGTGGGAAGCGTATGGCTATGCGGCTCCAGAGTAAGTTATGACAGGTAAGAGAATTTTAGTAGGTGTTGCAACAAAATAAACCATAGACTCTGGCTTGACAATATACTTTTTGGTGACCTAAGATTATCAAAATATGTCCTTTCTTTTCCAGGACATTTGACATCTAAGAGTAATGTTTACAGCTTTTGCGTGGTGCTACTTGAGATTTTGACAGGCAGCAGGTCAATGGAACGTTAGGAATTTAGGTTAAAATAATATATAAGAAAAGCAGAAACAATCATATAAAAACACCAATTTACTTTATTTACGTCTAAGGAGTTTATGAGGTTTCACTATGTTGAAAGAGAGAATACATGAGTTCCGAAAATTACATCAAATCCTGAAAAAGGACGAACACATGTTTATATACTATATGCATGAACAATAACCTTAAAATTTTAGAATGAGAGTTGTCCGAAACCAGTCCATCAGTTGCATAATTTATATCTCACAAAATATTTCATAATATTTCTCAACATACTGCCAAGCGAAACGGGTCAGATCTGAACCGGGTCGTACACAACAACCAGACTCCACCAACATAAACATATTTGCAACAGAATCTTGTTGCATGAGCTCGACCATATTTGGCTGCAAGCGAAAGCTTTATCAATTTGTTGATCCTCGGTGAAGTTGTGAAGGTTTCTCACCCCATTGCAAGATCTCAACGACCTTGCTATCTTGCCTCATCACTCCCGTCCGTTATCCCAACAAGGGAAATGAAAAGGGGGGGGGGGGGGGGGGGGAGACAATAGCTTTCAAGTTCGCATTCCAAAAGCATCAGAGATTCTCCATTGAATACCACCAGCAAGCAGCGTTGTAATGTGCCTTGCGATTAAGTATTGCACCTTCAAGCTAGAATCTTATCTTGCTTTAACTTATTCTGCAAATCTCTCTAAGAACAATGCATTGAAACTTCACTTGTTACATATTCATTTTGTCATCTACTCTATGTATATGTATCACATTCAAAGGACACTGCAAATGTTCACAAATCATAATTCATCATCATTAAAGAATATGCTTGGCATCAGTGACCAAAGAAAGCTGTTTGATAACCACTCATTTAATTCACTTGTTGTATTTTTAGCACTCAAAATGTAGGCAAATACGTACCTAGACCAAACACACAACACCACTTAGATACACATCTGTCCAGAAATTCATCGATTGGTTAACTCTTGCAGAGACACATGAAAGGGTAGAGAAATATTAATTTGTAATGAGAAATAGAGTTATTGTTAATTAAAGAAAAAAATTATTTAATTCACTTTATATTGTATTTACAATGAGGGGCTTTATATATGCAATACATAAAGCTATAATAGAAAAGAAATAATACTAATAATAATATATTCTAAAAATATCTTAGGTATTCTACAATCATATCTTGGAGATTGCCGAGATAATAGAGAATAACTCAAATGATTTTTTTTCTTTTAAGAGTTATCGAAATTAAACCAAAAGATAAAAAGACAATGATAAAAGAAGAAGTGTATCCGGTGTATAATGTTTCTGTTATAAATAGAATCTATGGAAAGTCCTGAAGCCTTAACCTTGTTTATAAAAAGACAATGATAAAATGCTAAAAGAAATTTTTTCAAAAGATAATATGATTAGTTGAGAAGGGAAATTAAAATGGATATTCATTGAACAAAGTGATATTGCAATGGATCAAATTCATTGAACAAAGTGATATTGGCGCGGCTCAATCTGAGATCGTATTTTACAGATTCGATGTGTAAATCCGTCTTCGGATTGAACCTCACCAATATCGCTTTCGCTTTTCTCTTTGGTTTGCTTCACAAACAACTAACAAAATAATTTCTCCCACCTCACCACCATCACCATGTATGTATGAATGAATGTAACAGAAGAAAAAGATAAAAGTACTTGAATAAAAAGGAATATTAGATACATTATGGTCCCATATTGCTCTCTAAAGAGACATAAAAATGACCAATTATGCTATCTCTAATAGTGTTATAAACACAATATCTTAGTGTGGAAATGGTACATGATAATTGATGTGGGATCTCTTAATAGTCATAATTTTTATTTAATGAATTGAGTCAAAAGCAAACAATATGCAATTTTAATTGCGCAACATTTTGTCACAAACACCAAACAAACTCTATTATATTCGAAACTTATCAAAGTGGGATCGATCCTTAATCATATAATTATTCTATTAATTCTATTTCTGAAAACAAAGTGGATGCACTCTAAATAATGCTTGCATCACAAAAATATACGAAAGAGAATTCAAAATAATAATTTAAAAAAAAAAAGAAATCGAAAGCTATATGCATATTCAACTATTAATGGTAGAATAAGGTTTAGAGGAAAATCAAAAGAAGATAGATATACATGCAGTGATAATAATAAAACACAAACGACATGAAATGAAATGAAACCCTAGTTGTTAGTGATATTGAAGATGATGATGGTGAGAATAAATATATGTGTGGAAATGTAAGCATATATACACACACAAACACTCACCTGCCTTGGGATGGGAAGGTGAAGAAGGTGAGTGAAATGATGTCAATGGGGAGCAAAAATGACTTTTAGGGTCACTCATGCTTAGTTTCTACTCAAATAATAAAAATCAAAACCCCACCCTCTCATCCTTCTCTTGCGCATGCAACTCAAATATTCTCCACCAAAAAACACAAACAATTACTACTCCTTTTCATTGTACCCTCTGATCCCCTCTTTTTAGATCTATAATTATTTTAACACTCTTACCTTTTTATATATACATCATGCTTGCATTTGATTAATTAAACCTAATATGCTAGCTATACTCAACAGAGAATAACATAGTTGGCTTATATGTGTATTTGGTATAAATTAATAAATCATTTAACGGTTAGTATACGTATAAACTAATGCTGATTCATATCATTTCTCCCTTGATATATGTTAATAAACCTAATTTGGCCATGCCCAAATACCAACTTACGCGCACCTCGACTAATTCCCGAGACCTGTGTTTCGTGCTCTCAGAAGTTTCCCAACACAGATCAGGGTGAGTCGTTGGCTTTTTACATCATGAGACATGGCCCCAAGAAAATGCATCTGGTTAATCTTAAACTTGAGTAGAAGCAAACCACTCAACTCCAAAACTTTTACCACTGAGGCAACCCCTTATAATTAAAATCACGAAAATGGCTAATCATGTACGCAATTGGGACTCGAATTTGTGACTTATATCTAGCTATGTGTACCGACTAACAGAAATCTAAACCTAGAATTGTCAAGATTGATAATGACTAGATGGAAATATATGATCAAATTAAGGGAAAATGATATAAACACCCCCCAAATTTTGTCCCTATAAATAACTAGACCTCATCATTTTAAAAATAAACATTCACTCTCTCTTTCGTTACTGAATTTGGTCTATACAATACATTAATGCCTTCATTTTAGTGTTTTAGACAAAGGGTAAATATATTTTTAACTTAAAATTTTTATTTAAATCTATAATTCAAAATTCC
>SKCR01020760.1:0-101717 GCA_019454045.1 Zanthoxylum bungeanum
CACATCATTAAACCAAACACCCAAGCCCACCAAATGGACCAAGCCCACACGTCCAATAAAAGACTTAAGCCACACGCCCACTCACCTTCCAAAATACTAAATAACACATTAAACACATGCATAAATCAAGCCAAATCCCCTTCCTAAATTAAATAAATCCCATGGATCCCTTGCCTAATTAAACCAAATCATATCCCTAACTAAAAGAGAATAAATCAAATTAAATCAAATCACCTCCCTAATTAAAACATTTTTCCTTGTCAAATACTAATTAAAAATATCTCCCATTAATGCACAAATCCTTTCCTTTTCAAACAAGGATAGCCCACATCCCTTTGCCTATAAAAAAATCCTTCACCAAACATCCAAGACCCTAGCTCATCTTCACGAAAACACAAAGAAAATAACTGAGCCACTCACGCTTATACACCCCTCACAGCCACTCAGCCATTTCACTTCATCAAACCCCTCACGCCTAAACCACAATCTCAGTCAACCTTAACGCCTGAAATCAGCCACTGCCTTCTTCACTTTACTACCCACAGCACATCCACGTAGCCCTCAACCATAAAGCCACTCAACCACGCACGTCATCTGCACTCAACACCTTCAACGCTTAAGCAGCGCACACATAGCCCCTCAATTGATCCAACATCACTAGCCTTCAAGCCTCCATTCACGCCATACACTGCCCTTCACGTAACCTTATGACCAGCCTTCATCCAGCCCCCACTCAGCACGTCCCAAGCCCTTTTCACACTCCACGCAGCCCTTGCTTCACCACGCTAATAACAGCCCCCCTAACCAGCCAACAAATCAACGTCATAGCCCTCAATTACCACCAAAAACAACCCCAAACCACCCTACACTGCACCTTAAAATACCCCAAATCAGTCCCTAAACTGTCCCAAAACTGCACCCTAAAATACCCCAAAACAGTCCCACTAAACCGCAAAATAGCAAGCCTAATTCGTGACCAGAAACCGCAGCGAAACGGAGTAAAAAATAGCAGCCCAAACAGAAAAACTGCGAGGAAAAACTTTGAACCAGTGAACCGGAGGAGTTGCGGAGCATCAACCCTTCCGACGGCCGTGTAACGCGCTTCTGAAAGAAAACTTAAGAGGTTAGACCTGAGGGCACCCCTTTGATTTATTATTCTCTATTTTTATTTATTTTAGTACTTTATTTCATATGAGTATTGTGGATTGGTGCATGATGTGATTTCCGGATGAATGGAATATGTGATCTCTCTTGTGGTATATCGGATGGAAACTCAGACGTAAATTCCGTAGCCGAATCCGAATGGACGGTAGTGCGGTTTGTACTCGGGATACAATGCCACATACCACTTGAGAGACACACGTATTTCGTTTCATCCAATCTTGTATTTGAGCATGATGTAGTTAGTAGATTATTTATTTATTTAGCATGATTTAATCTAGTAGGTTATTTATTTATCTAAGCATGATTTAGTCTAGAATATTGTTTATTTTTAAGTATGACTATATTATTTCTTTATGCATGATTTAATACTTTGATTTTGCATTAGGAATTTAGTTTACGTTTTGTTCGAGTAGTTATTTATTTTTTCTTTGTGTTTGATGATTCGACATGCTCGTTGTGTGATATTATATGCTTGTCGTTATAATGACTTCTTTTTAAAGCATGCGAACTTAGTCATAGGATTTATTTTGATGAGTGCGGACTAGATCTAAGTTACCTTTGAGCATATATGTTGCGTAGATTCGGTTAAGATATTGCACAAATCATTTCATTACAAGTGGCATAAGTAAGGGACCATTCTGAACCCAACGGTTTGAGGTCTTCCCTTGCGAGGGGTGAGTGCGGCCTTAAATCTTTGTCCCAGTTCACACTGGGTGGCGACTCCATTTTGTTCTCTGGTTTAGTTCCTCCGTGAGCTATTCCGTACTCCCAACTAGGCCGCGAGCCTAGAACAGCGTCGCCGATTTCTTTGTCCTACATATATCAACTACCTTGACAGGCCCTTCCGCTTCAAAAAGACACCATAAGTGGAAAGTCTGGAACTACCTAAAAATGAGCAAATCAAACCTTCGATTGAAGAACCACCGCAGTTGGAGCTAAAGCTACTTCCGAGCCATCTCAAGTATGCTTTCTTAGGAAATTCTTCTAAATTACCTGTAATTATTTCTTCTTTGCTAACATGTGAGCAGGAAGAAAAGTTGCTGAGAGTGTTACGAGAACACAAGAAAGCCATTGGCTGGACTATAGCAGACATTCGAGGCATTAGTCCATCATTTTGCATGCACAAGATTCTAGTGAATGACGAGTACAAAGCCACAGTGGAGCATCAATGGAGACTAAATCCAATCATGAAGGAGGTCGTGAAGAAAGAAATTATCAAATGGATGGATGCTGGCATCATGTACCCCATCTTTGACACCACTCGAGTGAGTCCTATGCAATGTGTGCCGAAGAAAGGAGGAATTACTGTAGTCACAAATGAAAAGAATGAGATGATTCCAACAAGAACAGTGACTGGATGAAGAGTATGCATGGACTATAGGAAGCTGAACAAAGCAACAAGGAAAGATCATTTTCCACTGCCATTCATTGACCAAATGCTAGACAGATTGGCGGGATATGAATTCTATTGCTTTCTGGACGGATACTCGGGGTACAATCAGATTTCCATCGCTCCAGAAGATCAGGAGAAAATCATTTTTACATGTTCGTATGGTACTTTTGCTTTCTGTAGGATGCCATTTGGACTATGTAATACTCCTGCCACATTTCAACGTTGCATGTTAGCCATCTTCTCCGACATGCTGTAATAAAGTATGGAGGTTTTCATGGATGATTTCTTTGTGTTTGGAGAATCTTTCAACCACTGCTTGAAAAATCTGGAACAAGTGTTACAAAGGTGCGAAGATACCAACATGGTGCTCAACTGGGAGAAATGCCACTTCATGGTACATGAATGCATTATTCTGGGACATCAGATCTCACAAAAGGGAATCGAGGTAGACAAAGAAAAGATTGAAACAATTGAAAAACTACATCCACCAACAACTGTCAAAGGGATTCGAAATTTTCTCCGACATGCAGGCTTTTACAGAAGATTTATCAAAGACTTCTCAAAGATTGCTAAACCTCTGTGCAATCTTCTGGAGAAATATGTGCCTTTCAACTTCACCAAGGAATTCCAAGAAGCTTTTGAGATCTTAAAACAGAAGCTGGTTTTTGCCCCCATCATTGTAGCACCAGACTGGACCCTTCCATTTGAGGTGATGTGCGATGCTAGTGATTTTGCTGTAGGTGCAGTTTTGGGACAACGCAAAGCAAGGATTTTCCATACCGTTTACTACTCCAGCAGAACTCTGAATGAAGCTCAACTCAACTACATAACCACTGAAAAGGAGTTGCTTGCAGTTGTGTTTGCTCTTGATAAATTTCGCTCTTATCTGCTGGGTCCCAAAGTGGTGGTCTACACAGATCATTCAACAATCAAATATATGATCGTGAAGAAAGATGTCAAACCAGATTGATCCGTTGGATACTTATACTGCAAGAATTTGATGTGGAGATCAGAGACAGGAAATGGATAGAAAACCAAGTGGCAGATCACTTATCGAGGCTCGAGAATGGAGAAACAGCTGGCAAAGAACTTACAATCAAAGAAAATTTTCCAGATGAACAGTTGTTTTCCATGAAACAATATGATATCCCTTGGTATGCTGACTATGTCAACTACATAGTATCGGGAAAATGGTCGTTGGTTTGAACAACTCAGCAACGAAAGAAGTTCTTCAAAGAAGTCAAACACTATATTTGGAATGAGTCGTACATGTTCAAACATTGTGCTGATCAATTACTGAGACGGTGTATTCCACAAGAGGAGGTCAGCAGTGTCTTGCAACATTGTCATTCATCACCATACGGCAGACACTTCAGCGGGAATAAAACTACAGCCAAAGTCCTCCAATCAGGTTTGTTCTGGCCCACTCTTTTTAAAGATGCTTATCTATTTGCTCTTCAATGTGACAAGTGCCAGAGATCGGGAAATATTTCGAGGAGAAATGAAGGACCTCTGCAAAATATTCTGGAAGTGGAGATATTTGATGTATGGGGTATTGATTTTATGGGACCATTTGTTCCATCATTCGAAAACATGTACATACTGGTTGCAGTCGAATACGTCTCCAAATGGGTTGAAACAATTGCACTGCCATCCAATGATTCAAAAGTGGTGATCAAATTCCTTAAAAAGAATATTTTCACTCGCTTCGGAACACATCGGGCGATTATCAGGGATAGTGGCACACATTTCTACAATAAATAATTCGATGCACTCCTATCCAAAAACAGAGTTACTCATAAAGTTACCACAGCCTACCATCCACAGTCAAGTGGACAGGTTGAAGTTTCAAATAGGGAGATCAAAAGAATCTTGGAAAGAACCGTTGGATCAACAAGGAAGGATTGGTCTGAGAAACTGGATGAAGCATTATGGGCCTACCGGATAGCTTACAAGACACCCATTAGTATGTCCCCATATCAAATGGTGTTTGGGAAAGCGTGTCATCTACCAGTGGAGCTTGAACACAAGGTGTACTGGGCACTGAAGAAGTTAAATCTTGATCTACAAGCAGCATGAGAGAAAAGACTCCATCAACTCAACGAATTGGAGGAATTTCGCCTACAGGCATATGAGAATGCCAAACTGTACAAAGAAAAGACAAAGAAATGGCATGATCGAAAAATAGTTCATAGACAACTGGAACCAGGACAGCAGGTGTTGTTATACGATTCATGGTTGAAACTTTTCCCTGGAAAGCTGAAATCAAAGTGGTCAGGTCCATTTGTGATTACTCAGGTGTTACCATATAGAGTTGTTGAGATATACAATCTCAAGTCGAACAACACATTCAAGGTTAACAGCCAGCGTGTCAAGCACTACTGGGGAGAATCAATTGAGCGACAAAAAGAAAGTGTCACACTTTCAGATCTATCCTAATGTTCGGGCAGTCATGTCTAGCTGACGACTTTAAACTTAGCGCTAGCTGGGAGGAAACCAATGCAATTTGTGTATATATTGTGATTTTGTGTGTTTTATTCTTGTTTGTTTAATTTGTGTAGGTAAAGTCACATTTCAGGATGGAAGAAGTTCTCGCAAATCTTCACAAGTAATTTTATTCTCTCCCTCAAAACTCTCTGATGAAAGTCTACAAAGCTCGTTTGGAACGGATGAGACTATTGATGATCAAAGGTATTCCTAATGATATTCGTTGGATTATTGAAGCACGGGTCCGATTGGCAGGTGAGTCTTTTGACTCTTTTATTTCGCATCTTCCTAGTTTAGGAAAAATCACCTATGCTAAAAAGAGAAGGGCTAAAAAGATGGGTGTTTGTTACAAATATGCTTGCATGACATGTAATACGCGTTGTCGTTCCTTAGGAATGGTGTCTAATAACCGTGAAGATAAGATTAAATTCATTAGGGATGGCTTGAGTAAGGAGTCTTTGGATGACATATCTAAGACTCTTGAGACATATCCCAGTGGATATGTGCATCACGCAATTCACATGTTATATACACAATTCCGAAAAGAAAGAAAACAGTAGAGTCTCGGGAATCTGACTCAAGAAGACCATGTTTGCCAATTTATAAGAAAATTGGATGGGAAGCTTGTCCCTAACATATAGACGTCATTCAAACCGTTACTTCTTGTAAATATTATTATCTCTTTGCCTTTTCCTAATAATTGTGATTTGTTTTGTTATTTTCTCCGACAGGATCCAGACTTTTTGACCTTTCACGATTTACTATTTTGCTACTAATCGTCCTTTGGAAGATACTAGTGCTATTATTACTCACCCTTTTTCAGGTTCTATGAATTCAACTCATCATTGCATTTTTGAAGGCATCCAGAGCTGATAAAGAAATACATAAAAATGGAAGCCACTTCAAGAAGACGAGTTGTAAATATTTTTGAGTTTTGTGGTACTAGTGTTGGTTCTAAGTCAGAATACGATGGAGCAGCACAAGAATTGGGTAGATTCATAGCTGAAAGGAATATGCACCTAGTATATGGCGGTGGCAATCTTGGACTAATGGGGATCGTTTCAAAGGCCGTAAAGGATGGAGACAGTCAAGTCGTGGGAATCATCCCAAAACCTTTGGCGGAGGCGAATCTGATAGGACCATCAAACGGAGAGGAACTAATTGTGTCAGGTATGTTTGAACGACTGGTAGAAATGATTAACCGTGCTGATGTTTTTATTGCTTTGCCAGGTGGTTTGGGCACGATGGAGGAAATCTTTACAGTATTATCTTAGGCGAACTTGAGCATACACCAGAAACCGATTGGACTGTTTAATGCTGATGGATTCTATGATTTTCTTTGTGTATTTCTTGATGACGCCCGGAGAAATGGGTTAGTGTCAAAACCTTTAAAAGAACTCATTTTCACTACCAGAACTCCCAGGATTTAATTGACCAAATCTTAGCCTTCGAACCACAAATTGACCCTATCATTTCCAAGATCAATTGGTCTGATAATGATCGTGGTAAAAAGCGTCGGATAAATCTGGATCTTAACCTTTAATTTTCGTTTTAGATGTAGAATTTCAGCTAACCATGTATTGTTTCTAAAATCTTCTTCTACTTTTTAAGACATTGGGGATAATGTCTCATTTAGGTTTGGGGGAGGGGAATAGTTAATTAGTATCTTGTTTTTATTGCGTTATTTTTAGTCCAAAATTTTTGAAAAAATTCAAAAAAATTGAAAAATGAAAAAATTCAAAGAAAAATATTTTGTGTTTTTGTGTTTTTAATTTGATTAATCGGGTGAAATTGGTGTAAGAGATAGCCGAGTAAGGAATTTCCACTCCTGAGACGTATCTTAACCTATTTCGAAACAAGTTAATTTTTGTTTATTTCATTTTGAATTATTTATTTTGTGAATCCTCCTTAAAACTGATTAAAATGGATCTTCATATGCTTAGTTGACAGGTATTATCAACATACATAGTAACATACAGACATAATTTGTAATTGACGAGTTTGTAATATTCAGTGCTCTAGTTTAATTGGAGGAAACATCTAAAAAAATAATGGCATAATAAAACAAACCGTCTGAGATCCGAGTTATTAAGTCCATAGGGGTGTTTTAACACCTAGTGCCCTAAAACCAACTGGTTTGGGAGCCATTGGCCCAAAGCTTGCTACATGGATCAAAGATGTTGCAAAAAAATATATATATCGGAAATTCGAGTAATTAAGTCTGTAAGGGTATCTTAACACCTAGTGCCCTAAAATCAACTGGTTTGGGAGTCATTGACCCAAAGCTCGCTACATGGATGGAAGATATTGTATATAAATAAATAAATAAAAATCAGAAAAATATTCCATTGCTAAAAAAGGTGTGAATTTTGATATAACTTTAGGACAAAAATATTACACTTGTGACTATTGTGGGTAAAATGAGTTGATTAATATTTTGTTAGCTGTGTATATGAAGAATGGTAAAAATAATCGGAGAATTTACTTATTCGTTAATTTAGAAAGAAAGAAAACAACTATAAACTTGGATTAGAAGTTTCACATGTTTAATTACTAACTTGTTTATTCTCTTTTCTCTTGTCTTTTTGTTTTTGTGTGCATTAGTTTTACTATCTTTTTACTTTTGTAAAACGTTTGTGGGTATCGTTGTTGTAAGCCCTCACGAGACTACAACTCATCCACTATGGACATCTAGGGGTTTAAAGGCTTGTTGCATACGCTAAATGCAATCGCGATCCCTACGAAACTGGCTTAGTTTAATTTTATTTTAAAGATGTTTATGTTATTTTGTTGTTTTGCTCGAGGACTAGAAAATGTTAGGTTTGGGGGGTGTGATAAGTGGTAAATGTATCACTATTTCCTTCTCATTTGACCTAATATTTTGTATAGTTTCTTGAGTTTTATGAATATTTTGATGTGTTTTGTGTTATTTTGGAGATAAATAAAGTTTCAGAACTCTCTGGAGGTGATTCGGGGCCAAAACAGTGAAAAACGAGCAAAAGGATAAAACTGTAATTTGGCGCGTCGCGACCGCTAACGTGCATCGGGAGCCTGCTAACATGTGTCGGGACACGTGTCACAATCAAAGAAGATTTACTAAAATACGCCTTGCTAACGTGCGCCATGCTAACGTGCGCCGTCTGCTAACGTGCGCCGAATCTGCTAACGTGTGCCTGCCATGTGTCAACATCACAGAAAATCATGCTAACGTGCATCGGACACGTGTCATCATCATATGCTGCCGACAATCATCATCGCCACGTCAGCACAATTATTGAGTTAATCATTCAGCCCCTGAATCTCAGTAAAATGCGTGACACGCGTCGAAGATCAACGAGTGTCGCGACGCGCAATGACGTGCGTGTCACGACGCGTGGCACCAAAAAAAGTCTATAAATAGAGGCCGAAATTTCAGTTTCAATTCATACCTTCTTCTATGTAATTCTTTAAGAATACTAAGAAGATTGTATCTTGCTTGTTTATTTACAACTTTCAGTATTTAATTTCAGCTTTCACACTTTCTTTTCTTTACTTTTCAGTCTTTACTTTCTGCAATTTACTTTTACGCACAGTACTTACCTTTCTTTACTTTTTCAGTTTTTACTTTTCAGTAATGATGAGGTAACTCCCCCATGCTGGGGTAAAAGGTAAAGCTTTTATTATTGCTATTTAGATTAATCTCCCTTAATTATAATATAATAACTATTTAAAACCTGACTTAATGAGGATACCGTTATACTGGCCGGTTTGTATAGACCCGGCCGGCGGTTCGGTTCCGGTTCGGAACCGAACCGAACCGGCCGGTTACCGGTTCCACAAGTGTGGAACCGGAACCGAACCGGTTAAATCTGGTTCGGTTCCGGTTCCACACTTAAGTGGAACCGGACCGGAAAACTGAACCGGAACCGAACCGTTCGAATCCGGTTCGGTTCGGTTCCTTTTTTTTTAATTAATTAAAATAAAAAAATGAGATTAAATTTATAAAAAAAAAAAAAAATTTATTACATTGAAGAGCTTGAGCTTAAATTTTAAAAATTTAAGTTGCCTACGTATCCTCCAAGGGTGAGAGGAATCAAAGCTCACGTAGTTCCATTACAAGTTTTAGACATATCCCCTTTGTAAATTATAATTTTACAATTATCAATCATCATTATCGGTTGATCTTCGGCTCCGGTTCCGCTTGCACTTGTTGCAGAAGCATTATCGAACAAATCTTCACAATCATCGGGGGCATCTTCTTGTTGTCTCAGATCAGCTCGAGTCCAATCATCCACATAAGCTGTTGCTTCTAGAGTGCTTGGATGTAATGAAGATCGCCTAGCTTCTAATATATTACCTCCCAAGCTGAAGGCTTGCTCAACCGCAACGGTGGAAATAGGTGCTGCCAAGATCTCTTTAGCAATAATAGATAAAACAGGATATATATTTTGATGCCGGTTCAACCATTCAAGGATTTTAAAATTTTTACTGCATAAACTTTCATTAGAAAACTCAAAATTTGTAGATAAATAATTATCTAATTCAGGGTTATTAGTTGTCGTATCCCTAGCTTTTTTATTTCGTTGCGATAACCAATGATCCCCTGCGCTAAGTCTTGTTTGAATTACCGGTTCGCTACTACTAGATTGACCTAATGTTCCTAAGTTATATCTTACAATATAATCATTAAATAACTCAATTAAATCATTTCTTAATTTCGTCATTAATCTAGTAATGTCAATTTCATCTATTATTCCTAAATAACCATAATAAGCTTGTAAAGCACCATTCAAACCTTCTAATTTAAATCTAGGATCAAAAACAGCAGCAATAAGATAAAGTAAAGGAATTTCTCTAAAATAGTTTAACCATTTTACCTTCATAACAGTAATGGCTTCTAACAAAACAATATCATTAGGATCGCTACTGTCAACATGCTCATCGAGAGTGCCAACAATATTTAAACTCTCAAGAAGAAATAAATGTGCCGTAGGATAATAAACGCCGCTAAAAACTAAAGTAGCATCATTAAAAACTTTTAAAATATCTAAAAAATTTTCACAAATATCCCATTGACTAGGATAAAGTGTGATATTTTGAACATGTTGAGAAAAAAAACTACATAATGCATCTTTGTATTGAAATGCTTGACATAAAAGAAAATAAGTAGAATTCCAACGTGTTGGAACATCTCTTGAAAATTTAATCGGTTTAATACCATTTATTTTACAAAACTTGGTCCATTCTCTCCTAATTTGAGAATATGACCAAATACAGTTAAGTTCCGTTTTAATTGGATCAAGGAAAGGTGATAATAATTTTAGACCGTCTTGCACACATAAGTTGAGGACATGACATGTACAACGAATATGAAAAAACCGACCCCCTAAATTTGGTTGACATATTTCTTTTAAATCATTGATGGATGCAGTATTTGCAGATGCATTATCAAATCCAATTGTTAAAATTTTTTCTCCTAAACCATATTCATCAAAAATTACCTTCATAATTCTATAAATATTATGTGCAGTATGTTGGTCATCAAAAACTCTAAATGCAATAAGTCGTTTTTGCATGGTAAATGATGCATCAATCCAATGACAAGTCACACCCATGTATGAGTGTGTTTGCCAATGATCACTCCAAATATCAGAACATACAGAAATACGACCTTTCATCTCTTTAAATATATCATTTAAAATAATTTTACCATCTTTGTATAATTTAAAAATATGACGTTTTGTTGTGTTTCGAGTCATTCTACATGCAGAAGGGTTTAAAGCATTATGCACGTAATTAGTAAAATGAAGTTTTTCACCAAAGCTTAAAGAAAGATGTGCCATACAAGTTAATTTCGCAAATTCTTCTCTATTTTTTGCATCAGAATATTTAAATAAATCTAAAGCACTCGTACCTCTACTTGATGATGCGTACCTAGCCATTTGAGTTTGCGTCGTATCAATGCCAAATTCAACCGGATGATGTTTTTCCATGTGCTTGATCATATTGCCATATCCACCAGAAAATTTGTAGATAACCCCACAATAGTTGCAAACTGCTCGTTGTGAATTATCTTCTAGGCGTTCCAAATTAAAATGAATTTTGAAAATATCCGAGGACCGAGCCTTAACTTCTCTTCTCCGTGATTGTGCACTGACACTAGGGCCGCTCTCTTGGGTTGGCATATTTGACATTATGTTCTCAGATGAGCTTGCCATTTTTCGTTTGAGAAATTAGGAAGAAAAATAAGAAAATTGAATAATTGCTAATAAGAGAATTATAGAAAATGAGAGAGTTGAGAATTTGATGTGATGAAATTATGAAAATGAATCCTATTTATAGAATTTTAGAATTTTTTTGATACCAAAAATGCCCCTAAATATAACCGTTTTATTACCGTTATTAGGGGTACATTAGTAATTTTTATTTTATATAACAAAAATATTTTTTTTTTAATTTTTTTAATTTTTTTTTGGCAGGGAGCCGTTGGCAGGGAGCCAAACGGCTCCCTGCATCCCCCAATGGCACTAGCCGTTGGGGGCCGTAGGGTTCCTGTTGGAACCCTACGGTTCCAACAGGAACCCGACGGTTCCAACCGGAACCGTTCGGTTCCGGTTGGAACCGTCCGAACCGGTGGAACCGTACGGTTCCACCGGTTCGGACCGGTTCGAGTTGGGGTGGAACCCCAACAGAACCGGTCCCATTCCGGTTCGGTTCCGGTTCGGTTCCGGTTCCGAACCGGAACCGTGGCCGGGTCTAGGTTTGTAATTATTTATAAATTGGTTTTAACCTGACTAAGCATGGATACCGCTTAGTTTGTCGGTTGGTAATTAATTGTTAATTTGACTTAATCAGGTTACCACCTATATGGCTGGTTGGTAATATCGCACAAGTTAATATATTATATTAAGGGAGATATCTAAAATAGTAGTAATAGAAGTGGATCCTTTAACCCCCAACATTTTCTTTCATTATATTTTTACATTTTCCAGCATTCACTTTTCAGCACTTTACTTTATGTCTTTTATATTTAAGTTTTTAACAGCCGTAAATATGTGTCGTAGCTAAACCCGTTATCTGGGGTTGTGATGAATTCCAATATCACCGGTTTATAAGGGGTTAATTTATAGTTTGGGTAATATAAAGGTTTATTTATTGAGTCTTAAGCTTAATCTTGTTAACTGGCCATTAATAAGATTGATTTGGTAAACTTAAAATGAACTTGGAAAAGAGATTTTATTTTTAAACCCTAGACTCAATAGCCCACGATCTTCCTTGAGGATAGATAACCCTTTAATAGATTTCCTTACAGGATGGGAATATACCTGTCGGGCGGGGGTAGCTATAATTGGAACTTAATCTTAATGAATTCAGGTAACTTGGTTGACATAGGAATATGATTAATTAAGTTACACTGGGTATTTGTATCTGACCATCGGAAGAGGCTTTTGCATAATTTCGTGTTCCAGGTTAATAAACTGATATATTACACAAACGTAAAATAACTCCTTCATCTTTTAAAAAGATTTTAGAAAGATTCACAACCCTGGATAGTTTCTTAACATTGAATTTTCTCAAACTACTTTCACACTGTTTTATTTACTACTTTTAATTTTGAAAGTCACCATCCAATCAATCAATCAATCCATTAGATACTCGAAAAAATTTGGCTTCATAAATTAATAGATTAGGTATTAAGTCCTCGTGGGATGGATATTTTTTATACTACTTGAACGATACGTGCGCTTGCGTTATACGCGTGTGATTACACCGGTCACCTGCGCGTCACGACGCTTGAACAGTGAATTTCCCATTTTACCCTTTTTCATCTGTTTTTCACCATATGTGTTTTGGTGAAATAGTGTAAGTTGGTGGAAAGTATTTACCAATTGATTTTAATTAATTGTTTGGTAAATGTTTAATATATTTTTTTTGAAAAATATATAAGGCATTTTGGAAATGCTTTACAAACCTAATACACACTTTCCCTCCTCTCTTTCTCTTTCATGATTCACGCCCAAATGGGCAGAATATGCTCACTGGTTTCTCTTGGTTTGGGCGTGAGTTTGGGAAGCAATGTGCTTGATTTTGTGGCAAAATTAAGAAGAGCTAGCACTCCGAGAGACTTGCGAAGGTGGTAGGGAGGTTCACCCATGAGTCGGGAACCATTCGACGAAGATTCGAAGCTCAAAACTCGACTCAAAACTGAAACTGTCAAGGCAGTGGACTGCACTGCAGTTGCGTTTTTGCAAGGGAAAAATCAATTTTGTTTGTTGCCGATTCGTCTCAACCGATCGATGTGAGTATTCTGCTACCTCCTTTGATGTGTTCACACATGTATTTCATGTCTTGTTTGATCTTGGGACCTAGATAAAACCTAACAATGGCATCAAGAGCTATAGGTTCAAGCATGAAAATTGTAGGGCTTAAAATTGGGTATTTTATATTTGAGCATGATTTTGTGAAATTGGATGATTGAGCATGCTTAATATATGTTGTATTGAAGATTGATTTGATCAATTTCAAGAAAATGTGTTTGGAACAATTTTCCCCAAATTTGTGATGTTGGCCGAATGTGTATGCTATTTGGAGTTCTTGGAATTTTTTGATTTTAGTTCATTGGATGAATTAGAATCATTAAGGATAATGTTAATTTGAAACTAATTGGATTGGATTTTGAATTGAACATAAAATCCTCAAAAGTTATCACCTTGGCCGAATTGGAATATGCCCTTGAATGTCTTGGCATTTTGATTTTTGAACATTGGATGTATTGGAAATCATTTAGGATGTTGATTTAATGTCGATTGTGGGTTCGATTGGATTGAAACCAAATCGGACATAAAATCTCTCCTTTGGCCGAGAGCTTTAAAGCATGTAATGGGTTTGATTTTTTCATTTATGTGTTGGACATGTGATGATGATAATGAACATGATTAATTGGACTAATTTCATGTTTTAGAAATATTGATTTGGGTGATTAATCATGTAATGCACTTTAGGTAATTAAATTGCGAAATTGGATTTGTGTAATTTAATGAATTAGGCCTTTAAATTGGATTTGGGCTTATTAAGTTGTAATTGGGCTTATTGGGCTTGATTTTATCAAGATGGGTTTAGGCCAAATGGATTGGATCCAATTGGGCCCAAAACCACTACCATAAAGCCCAAATGCGACTAATGAACCTTTAAAGTTTAATTGGGCCTAAATTGATTTCTGGGCTTATGGGGTTACTCCTTGATTGGGCTTTGGTTGCCGAAGCCCACGCCTTAAAGAAATTAATTAAAAGCCCATTGGACTTGAATTAAACTAACGTTGGACGTTAATCGGGCTTTGAGACCCAACGCGATTAAATTTGGAATTTGAGTCGAAAAGGTTTATTAAATAAAGTGTAATATTTAATTTGGAATTGAATAGTGAATTAGTATTAAATACATGTTAAATTGGATTTAATTATGTAGTTTAATTTAATTCAAGAATTCGTACTTTGAGTACTTATTCGCAAAAACGAGTTTGACTCGAGCAAAATCAAATCGTTGTTTGAACATTGGATGATCACATAATTATCAGATTAATTAATTTGATTAGATTGATTGATAGCATGCTTATGTGTGAATACGTGATTGTGATGAATGAATAATGTATATCGGATGGATATTAGTCGGGTGGGGCAATTTTGGAAATTGTTGTAATAAATTCGATTTATTAAATTGGACCTGCGTGTCCAGCCTTATCACCTCTATTCTCTTTGTATTCTCTTCTCACCTATTCCCCTCAATGTAAATGAGGTTTCTTTAGAAGTGTAGTGTAACGGGTAGAAGTAATACAAGTGCTAGCTTGAGTGAGAAGGGAGAGATTTGATCTAGGATCAATGTAAAGTATCCATCCGCATATCATTATTATTTATTTTCATACTCGCTTTATTATGTATTTAGAATGCATGTTTAAAGGTGTATGATGATGAGACCTTAACAAAGATAATTAAATTGGTAGCCAATTTGCACGCGAAAAGCCCTCATCAAATATCATGCGTCTTTTCCTTCCATTGAGTGATTCTTGCTCAAGATCCTAGATTGGCATGGGTTGTTGGCCAAAGTCAAGCCCTTGTCCGTCGAAGATGTGTTTGAATCACGAGGCTTTATTCCATATTGGTGTCTTGTCCAAGTTGTGGTTTGTTGGCCAAAGTCAAGACCACTTCTTGTCCAACGACATTGATTACGAAGCTTCCATGGTCAATGGGTCCACGCTTGACTGAGATCACTAGGTTTGTTGTGCCAAAGCCAAGGCCTAGTTGATTCAGAGGAAATAGGTTAGGGTATATATTGGATATATAGGCATATATATGATATATGTTTAGGACTTGGATGTCCACCTACTGGATCTAGGAATTAGGTTGGATCCAATTGATCTTAGAGATCTACCTAGTTAATTATCATACAATTTAATGGCCAAAGTCAAGATTGTGTGATATTTAACGGGATCCTAGCCCACTAGGAAACACGGTTTCCCGAGTACTCGACAGAGGGTTAGAGGCTCGACGAAAAATAGTGGGAGGCAAGAATTGAATTTGCAATATTCGTTCAATTACTCGCCATACGCGCTCAAACAAATATCACTCGTCATATATTAAATGTTAGTTGGACTAATATTTAAATTGTTGTTTTAATAAACAATTGGACTGTATTATACTTGATTATATATAATTGGATTATATTAATCAATATATTTGAATTAATTAATTTCAGTTTACAGTTGATTTTATAATTGGATTATAGTAATCAATGTAATTGAGGTTAATTAATTTGGATTATATTTGATTATATAGTTGGACTATTATAATCATTATAATATATAGTACCACTAATAATTGATTAAATAGTTGGACTATTGAAATCAAGAAAGAATTGAAAAGTTGGATATTTAAAATATAATCTTGGATTAAATATTTTAAATGATTTAATTTTCAAATTGGGAATAAATAATAGGTTACTTTATTTGATAAAATAACTTATTATACCTTAAAGCCCAAAATTAAGCAAAATAAGTAGAGCATAAAATCTTTGGAAGATTTATGTGATGATGACTTTAATGCTTAATTTAATATACTTGTCATAAATCTAATTTTAGATTTAAGAAGTATTAAAATTACAATTTATAATTCTTGGAGAATTAATTGACTATTCTAGAGGTGAAAAGTCAAAGTTTGCAATTGGGCATGTAGCACGAGGTGCACATTGTTTCGATATTCTAAAAACCCAAGGCTTGGCCTAAGGTTCATGAAATGTTGAAAAGGATAATTGACATATCCCAAAGTGACTACCATTTGGATATGGCAGACACGAAGGAATTAAAGAAAGGGCAAGGCTCTTACTTTAAAAATGATTGTCAAAGTTATGTTCACTACTAGTATTGAAATTAGATTTTAAATATTTAGTGTGATACATAAAATATATGTATTGATGTTCAGAATCTGCTTTGAGCAGGATACTGACTTCAAGCTGAGATTGCTCTGTGAATCGGAAACGGGACGAAAGTCGCTGTTTCGACCGTAGATACCTAAGTTTAGGAACTACCCTTCGGGTGTGTACTTAAATTAGGAACTGTTATAAGGTAACTAGTTTGACTAGAGACATTATCTTTATATCAGTGTTTAATCCATTGTGGATAAACCTTTATATTTTAGAACACTAAAGTGTTTCATTATATACAGATGATATTAAGATAAAACATTAGATGTGAATAACAGAATTTATATTTTGAATATAATTAAAATCTCAAACATATAGAATGACAAATAAATAGCTCAAATTGATTTGATCAAGTAGAGACTTATATGTGGCATTGTAGTCTAGGACAGAATTAAACAAGACTCGTATATCCGCAATTTTGAAGAGTGGGTACTAGGACTGATTTGACTATTCAAATAAAGTCTACGAATCTAGTTTGTTAGGTAAAGTACCTAAAACACTGTTTACTTGGTAATAGTGTAAGTGCCACCGATCTGTTAGCCCTATTCATGGTGAAGTTAGTGGGCCCATATCTAGCTAGGCTAGATGTGAACATGAATATTTCGTGACCTTAACGGATGTGGCATCACGTTATGGTTATGTGTTTCTTTTGAAGAACACAGATCGGAAACTATTAGGGTTTCGACACGAAGTAGATTAACAGATCGACTATAGTATTATGCCGTCACGGTAAGACCGTAATGGAAAATACTTAAGCAGTAAGTTTCAAATATACATGAAAGAGTATAGTATTCTTTCAGATGAGGACTCCTCCCGAGACACGTCAGTTTGACGGTATGTCCAAACTAAAAACCGAATTTTGTTGGACATGATAAGGTTTATCACGAGTCGCTCTGAGCTACCATTTCCTTCAACGGATATGTATTAACAGTGCAAAACTTATTTAGAATAAGGTTCCATATAAATCTGTTTGACAGATATCATATAGGATATGAATAGGAAAGAAACATGGTTTCTCATTCCTAATAATTTGGGTATGCTGGGCATAACGTTTGGATGATACCAAACTAAGGACCCAAATTGGATAAGTGCCATATATAGGTTATCCTAAGGGAAACCATAAGTATAGTACTTATAAATATCACAAGAGAACAATGTGATTGTTACTCACCATGCGGTTTTCCTAAGAGGAACACCGATATGCAGTGGTCAGTGGGAGGATAGTGATACTCGATGAAAAATCGGAGTAATATTGTTCAAGGCACGAAGTCCGTAATGGAACATAAATAGTTCATCAAGGATGAAACTAAACCATTAATCTTCGAATACACAAGAACCTCGTAGATCGGAGAGAATCAGAAAACAACCTGGGGTATGGGTTTCTGATCTCACCTCATAAAGATATTAATCTTGTGGAGGTATACCAACCGACTACGTTTTGAGGAAGTGATACGAGGTATCGACTCCCTATTATGGCAAAGTGCCATGAGTCCGAAATGGATACCATGTATAACAACTATGTTTGGATACTAGTTGTTGTACCGCAAGGCATTGTGCCTATTGGTACTGTAAATGTCTTCAAGGAAGACACACATGGATGGCAAAATACCAACGTACTAAGCTAGGCTTGTGATGGAAAGGTATCATTATCAACATTGTGTTGATTACGGTTCAACCTTTTACCTGTTGCCATGGTAAATCCATTTGGATAATGCTTGCTGAGATACTGCATATTTCATTTATGAAATGTGTCAGTTAAAGATCAAAATCGCTTTCCTGAAAAGGAAACCGTTTGGAGGATGTTTACAACATCCTGACGATTTTGTATAACCGACAAACAAGGTTTGCGGGTTATTCGATCCATGTTTGGATTGATGCAAGCATTAGGTTCTTGGAACTGTCGTTTTGAAATAATCATAATGGTTTATGATTTGACTCAAAACGAAGTAATTCTTGTGTATATAAGGAGGTTAGTGGGAGAGCACTGATAATGAAATTCCCACAAAGCAATTGGTGAAAGCTTGGCTTTCATAGAAATTCTCCGTAGAATTCTGGGGAGTAACAACCTTTATTCAAGGAATAAAGATCTACTGGGATAGATTTGGAGTTGTTAACACTCTCTGGGAAATTGTACATTTAAAATGTACTTGATATGGTGTCTCATACGCTTTGAGCATATGGAGTCACAATCAGGTCAATCCAAGTGATGGTCACTGGATTGAAGTTAAAGAACATCTGTTAGTATCTTAGAGAACTAAAGATGCTGTCTAAAACTATGGAGAATGAGAACTTGAAGTGACTGGGATCACTGCCGCAAGTTTCCAAACAGTTAAAATAATGCGGTACTATAAAGTTTGAATAACGGGACAGTGAGCTGGAAATCTTCCGAGCAAGATTCTGTTGCCGAATAAACAACAAATGCGGATTATTGCTGCAGCTGAGGCAGCAATAGAAGCCATTTGGGTCGATAATAAATCTAATTAGATTAGATATAGTTCTGTTAGCAGCTGAGCTAGGCGTCAGCACAAGGCTAAGGAATTAAAGGTCTCATCGACGATCCAGATATATACTTCTATATTCATCTGATTCGTTCGGATCATACATCGTGGTGATGTGGTGATCGTATAAATCGCGTCAGACGATAATCATGCAAATCCGCTGACGAAAACCTTTTCTCAGCAATTTGAGCGAACCGTACATAGTTCGGGTGTACGACACTTGAGTGACTGGCTATGTGCCAAGTGGGAGATTGTTGGATAATATGACCCATAGCGTCACTATTTGTACAGATCATAGTGTTGTTGTACAAATTAACTATGTGACAAGGAAATTGCACTCTCATCATTTGTGATTAGATCACCTTAGATATATAAATGAAGAGAGGTCCATATGATTAGTTCCTGGATTGAGATGATATGAGACAGTATCAGTCCACGAAGGATTAATCATTAAATATCCCTAGTCGTAGTATTATCGAGACTGGACATCGATAATGCGGAATAGGCTAGTATTGCACTTGTGCGCGTTGTGAGGGCACAACAGCATAGTTCTCATATATTTGGGTATTGGATACTCATGCAAGTGCGATAGGAGGTTGTGTTTCACCGATGGTACGGGAAACAGCTTCGCTCTGGATAGACCCCTCGGAATCCCATTGGTATTATGACTATGTGTCTATGGGAGTCCGACATCAGGGTAGGTGTGTATGGTCTTAACCTGAGACTGACACCGCTAATGCTTACGACAATCAATATACTTTAGTTGAGGTCGTCTATGACTCTAACCGGTTCTGTGTACGCCAATGCTGGGTATATTGAGAATCGTAGAGTATTGGGTGTGATGTCAAGACGGAAGTATCACTCCAGTCATAGTGGAGATGATGTCACGCAGGATACGGTATTAGTGCTCTTAAGTGCTGGCCAGCCATCGGGATATTATGACAAGGTCATGTATATCCGATTATAGAGACTAGTTACCAGACATCCGACATGTGCTTCGGACGGGGCAGACACTTATCCAGCCCCAGCCCTAGCACGTGACTATCCGATACTGGGCCGATATACACGATACTTGGTATACTACGCTTGATATAGATCTTAAATATTCTTAGATGAATATGACCGGAGAATTGGGTAGGCTTGGTGCTTTGCTAGAAGCCAACCTTGTCTCGTAAATCGGTAGAACGTAGTACTTGGTACGTACGTGATTCGGATACTCCGACGACCGTATTTACTGCCAACATATCCGGGGATCTCATGGGTCACTTCCCAGTGATCCACCGATGACGCATGACTCGCACATTTATTAATCTGGGATTAATTTGATGAGAGAGAGAAAATTAATCTGGGATTAGTTACAGAGATATTTTATCTAGGATAAAATATCGTCTAAAGAGAGGAAATGATTAATTTGGAATTAATCGATTAAATTAATATATTCGATATATTAAACGAAATTAGATTTCAACGCAGAATTAAAATTAGATTTTAATTCGGGCGAATGAATTAATTTAGAATTAATTCGTTAGCGACGTGAATAGTGAATTCGCTAGGCGTAATCATTTAATTACGACGCAACGGAAAACTCGCTAATTGGGAATTAGCGAAACCGAGCCCGAGTGTGATTGCGAGCGCATTCGTATTTCGAATTCGAGTGCGGCAACGCAAGTCACATCAAGCGTCAAATCATTCGTCACATCAAACGTCACTTTGAGTGATGTGATTGATTGATGTGATTGATTGATTGAAAGACATGTCACTTTAATAAAGTGAAAATGAATAGCGATGTGTTTTGGTGAAATAGTGTAAGTTGGTGGAAAGTATTTACCAATTGATTTTAATTAATTTTTTGGTAAATGTTTAATATATTTTTTTTGAAAAATATATAAGGCATTTTGGAAATGCTTTACAAACCTAATACACACTTTCCCTCCTCTCTTTCTCTTTCATGATTCACGCCCAAATGGGCAGAATATGCTCACTGGTTTCTCTTGGTTGGGCGTGAGTTTGGGAAGCAATGTGCTTGATTTTGTGGCAAAATCAAGAAGAGCTAGCACTCCGAGAGACTTGCGAAGGTGGTAGGGAGGTTCACCCATGAGTCGGGAACCATTTGACGAAGATTCGAAGCTCAAAACTCGACTCAAAACTGAAACTGTCAAGGCAGTGGACTGCACTGCAGTTGCTTTTTTGCAAGGGAAAAATCAATTTTGTTTGTTGCCGATTCGTCTCAACCGATCGATGTGAGTATTCCGCTACCTCCTTTGATGTGTTCACACATGTATTTCATGTCTTGTTTGATCTTGGGACCTAGATAAAACCTAACATCCCGATAGTCATGTCTAGCTCCTGTAGAATGTTGATTCGGGTCATTCAGATTCGAGTCAACATATAGTATTTTTGCTCATGATAGTTTCAGGTTCTTAGGTTGCAGTTCATGTATTCAATCCCAGGTTTCATGATCCATTCACATGTTATATTAGAACCAAGCCACCACGGGTTTTGGATGGATTTTGCCACGAGTATGGGTGGTTTTGTTATAGCATGTATTAGTTTCATGATCACGGTCCACATGTAGTTTTCAATTCATGCAGCCAACATATTAGCTCATTCATCGGTAGTTTAGATAGTTAAGTGTAACTTATGCATTCAGTTAGATTTTCAAATTAGATCATGTATTCTAGTCCAGATAATCAGATCAGTCCATGCATATCTGGTTCAGTTTTTAGGTCCATCCATTCACAATTCGATTAGTTAGACTTGCATTCCAATTCAAGTAGTTAGGCGCAATTCATGCCTATCCAGCTTAGACATTCAAGACATATATATATTCAGATTAGATATTCAAGCTAACTCATGCACCCTCAGTTAGGTCTTCAGAAATAAAGCATGTATGTTAGTTAGTATTCAGATTCAGCTCACCTATTTACAAATCAGAGAGGCATATGTGGTTTATGCATTTCAAGTTCAGTTCATGCATTTTAGTTTAGTATTTGGGTTTAGCTCAAGCGTATTCAGTTTAAGTGTTCGGCACCTAGTCATGCAGGTTACGTTTAAATTACAGATTCATCATATACACTTACAGTTCAGGTAATTAAAGAATAAATCAGTTAATATTAAGTCATGTTCAGATGCAGCTTTCATTGCATGTAGATCTAGTATAAGTCATATAGATTTCAGAATCAGGTTCAGTTCAGTTCAGCCCATATTATCAGATTATAATGTCAATAGTTAGTTCTCAGTTCAAACAGCTCAGTACAGTTCATGCATACTCAAGTCACCATACAGCATTAAGGCCATTATAGATTTCATATTATTTAGTCTATGATAGCTCCATGTCATATTGAGGGCAACATCTCAGAATAGTAAAGCTAGGTTCAATCATGTACCCAGTTATCAGATAGATTAAGTTCCAGATTTTTATGCCATATATCCAAATTTCAATTAACTCATTGGATTCCCAACTTATTATTTATGCTATTGTGATTAGTACTTTAACACTTTCTTATACTATGTTTCAGTTAAATCATGCATTTCACTTCAGATTATTTTATTGGCCCTCTAGTATTCACTCACCAGGTCTTTCAAAAGACCTGACCCACCCCACTTTCCAGTTGTTTTGCAGGTCATAGGTTCAGGCATTTCTTGGAGGAGACGAGACCCAACGACAGTCATTACACACCTCGAGCGTCAGTTTAGAGTTGGGCCCAGTCGTCAGTGTCAGATGATGTCAAGATAGATTACCATGTATATGTTTCAAGTATTATGTCAGTTGTATGTGGATTTTTATGTGTGTACAGATTGGTGATATGAATAGATAAGTTTTCATGTTTATGATGTATATGTGTATATGATTGCATGTTGTAAGTCAGTCATTTCAGTACAGCTAGCAGTGTATATCAGAGGTTTGGGTGATGGATAAGTACTCTTCTTCCCATCGCATGCCCGGAAATACCAGGATGTGATAGTTAGAGTTGTCATTTGATGCAAAAATAGTCGTGGGGTTTACGATACTTATGGTTAGTAAACAATCCAAACTGCGGAGTAGGTTTTGTGGGATTCACAATTTTCTTTCTTTCTTTCTCATATTTTTTCTTTCCTTCTCCTTTTCTTTTCTTCTTATTTTTTATTTTTCCCTTTTCCTTTTCTATTTTTTCTATTTTTTCCATTTTCTATTTTTTCTTTATTTATTATTAACATCATCTCTTTAACTAAGTGTCGTCTTAGTCTTAGTCTTAGTCTTGGAAACTGTCAAATGCATGTCAAGTGTTTTAACAATTTCTACAAGTTATGCTAGCATAAATTCTTTCAAAGTGCGTTTTGCAATTTTAAGTTTAAGCTTTAGTGCGCAATATTTGTGGATAGCATTCTGCTAGTGATTCCAAAGTTGAAACTTCTTTCGAAATTCAGAAATTATCATTCTTATTAAGAGACGGAAAATTATGTAAAGTTAAATTTATTTTTTTTAAAATAAGTCATTACATGACGAAAAATAAACATGCAAATGCGATGATCTGGGACTCAATTACTGTATGGCCATGGTTTCTTCAGGGTCTGGAATTCTGCCAGCGTCGATTAGGTTCTGGATCTCATGCCTAAGGCGAAGGCAATTGTCGGTGTCGTGGACCTTCTCCCAGTGGAAGTGGTCGTAATGATTTAGGTCCATACGACGGGGGATTGGGTTTGGTAGTGGTCTAGGTTCTATAGGCTTCAGTGGTCCTAGCTTCTCAAGCTTACCCAAATTCTTGGACATCGGTCTTCCCAAGTTGGAGAAATATCGCTTCAAGATGGTGTTCATACCATCGGTGCTCATTTGAGCGACATACCAAACATCTTTAAAACTTAGTGTTCGGACAAGCCAGTAGCACTCATCATGGACACATATTGATGAATGTGCACTTTAGGGTCTCTGTTCCCATAAAACTTGGCCATTTCAGGCATTTTAAACTCGGCATGGAGTTTTTCTTCAAAAGCCATTCCATCTTAATCTATGAAGTCTTCATGTTCACCCTTTATTTTTTAGGTAACTAACTCCATTTTTTCCTTTAACTTTTGTAGCTCGACCTCGGCTTGGGTATTGGCTATTTTTCCCGCAGCATGTTCCGCCATGTCCTTTTCATTGTCATCCACAGTAGAGATCTCTCTGCCATGTCCTTTTCATTGTCATCCACAGTAGAGATCTCTCTGCCATGTCCTTAATCTTGGCCATGGTATTGATCAGGGTCTATAGTTATTTCGCTAATTTATTCACGGTGGTTTGCAATTGGTCTACATGAGAGCTGTCATTGCTGGCCATTTCTGAATTTTCTAACTGCTTCTTGACTAGTCTGTCTTCCTCTCTAACCCAACATGTCGCTATGATAGTATGGTGCATATATGCATGAGATGCATGAAATGCAAGCTTAGTTCACACAGTATACATCCTTCCAACCTTATATCTCTCGCACACGTGGAAAGTATATATATGTCCTAGGTTTGGCTTAGCTTGTGCACCCATATGGGGTACACAAACTCGTTCTCGCCTATGCTAAAAGGGATTAAACCACTATCGAAAAATGACAAACTGGAACCTCAGCAATCATGGTTATTTGGGATGGGCCATGAAATACTTAGGAACATCCAAATGGGCCAAAATAGGGCGTAGCTTTTTCTGAATGAAAATCAGTGCGAGTATCGAACTCGTGTCTCAGCATATTTGGATTATAACTAAATACTCACCCAACATGGTTGTCATACAAGTTGGCCCACCCAACAAGTTTACATCTCACGGCAAAGGGATCAAGCCACTACAAATGGTTAAGGCCTAAACACAAGCAATATGAAGGTTTATGCCCAGGGGAAAACAACTATTGGCTCACATGTGGGCTTATTAGGGTTAGGCTTAGGCTCTCATCGGTGAAGGCTTCTCCCCACCCAATGGTTCAAATGACCAATGAACGTCCATTTTTATACCCAGGGTACAACTTGTCAGTAATGAGATCTCCCCACCCAAGGGTTCGATGGACCAATGAACACACCAATACCCATGGATACACGTGAACAAGTGATGGTTATCATCACATAACAATTTACCGCCTTGAGTGAAAGTAATTTCTCGATATGTAATGCCATCGAGGTTTAAAAGGTATGAAAAAAGAATGAAGACATGATTCTCCTCAGTCTTGCCATGGATATTCCAAATAATATTTTCGGGGCTGATTCTCTATCCCAGTGGAGTCGCCATCTGTAGGAGAGAAACATGATTTATCGCTATGCCTATGACGTCGGTGACCATGACACTGTTGAGATCTGCTATGACTCTGGCGTCGATGACCAAAACATTATTGAGCTTGCAGCTCGTAGAGAGTATGGATTATTCTACGGGGAACTAATCGAGGAATAAATGAGTCGCCTCCCATTATAAGACACTGGGAATGATTTAAAGCCGCACTTCACCACTCGCAAAGTCTGACCTTAAACATGTTTGGGAGGAGAGGGAGACATTGAAGGCTGAGATTGAGGCCTACAAGGAGGGGCTTGAGAGCCTAAGGGGGGAAATGACCTAATGGAGCGATTAGAGGGGTCGTCTATGAAGCAATGCTGGCAGAGATGAGCAAACTAATGAAGCAATTTTTGGCCGATGAGCATAAAACTTGGACTCCCAATAAATGGATCCGGGTGCACATAATGTACGAAGATGGGCTCCGTTTGTCGGATGAAGAGGGCGACGAGGATGGTGAGGTTGTCACACAGGGTAAAAATGATGGTATAGCTGAATGGGAGATGATCCATTCAGGGGCCGAAGAAAAGTCCACTGGAACAAAAGAGGTTCCTAAGGAGGTTGAAGAGGTGGCCGTGAAGATTGGAGGGGATTTGAGTCGATGGAATAAGAAATTCCAGCCTTAGAGGCTAACCCATGTGTTGGCATTCAAGCTATCTCTGTCATTCACATCTCTGCTGCTGAAGTCCCAGATGTTGAAGATGTCGAAGACTATTTTTTTTTTCTCTTTAGTAACTTAGTGTTTTGTTTGTAATCACTTCGATTTGTAACTAGAAGATGACTAAGGACTTGTAAAAACTTATTTATTTTAATGAATGAAAGTTCTCATTTTGAATTTTATTTATTTATGATCTTGCACCCTATGGTTATCTCTTTTTTAAAGCAAAAGTCAATTTGAGACTTGTAGTTGGTCAGGGTCTCCGTCATTTGGATTTGAAACTGAGTCGAGATGTCTGTCTATATGGGATAAGTCTGTGTCATTTTAAACTTGATGGCGACCTTAGACTAAAGCCTAGATGAATAGTGAGTCACTGGTTGCTTGCAATCACTTGTTGGTTCAGGGCTTAGGCTCAGATGAAGGCCAACCCTTGAATGGTTTTGTCGACTCAAGACTTGGGCTAAAAAAAAGGAAGGCTAAATCTTAGTTGAGTGAGCTAATTGATTCAAGACTTAGGCATAGGTGAAACTTAGGTTTGGTTACGTAAATGTCGTATGAGACAAATATAATTGAATAACTTCAATATATTTTGGGAGTTTTCCCCAAGTCTTGAGTTTGAAAATAATAAAAAATTTGAAAAAAATCTAAGTAAAAATCTAAATTTAGTAGCCTTCATGTCCCCTAGTCAAAGAATATTCATTTGTCGAGTGGCTAGTATGCGACTCTTATTTCGTTAGGTCTACATGTAGTACCGCTTGAGATGCAATGCGTTCTAGCTGTTTTGGATGGGTTTTCTATACTCTGTTGTCAACTTGTATGCTCTTTGACTCATGACCTTTGCAATGATGTATGGGCCTTCTTATGTTGGCCCAAGCTTTTCATCTCCAATCTCTTTGGTGTTTTGAAAGACTTTATGCATGACCCATTCTTCTTCTTTGAAATTTTGAGTCCTCATCTCCTTGTTGAAGTACTTGGCTATCCTCTGTTAGTGGGCGGTAAGTCGTATCAGGGCCTGCTCCCTTAGTTCTCCAATGGTGTCGAGGTTTTCATTCATAAATTGTCTATTAGTTTCTTCTTTAAGACATTGGTAGGGTGGGGATGGGATGCTGCCTTCAGCAGGAATAACCGCTTCAGTCCCAAATTCTAATGAGAATAGGGTCTCTCCGGTCGACAAGCAAACAGTTGTTCAATAAGACTAGAGTACTCCAGGGAGCTCGTCTGCCCACGTTCCCTTAGCTTTCTCTAGTCGCTTCTTTAAAGTATTGATAATGGTATTATTTGAAGACTTGGCTTGTCCGTTAGCTTGGGGAAAGCATGGAGTTGAGAAGCTAAGTTTTATTCCCCAATTTCTGCAAAAGTCTTGGAAGCGATGGATTATGACCTGAGAGCCGTTATCGGTGACAATCTCTTTTGGCATCCTGAATCGACAAATGATGTTCTTCCAAACGAAGGTTTGAACTTCTCGGTCTCGTACCTTGGAAAAGGTCTCATCTTCAATCCACTTGGAGTAATAGTCTGTGAGTGCGAGCATGTAGACTCGTTGGCCTGGGGCCGTTGGAAGTATGCATATGATGTCCAACCTCTATTTCTTGAACGAACACGGGGAGAGGATGGGGTTGAGCTTCTTCGAGGGTAGTTGGGAGATTGGGGTGAACCTTTGGCATTTTTCGCATCGATGAGAGAATTTTGTTGAGTCGGTTAATATAGTAGGCCAATAGTATCCTGTCGGGTGGGCTTGGCACGCCAAGCTTCTTCCTCCAGAGCGGTTTCGACATTCTCCCTCGTGCAACTTAGCTAGCACATATCGAGCTTCCTAATGAGTAACACACTTGAGGTAGGGCCCGGAATAAGAGCTCTTCAGGAGCTGGTTATCATACAAAGTAAGCCTTGCAGCTTGGCATTGGATCTTCTGATTTTTGACTTTGTCATTTGGAAGTGAAACTTCTTTCATATATTTAACCAATTGAGTCACCCAAGAGTTGGCTGAGCTGATTGAGGTAATTGATGAGCGGAAAATATAACAATATTTACCGCCCCTTTTACCTAATATTTTGTTTAGTTTCTCGGGTTTGATGAACATTTTGACGTGTTTTAGTTTATTTTGCAGATAAAATAAAATTGGGACTCAATGGAATCATTTAGGATGAAATTTGGAACAAATAAGGGCAAAACCTGGACTTGATATTTTGATTTTGGAGATTGGAAACTTGAAATGGCGTTCTAACGAAGTACAATTTCAAAAATTCTAGTTTTGCGCAATTTTCATATTTTGACCATACTGTTTTACTCCGATATTGGATTGAGGTGATTCAAGTTCCAGATTAAAGACGACTCAAAGATCTACAACTTTTAAGTTCATAATAATTTCGAATTCGGAAGGTTCCATGACCGAAATTGATAAAACATTCAGACGTATGTTATGTGCAATTATTAAAATCATTTTCAAAATAATATATATATATATACATATAATAAAATAAAAATAAAAATTATCAAACTTCCACCAAACATGCTTGCATGTTTGGTGGAGGTTTGGTGCCATGTTTGGTGCCATGTTTGGTGGAGCAATTGGTGGAGAAATTGGTGGAAGCCTTTAGATTTGTCTATAAATACCAAGCTAAACTTTGTAAATTTTTCATGCTTTCTTTGGAGGAATTTCTCCATGAAAACCTAAAGGAAAATGTCTTGTGTATTTATTTAAGTTTTCTTGTATTTTATTTTTATTTAATTAATAAAATTTTGTGTTTTTTCATTTACAGCATAAGCAGGTAATCTCATTCTGCTGTGGTGAAAATGTGAGACTTTTAATATAATAAATTAGATTAATCTCCCTTATTTTAATTAAAATTTGGATTAATTAGTTACCGCTTATATGGCCGGTTTAGGTGACAACCTTATTTACCACCTATATGATCGGTTTTACATTTCAGACATAGTTTCCGCCTATATGGTCGATTTAGGTAATAACATTGTTACCACCTATATGGTCGATTGGATTTAATTGAGACAAATGGAATTACCGCTTTTATGGTCTGGTTAAATATAATTAATTAATCGGTAAACATTGACAATAAGAGAGATTTCTAATTTTGAAATATTAAAAGTGGATCCTCTAACCCCCAGCATTTTCGTTCATTATTGTAATTTTTTTATTTTATTTATCTCCAAGTTATTTTTTTTATGATGTTTTGTTTATTTAAGTGTTTAGTAATCCTAAGTATGTTCTGTAACTAAACATATTATCTGGAGTTGTGATGAATTCCAATATCGCTGGTTTATAAGGGGTTATTTTACGGTTTGGGTAATATAAAGGTTTATTTATTGAGCATTAGTCTTAATGCTTCTTGTTAACTGGCCATTAATAAGATTGATCTGGTAAACTTAAAATGAACTTGGAAAAGAGATTTTAGGTTTAAGGCCCTAGACTCAATAGCCCACGATCTTCCTTAAGGATAGATAACCCTTAATAGATTTCCTTACAATATAGGAATATACATGTCGGGCGGGGGTAGCCATAATTAGAACTTAATCTTAATGAATTCAGGTAACTTGGTTGACATAGGAATATGATTAATTGGGTTATACTGGATATTTGTATCTGACCATCGGAAGAGGCTTTTAGATATTTTCGTGTTCCAGGTTAATAAACCAATATATTGCACAAACGTAAGATAACCACTTCATCTTTTAAAGATATTGGAAGGATTCACAACCCTGGATGGTTTCATAATATTGAATTTTCATCAATTTACTTTCGTGCAATTTTATCTACTTGTTTTAAGTTTAAAATCATCATCCAATCAAACAACCAATCCATTAGATGCTTGTAATAATTTGGCTTCATAAATTAATAGCTTAGGTATTAAGTCCTCGTGGGATAGATACTTTTTATAATACTTGAATGATACGTGTGCTTGCATTATACGCGTGTGATTACGCACCAGTCAAGTTTTTGGCGCCGTTGTCGGGGACTTATTTGTCTTTCACTATTAGTTTTGGGGTTAAATATGTTACTTGTGTCTAATTTCTTTTTACTTATTATTTCTGTTTTCTTGTGTTTCAGGTTCTCAGAGACTACATGAGATGATCCAGAAGCTTTGAAATCCGACCGTTTGACCCAGAGATTGAAAGAACCATCAGACAGTTGAGAAGGGAAAGGCGAGAAGGCCAAGAAGCACTTATCAACATGGAACATGAACCTTTAGAGGTTGCACCACCAATTCCCATTCGAGACAGAACCATTCTGATGGTTGACGGCTTCATTTCTTGTATTGTACTTCCTCTTTTACCAGCAAATACATGTGACATCAAAACATGCATCCAGATGATACAACAATCAGTTCAGTTTGGGGGGAATGCAATTGAAGATCCTAATGCCCACATCAGCAACTTCCTGGAAGTTTTCGGCACTTTCAATTATAACCGAGCGGCTGAAGAAGCAATGAGACTGCGTGTTTTTTCATATTCCTTGAAAGACAGAGCTAAAGCTTGGCTACATTCGCTACCAGCAGGTTCCATCACAACTTGGAACACTCTAGCCACCAAATTCCTTGCAAAGTACTTTCCACCAGCCAGAACTGCAAAGCTGAGGAATGATATCACATCCTTTGTGCAACAAGATTCGGAATCTCTTTATGAAGCTTGGAAAATGTACAAGGATTTGCTCAGAAAATGTCTTCACCATGAGATTGCAAAGTGGCTACAAGTCCAAACTTTCAACAATGGACTTTCTGGACTTATGAGAACCACAATTGATGCTACTGCTGGAAGAGCTTTCATGGCAAAAGGAGAATATCAGGCATGGGACCTAATTGAAGAAATAGCTAACAACAATTCCTTGTGGCCAATAGAAATGAGCATGATTCAAAAAATCGCAGGAATTTATGAAGTTGGAGCCAACACATCAGTGAATGCCAAGCTGGATCAGATAAGCAAATTCATGGAAACTCTTAGCATGCAAGGTAATATTGGATCTACAAGTTCACCATCTGGAGGAGTACCAGAACCAAATGAACATGAAGAGACGGTGAATTATGTCAACAATTTCAACAGACAGAGGAACAATCCATATTCCAATACCTACAACCCAAGGTGGAGGAATCATCCCAATTTCGCATGGAGCAACAATTCGGGGCAAAAGAACTATCCACCACCTGGATTCCAAAAACATAACAAAGGCCAGGAGCAGGCAAATGAACCAGGAATAGCGTAAGTACTAGCTCAGTTAAAAAAATATGATGCTATGTTTCAGAGCCAATCAGCATCTATAAAAGCACTGGAAAATCAAATTGGACAACTGGCCAATGCTCAGAGTTACAGACCGCCAGGTAACTTTCCTAGCAACACAGAACCAAATCCAAGGAACAGAGGGAATGAGTAATGTCAAGCCATTACTTTGAAAAGCGGTACTGAAATCAACAAAGATGTTGGAATCAAGGCATCCATGGAAGAAGTTCAAAAAGAAGCAGTTCCACAGATGGAGGAAAAAGAAGCAAAGGAAAAAGATCAAGAAAAATTCACTCCACCTCCACTTTTCCACAGCGTCTCCAGAAAAATAAATTTGACAAGCAGTTTGCTCGATTCTTGGAGGTCTTTAAAAAGCTGCACATCAACATTCCATTTGTATAAGCGTTGGAAGAAATTCCAACTATGTCAAATTCATGAAAGATATTCTTTCACGAAAGCGGAGATTGGGAGATTACGAGACAATAGCATTGACAGAAGAATACAGCGCCATCATTCAGAGGAAACTTCCCCCAAAGTTGAAAGATCCTGGCAGTTTTACTATCTCATACACCATTGGAGAACATTATATCGGTAAGGCTTTATATGATATAGGTGCAAGTGTTGATTTGATGCCTTTTTCTATTTACAGGAAACTACGAATTGGAGAAGCAATGCCCACATCAGTCTCTCTGTACTTGCTGATAGAACGCTCGTATTTTCGAGAGGAGTAGTTGAAGATGTGCTGGTCAAAGTCGACAAACTCATTTTCCCAGCAGATTTCATTATCTTTGATATGGAGGAAGATAAAGATGTACCTATCATCCTGGGGAGACCATTCTTGGCTACAGGTCGAACTGTTATTGATGTACAAAAAGGAGAACTAACCATGAAAGTGCAGGACCAAGAAGTTACCTTCAATGTTTTCAAAGCCATGAAATTCTCGAGTGATGAAAAGGAGGAGGAATGTTTCAGAATTGACGTTGTTGATAGTATCATCCAGGATAATGATGCAATGCCACCTCCCATGGATAAACTTGAAGATTGCATCACCAACATGACTGACATCGAGCTAGATGCTGAAATTCTGGAATGTATCAACTATATTGACAAGCCATTTCGCTTCAAATCGACACCACAAGTGGAAAATCTGGAACTACCAAAAAAAGAGCGAATCAAGCCTTCGATGAAGAAAAGTTGTTGAGAGTGTTACGAGAACACAAGAAATCCATTGGCTGGACTATAGCAGACATTCGAGGCATTAGTCCATCATTTTACATGCATAAAATTTTGATGAACGACGAGTACAAACCCATAGTAGAGCATCAACGGAGACTAAATCCAATCATGAAGGAGGTCATGAAGAAAGAAATTATCAATCGGTTGGATGATGGCATCATCTACCCCATCTCTGATAGCACTTGGGTGAGTCTTATGCAGTGTGTGCCAAAAAAAGGAGGAATTACTGTAGTCACAAATGAAAAGAACGAGTTGATTCCAACAAGAACAGTGATTGGATGGAGAGTATGCATGGACTACATGAAACTAACAAAGCAACAAGGAAATATCATTTTCCGCTACCATTCATTGATCAGATGCTAGACAGACTGGCGGGACATGAATTCTATTATTTTCTACCATCGCCCTAGAAGATCAGGAGAAAACCACTTTTACATGTATGTATGGTACTTTTGCTTTCCGTAGGATGCCATTTGGACTATGTAATGCTCCTACCACATTTCAACGTTGCATGATGGCCATCTTCTCGGACATGCTGGAACAAAGTATGGAGGTTTTCATGGATGATTTCTCTGTGTTTGGAGACTCTTTCGACCACTGCTTGTAAAGTCTGGAACAAGTGTTACAAAAGTGCGAAGATACCAACCTGGTACTCAATTGGGAGAAATGCCACTTCATGGTGCAGGAAGGCATTGTTCTAGGACATCGGATCTCACAAAAGGGAATCAAGGTAGACAAAGCAAAGATTGAAACAATTGAAAAACTACCTCCACCAACAACTGTCAAAGGGATTCGGAATTTTCTCGGACATGCAGGCTTTTACATGAGATTTATCAAAGACTTCTCAAAGATTGCTAAACCTCTGTGCAATCTTCTGGAGAAAGATGTGCCTTTCAACTTCACCAAGGAATGCCAAGAAGCTTTTGAGATCTTAAAATGGAAGCCGGTATCTGCCCCCATCAATGTAGCACCAGACTGGACCCTTCCATTTGAGGTGATGTGTGATGTTAGTGATTTTACTGTAGGTGCAGTTTTGAGACTACGCAAAGCAAAGATTTTCCATACCATTTACTACTTCAGAAGAACTCTGAATGAAGCACAACACAACTACACAACCACTGAAAAGGAGTTGCTTGCAGTTTTGTTTGCTTTTGATAAATTATGCTCCTATTTATTGGGTCCCAAAGTGGTGGTCTACACAGATCATTCAGCAATCAAATACCTGATCACGAAGAAAGATGCCAAATCGAGATTAATCTGTTGGATACTTCTACTGCAAGAATTCGATGTGAAGATCAGAGACAGGAAAGAGACAGAAAACCAAATGGCAGATCACTTATCGATGCTCGAGAATGGAGAAATAAATAGCAATGAACTGACAATCAAAGAAACTTTTCCATATGAACAGTTGTTTGCCATGAAACAGCATGATGTCCCTTGGTATGCTGACTATATCAACTACATAGTATCGGGAAAATGGCTGTTGGAATGGACAACTCAGCAATGGAAGAAATTCTTCAAAGAAGTCAAGCACTATGTCTGGGATGAGTCGTACCTGTTCAAACACTGTGATGATCAATTACTGAGACGTTGTGTTCCACAGAATGAGGTCAATAGTGTTCTGCAACATTGTCATTCATCACCATACGGCGGACACTTCAACGGAAATAAAACTGCAGCCAAAGTTCTACAATCAGGTTTGTTCTGGCCCACTCTGTTTAAAGATGATTACTTATTTGCTCTTCAATGTGACAGGTGCCAGAGAACGAGAAATATTTCGAGGAGAAATGAATGACCTCTGCAAAATATTCTGGAAGTTGAGATATTTGACGTATGGGGGATTGATTTTATGGGACCCTTTGTTCCATCATTAAAAACATGTACATATTTTTTGCAGTAGACTACGTCTCCAAATGGGTTGGAGCAATAGTACTGCCTTCAAATGATTCAAAAGTGGTGATAAAATTCATTAAAAAGAATATTTTCACTCACTTTGGAACACCTCGGGCGATTATCAGCGATGGTGGCACACATTTCTACAACAGATACTTCGATGCACTCCTATCCAAAAATGGGGTTACTTATAAAGTTGTAAATTCTTACCATCCACAGTCAAATGGACAGGTTTAAGTTTCAAACAGGGAGATCAAAATAATTTTGGAAAGAACCTTTGGATCAATGAGGAAGGACTAGTCTGAAAAACTGGATGATGCACTATGGGCCTACCGTACAGCTTACAAGACACCCATTGGTATGTCCCCATATCGAATGGTGTTTGGGAAAGCATGCCATCTTCCAGTTGAGCTTGAACACAAGGCGTACTGGTACTGAAGAAGTTGAATCTTGATCCACAAGCTACATGAGGAAAATGGCTCCACCAACTCAACGAATTGGAGGAATTTCGCCTACAAGCTTATGAGAATGCCATAATATACAAAGAAAAGACGAAGAAATGGAATGATAAAAAAATAGTACGCATACAATTGGAGCCAGGGCAGCAGGTGTTGTTATACGATTCATGGTTGAGACTTTTCCCTGGAAAGCTGAAATCAAAATGGTCAGGTCCATTTGTGATTACTCAGGTTTTAACATACGGATTTGTTGAGATATACAACCCCAAGTCCAACAACACATTCAAAGTTAACAGCCAGCATGTCAAGCACTATTGGGGAGAATTAATTGAGCGACAAAAAGAAAATGTCACACTTTCAGATCCAGCCTAACGTTCAGGCAGTCATGTCTAGTTGACGACGTTAAACTTAGCGCTAGCTGTGAGGCAACCCATGCAATTTGTGTATATATTCAGATTTGGTGTGTTTTATTTTTGTATGATTTCTGTAGGTAAAGTCACATTTTAGGATGGAAGACGTTCTCAAAAATCTTCACAAGCAATTTCCTTCTCTCCCTCAAAACTCTCTGATGAAAGTTTACAAAGCTCGCTTGGAACGGATGAGACTAATGATGATCAAAGGTATTCCTAATGAAATTCGTTGGATTATTAAAGCACGGGTCCGATTGGTAGGTGAGTCTTCTAACTCTTTTATTTCACATCTGCCTGGTTTAGGAAGAAGCACCTATGCTAAAAAAAGAAGAGCTAAAAGAATGGGTGTTTGTTATAAATGTGCTCGCATGACATGTAATTCTCGTTGTCGTTCTTTATGAATGGTATCTGATAACCGTGAAGATAAGATTAAATTCATTAGGGATGGCTTGAGTAAGGAGTCTTTGGATGACATATCTAAGACTCTTGAGATGCATTCCAGTGGATATGTGCATCATGCAATTCACATGTTGTATACATAATTTCGACAAGAAAGACAACAATATAGTATCAGGAATCTGACTTTAAAAGACCATGTTTTCCAATTTATAAGAAAATTGGATGGGAAGCTTGTCCCTGACGCATAGACATCATTCAAGCTGTTACTTTCTGTAAATATTATTTTCTTTGTCTTTAACTAATAATTGTGATTTGTTTTGTTATTTTCTTTTATTTTCTCCGACAGGATCCAGACTTTTAGACTTTCACGATATATTTTATTGTTTCACTAATAATTATCATTTGGCAGGTACTAGTGCTATTATAACTCACCCTTTTTCAAGTGTTATAAATTCAACTCATCATTGCACTCTTGAAGACATCCAGAGTAAAAATGGAAGCCACTTCAAGAAGACGAGTTGTAAACATCTGTATGTTCTGCGGTACTAGTGTCGGTTCTAAACCAGAGTTTGTTGAGGCAGCACACGAATTGGGTCGAGTCATAACTGAAATGAATATGAACCTAGTATATGGCGGTGGCAATCTTGGACTAATGGGGATCGTTTCAAGGGTTGTACAGGAAGGAGGTAGTCAAGTCTTGGGAATAATCCCAAAACCTTTGGCGGAGGCGAATCTTATTGGACCATCAAACTGAGAAGAGATGATCGTGCCAGGTATGTCTGAACGACTGGTAGAAATGATTAACCATCCTGATGCTTTTATTGCTTTGCCAGGTAGCTTGGGCACGATGGAGGAAATATTTACAGTGTTATCTTGGGAAAACTTGAACATACACCAGAAACCGATTGGACTGTTCAACGCTGATGGATTTTATGATTTTCTTTGTGTATTTCTTGATGATGCCCGAAGAAATGGGTTCGTGTCAAAACCTGTAAAAGAACTCCTCTTTACTGCCAGAACTGCCCCAGATTTAATTGACCAAATCTTAGCCTTTGAACCACAAATTGACCCTATCATTTCCAAGATAAACCGGTCTGATAACGATCGTGGTAAAAAGCGTCGGATAAATCTGGATCTTAACCTTTAATTGATATTTTTAGATGTAGAATTTTAGCTAACCAGGTATTATCTTCTAAACTCATCTTCTACTTTTTAAGACATTGGGGACAATGTCTCATTTAGGTTTGGGGGAGAGGAATAGTTGACTAGTATCTTGTTTTTATTATGTTATTTTTAGTCAAAAATTTTCAAAAAAAAATAAAAAAAATATTTTAAAAAAATAAAAAAAAAATATTTTGTTTTGTGTTTTTAATTTGATTAATCAGGTGAAATTGGTTTGACGTATCTCAACCTATTTCGTAACAAATTAATTTTTATTTATTTCCTTTTGAATTATTTAATTTTTGAATTCTCCATAATACTGACTAAATTGGATCTTCATATGTTCAGTTGACGGGTATTATCAACATGCATGGTAACATACATCCATGAGATGTATTTGAAAAGTTTGTAATATTCAGTGCTCTAGTTTAATTGGAGGAAGCATCTAAAAAGCAATGGAATAAAAAAAGAAAAAAATGAGTTTAAAAAAAACGTCTGAGATCCGAGTCATTAAGTCCGTAGGGGTGTTTTAACACCTAATGCCCTAAAGCCAACTGGCTTGGGAGTCACTGGCCCAAAGCTCGCTACATGGATCAAATATGTTATAAAAAAAACGTCTGAGATCCGAGTCATTAAGTCCGTAGGGGTGTCTTAACACCTTGTGCCCTAAAGCCAACTAGTTTGGGAGTCAGTAGCCCAAAGCTCATTACATGGATTGAAGATGTTGCTTTCTTTTTTTTATGCACACAAAAACATCCATTGCTAAAATGGTGTGAATTCTGATATGACTTTAGGACAAAAATATTACTCTCTTTTCAACTACACTTATGAATATTGTGGGCACAATGATTTGATTAATACCTTGTTGGTTTTGTATATGAAGAATGGTAAAAATAAACGGAGAATTTACTTATTTTGTAATTTAAAAACAAAGAAGACAATTATTAACTTGGATAAGAAGTTTCACTTATTTAGTCACTAACTTCTTTATTCTTTTTTCTCTTGTCTTTTTCTTTTGTGTGCATTAGTTTTAGATTGACGTTTGTGGGTGTCGTCATTGTAAGCCATCACGAGACTACAACTCATCCACTAGGGACACCTAGGGTTTTAAGGCTTGTTGCATACGCTAAATGCAACTGTGATCCCTACGAAAGTGGCTTAGTTTAATTTTAATTGTTTATTATATTTTATTTGTTGTTTTGCTCGAGGACTAGCAAAATATTAGGTTTGGGGTGTGATGAGCGGAAAATATAACAATATTTATCGCCCCTTTTACCTAATATTTTAGTTAGTTTCTCGGGTTTGATGAACGTTTTGATGTGTTTTAGTTTATTTTGCAGATAAAATAAAATTGGGACTCAATGGAATCATTTAGGATGAAATTTGGAACAAATAAGGGCAAAAATTGGACTTGACATTTTGATTTTGGAGATTGGAAACTTGAAATGGTGTTCTAACGAAGTACAATTTCAGAATTTCCAACTTTGTGCAATTGTCGTATTTTTACCATAAACTTTTACTCTGATATCGGAGTGAGGTGATTCAAGTTCCAGATTAAATAAGACTCAAAGATCTACAATTTTGAAGTTCATAATAATTTCGAATTCTGAAGGTTCCATGACCGAAATTGATAAAACATTCGGAAGTATGTTATGTGTAATTATTAAAATCATTTTCAAAATAAAATAAAATAAAAAATAAAAATAAAAATTGTCAAACTTCCACCAAACATGCTTGGAGCAGTTGGTGGAGAAATTGGTGGAAGTCTTTAGATTTGTCTATAAATACCAAGCTAAACTTTGTAAATTTTTCATGCTTTCTTTGGAGGAATTTCTCCATGAAAACCTAAAGGAAAGTGTCTTGTGTATTTATTTAAGTTTTCTTGTATTTTCTTTTTATTTAATTAATAAAATTTTGTGTGTTTTCATTTACAGCATGAGCAGGTAATCTCATTCTGCTGGGGCGAAAATGTGAGACTCTTAATATAATAAATTAGATTAATCTCCCTTATTTTAATTAAAATTTGGATTAATTAGTTACCGCATATATGATCGGTTTAAGTGACAACCTTATTTATCGCCTATATGATCGATTTTACATTTCAGAAATAGTTTCCGGCTATATGGTCGGTTTAGGTAATAACCTTGTTACCACCTATATGGTCGGTTGGATTTAATTGAGACAAATGGAATTACCGCTTTTATGGTCTGGTTAAATATAATTAATTAATCGGTAAACATTGACAATAAGGGATATTTCTAATTTTGAAATATTAAAAGTGGATCCTCTAACTCCCAACATTTTCTTTCATTATTGTAATTTTTTTCTTTTTATTTATCTCCAAGTTATTTTTTTATGATTGTAGGACACAGAAATTAGCGACGCTGTTCTAGACTCGTGGCCTAGTTGGGAGTACGGAATAGCCCGCGGGGGAACTAAACCGGAGAAATAACATGGAGTCGCCACCCGGTGTGAACCGAGAAAATGTGATTTAAGGCCGCACTCATCCCTCGCAAGGGAAGACCTCAAACCGTTGGGTTCGGAATGGTCCCTTACTTATGTCACTTGTAATGATGTGATTTGTGCAATAAACTAACTGAATCTACTCAACATGTATTCTCAAAGGTAGCCTACACCTATGTCTGCATGCATAATAATAATAATGAAACCTATATCTAAGTTCGCATACTTCAAAATAAGTTGTCATAACGGCAAACACGCAATAACATACAATCATCATACAAGCATGCTCAATTATCTAATACGGCAAATAAATAAGAATCTAAGCATAAATATAAATTAAATCCCTAATATGAAAACAACCTAATCATGCATAAAGAAAGAAATTTATATCGACTAAATCATGTTTAAGATAAATAACATGCTAACAACCTAATCATGCTCGAATACAATGTTGGATGAATGAAATATGTGTATCTCTCAAGTGGTACGTGGCATTGTATCCCGAGTGTAGACCGCACTACCATCCATTCGGATTCGGCTACGGAATTTTTGTCCGGGTTTTCATCCGATATACCACAAGAAAGAACACATATCCATTCATCCAACGGCCACAACACAAATCAACTAACGACTCTCATGCGAATTAAATTTAAAATAAATAACAAAGACGAAAGATAATAAATAAAGAAGGTGCCCTCAGGTCTAACCTCTTTCGTCGTCTCTCGGAAGCGCGTTACACGGCCGTCGGAAGGGTTGATGTTCCGCAACTTTTCTGGTTCACTAATCCAACGTCTTTCCTCGCTGTTTCGTTGCATGGGCTGCTGTTTTCACTCTGTTTCGCTGCTGTTTGTGTTGTATTTTCTGGTCACTATTTCGGGGTAATTTATTCACTGTTTGGGGACTGTTTTCAGAGATTTGGGGACTATTTTTTAGTGCAGTTTTTGTTCACTGTTTTGAGTAATTTTTGGACTATTTTTCAGTGCAGTTTTGGGACAGTTTCGGGGAAGGATAAGGGGCTGTTTTTGGGCAGTTCAAGGGGGTTATTTTGGGTAGTTTGTGGCAGTAAGTTACATCAGTTTAAAGGTACAAATTAGGGCAGTTTGTTCGGTGATGTTAGGCTGTTTAGAGGGTTATATTCACGGCAGTTTGAAGGGATTTGTAGGGGGTTATATGCGTGTGAACTGGGCTGTTGTGGGGTTGGAGGCTCTGCCTGAATGATCAATGTGTTTACCGTGAGGGGTTTGGTGAAGGCAGGCTAGGCGTGAAGGGCTGCTGGTCAGTGGGGGTATTATTTCATGTTTTGTTGAATTGGCGAAGGGGGTGTTTTTTGGTTCGTGAGTGTTAAGAGTGAGAGATTATGGTTTTGTGGGTTACGTGAAGGATGGCTGTTGAATGGTCAGGGATGTCGAGAGAGATAAGAGTTTATTAGGGTTTGTGGGGGCTGTGCATGTGCTACATGGCTTTGGCGTGGGGTGTCAAGGAGGGGGCAATGGCTGTGTTGCTCTCGGTTAATGGTCAAAGGGGCAGTTTAGTGAGGGTTTGGTGTGTGGCTTTCGGCGAGTGGCTTGATTAGAGGGTTTGTTTGTTGCGTCAATGGAGGGGCAATAGGCGTGAGTGGTTGCTGAATGAATGAGTGATAGACGTGAGGCAATGAGCTGTTGAATGAAGGAACCATAGGCGTGAGTGGCTGCTAAAGGAGCTTTACGTGAAGAAGGCAGGGGTTTGGCTGTGTTTGTTACGGCCGAGAGATGGCATATGCGAGAGTGAGGAGCATGAGTGTGTGAGAGCTGCTGAAGGTGGTTTGTTGGTTTGTGAAGGGCTGCGTTAAAGTGGAGCAAGATGGCGAGCAATGGTGAGAGATGGAGAGGCGTGAAGACTAGGGTTTTTTCATCATTTTCTTGAGTGTGTTTGAGAGAAGGAAGATGCAGACGTGAGAATGGAGAGGTGTTAGAGAGAGAGTTGCCGTGTGTTTCTTGTTGAGGAAGGAGAATGCTTAGGGTCTGTTTAGGGTTTTTGCCGAGAGGTTATGTGAAGGTATGGCTGTTATGGAGATGGTGCTGTGGCGTTGTGAAGGGCAGTCTCAGGCATTGTGTGGACGTGAAAAGGGGGGTGCATTCTCGTTGAAAGTGGGCTGCTGGTGTTTGTTTGGTTTTGAGGGGCTTTGAATTTGAGGCTAATGGCGTGGACAGGTTGCAGGTAAGGGAGTTTAGGGTCACGGTTTCATGGGTTGATCAGAAAGTAGAGAGAGAGATTGTTGTGTTTAGGGTTTATTCTCTTTTGTTCTGGTTTGTGGCCGAGAGCGAGAGAGGCAAGAGAGAGGTTCAAAAGGATTAGGGTTTTTTGTTTATATAGTAATGTATTAGGGTTTCTGCTTGGGTTTATTTGGAAGGAAAGAAATCATGTAAATGGGGATGGATTTAAATTGGTGAGTGAATCATTTAATTTGATTTTAATTTGGAAGTGATTTAATTTTGGAAATGATTTATTTTAATTGGGAAATTAATTTAATTAGCTTTAATTTAATTCAATTGTATTTTAGTTTAATTTAATTTAATTAGCTTTTATTTTAATTTAATTTTAATTTTAATTTAATTTAATTTTAATTTCAAATTAATTGGTTTCAATTGGTTTTAATTTAAAATTTGTGACATGTGTTTTAAAACGGAGGTCAACAAGCGAACCCGAAGCTAACCCAGCGAGTTAAATCCATCAAAAATACAAATTTCCAACTTTACCCTTCCAACGTCCGTTTCCCACGGCTTTCACAACTAAGAGGTAGTGTCTTCATACGAGACTCATCATCGGGACTTATATGCAAAAATGCAGTGCCTACAATGATGTTTTGTTTATTTAAGTGTTTAGTAATCCTAAGTATGTTTTGTAACTAAACATATTATCTGGGGTTGTGATGAATTCCAATATCACTGGTTTATAAGGGGTTATTTTACGGTTTGGGTAATATAAAGGTTTATTTATTGAGCCTTAGTCTTAATGCTTCTTGTTAACTGGCCATTAATAAGATTGATCTGGTAAACTTAAAATGAACTTGGAAAATAGATTTTAGGTTTAAGGCCCTAGACTCAATAGCCCACGATCTTCCTTAAGGATAGATAACCCTTAATAGATTTCCTTACTGGATATGAATATACCTGTCGGGCGGGGGTAGCCATAATTGGAACTTAATCTTAATGAATTCAGGTAACTTGGTTGACATAGGAATATGATTAATTGGATTATACTGGATATTTGTATCTGACCATCGGAATAGGCTTTTACATAATTTCGTGTTCCAGGTTAATAAACCAATATATTGCACAAACGTAAGATAACCACTTCATCTTTTAAAGATATTGGAAGGATTCACAATCTTGGATGGTTTCATAATATTGAATTTTCATCAATTTACTTTCGTGCAATTTTATCTACTTGTTTTAAGTTTAAAGTCACCATCCAATCAAACAACTAATCCATTAGATACTTGTAATAATTTGGCTTCATAAATTAATAGCTTATGTATTAAGTCCTCGTGGGATCGATACTTTTTATACTACTTGAACGATACGTGCACTTGCGTTATACGCGTGTGATTACGCACTGGTCAGTAATGTCATTAGATTCCTCTTTCCAGATGGCTGGCCACTGTAAATAAATCACAGGGATAAATTGGGGTTTATCCCCTTGCATAGTCGAACCGAGAGTGGCTAGGGCGTCCGTATGGGAATTCTCGACTTTAGGAACCTGTGAGATTGTAACTCCTCGAATTTCTCCTGGAGTTCCTTCACCTTTTGTAAATATGAGGCCATTTGTAAGTCTCTTGCTTGATACGACCCTTGGAGCTGGTTGACGATGAGTTGGGAGTCTGATTGGACCTCATTCTTCCTGACTCCAAGGTATTTGGCCAATGTTAGACAGCAATTAATGCTTCGTACTCAGCTTCGTTGTTGGTGACTTTAAAGCCACACTTGACTGCTTGTTCCAACGTGTCTCCTTCAGATGAGGTGAGTACAAGTCCCAACCCACATTCTCGTTTGTTACTTGATCCATCCACTGCGAGTTTCTAAGTTGTTGTCGGCTGGACACACTAGATCTCCATGTCAGTTTGAGCTTATAGGTTGAGGGAGAAGTCGGCCACAAAGTCTTCTAGTGCTTGAGATTTAATTGTGGTTCAAGACTGGTAAGTTATATCATGCTCCCCTAGCTCAACTGCCCACTTGGCCAGCCTTTCAGAGAGCTCGGGTTTATTGAGGATGATTCGCATTGGGTAGGCGGTGTAAACTATGATTGGATGTCCTTGGAAGTATGATTGTAGCTTCCAAGATGCTACTATTAGGGCTAACACTAATTTCTCCATTAGTGTGTAGCGTGTCTCGGTGTCGAGTAAGATCCTACTCACGTATTAGACTGAGAGATGCATCTCATTTTCTTCTCACACCAAGACTGCGTTCACCACATGCTCAGACATGCCTAAATAGACGTAGAGCCATTCAATGTCGACTAGACTAGAGAGAAGTAGTGGGGAGGTTAGGTATCTCTTGAGTTGCTCCAAGGCTTCCTCGTAAAATGGGGTTCATTCAAAGTCCTTCACTTTTTTGATAGCGGAGAAGAACAAGAAACATTTGTCTGTGGACTTATAAATAAATCAATGAAGCTCAGTAACTCATACTTTGCTGTAGTATCGACAATCGAATCGATGTGGGGCAAAGGGAATGAGTCATTTGGGCATGTCTTATTCAAATCCGTAAAGTCGATGCATATTTTCTATTTCCCTTTCTTCTGCCGGACCACCACGACTTTGGCTAGCCATTCAAGATACTGGACTTCTTTAATAACTCCATTCTCCAAAAGCTTTTGAACTTCTTCATCGATGATTCGATTCTTTTTTGGGATAAATTTTCTTCTCTTTTGTTTCACTAGAGGGTAGTTTGGGTCCACGTGGAGCTCGTGGGTCATCATCTTGGGGTCAATCCCGATCATGTATTCATACGACCACGTAAAACAGTCATGTCGCTCTTTGAGAAAGCTAATCAGCTTGGTCCGTAGCTTGGGCTCAAAATGAGCTTTGATATGGGTTTTGTGGTTCTCTAGCTGAGAGTGGATCTGGACCTCATCGAGTTCTTTAATGTTAGGCTAATCCAGCTCAGTTCGACGAGGCCCATTTTGTAATTGCTATGCTGAAGCGGGCTTGGCCTTCAAGGTCATCTGATAGCAACTCATCGAGGCCTGTTGATCTCATTTAATCTCTTGAACCCCCCATTTGATGGGGAATTTCACCACTTGATAGAAGGTTGATGAAACTGCCCTCATGTCATGAATCCATAGGCAGCCCACGATCATGTTGTAGCATGATGGGCAGTCCAAAACTAGAAACATTGTCATCTTGTTTACCTCTCCAATATATATTGGGAGTGAGATCTCTTCTAATGTGAACTTCTCATCCCCACTAAAACTAATAAGCACTATCGACCACCGACTGATTTTATTATATTCCACGCTCATGTCTATTAGAGTTGGGGTGATGATTATGTTGGCTGAAGAGCCGGTGTCTACAAGCACTCGCTTGACTATGGAATTGGCCACTTGCAAGGAGATTACCAAAGCATCGTGATGGAGATTTGTCAGTCTCAAACTCTAGTCATTGGTGAATCTGATAGTCAAGTTGGTAAATGCTTCTTCAAGAGACCTCGTATGCTGGGATGTTTCACTCATGGCTTCTCTCACAAGTCGTTTAAGGGCCGGATAAGAGACGCTGCTTATTTCTGATTCACCAGAGATATAATTGATTGTATTATCAATTGGAAGTGGTGGAGGGGGTAATCATCTCATTCACCTCTCTCATCTCTTCAGGCCAATGTATCATTGCCCTTTTCAGTAAACAAGTCCTTGAGGTACCTTTTATTTAGTAATTTCAAAACATCCAATCCTAGGGCGATGCAATCGGTTTTCATGTACATGTAGTCTCAGCGGAACTCGCACCATTTGCTCGTGTATTTCTTAGACGACATATCCCTAGGGCGTGCCAGCCACCTTGCAACTTTTCCCATTTTCTTGAGGACTAAAACTAAGTCTCTTGGTAACACAGTAAAGTTGTACTGTGATTGATGTATTATAAGCTGTTAATTTCTTTTCTTTTCTTTTATATTTGTCTAATTTCTATTTTTTCTTGTGTTTTCAGCATTTTCTTTTTGTCAGAGTCTTGAACCCCAATTAAATAGCGGATAACGGTACTCCGTGACTCTACATCGGTTCTTTCAGTTTCCTGAAATTACTGATACCCTACAATCAAGGCATGGAAGAAACTCTTGCAAAACTCCACAATCATTTTCCTTCTCTCCCCCAAAATACTCTGATGAAAAATTACAAAGCATTCACCAAAAGACTGAGGCTTCTTATGATCAATGGTATTCCAAGTGATATTCATTGGATAATTGAAGCAAGGGTTCGCTTGGCAGGTGAGTCATCTGACTTCTTCATTTCTTACATACTTGGTTTAGGGAAAAGTATCTATGCTAAGAAACGAAGAGCTAAACAATTAGGTGCTTGTTATAAATGTGCACGCTTGACGTGCAACACTCGTTGTCATTCTTTAGGAATGGTGTCTGACAATCGTGAAGTTAAATTCAATTTATTAGAGGTGTCTTGAGTAAGGATTATTTAGATGATATATCATTGACTCTTGAGATGCATCCTAGTGGACATGTTCATCGAGTGATTCCCAATTTGAATACACAATACAGTCTTGGGAATCTGACTTTAAAAGACCTTGTTTGTAATTTATAAGAAAATTGGATAGGAAGCATATCCTCGACCCATAGAGAGCGTTCAAGTCATTACTTGACCTGAAACTAGAGGAAGATGTGAGCCACAATCACAACTATCAGTATATATTATTTCAATTTATTGTTTGATTTCTTTTATTTTAAATTATTATTTCAATTTAATTTAATTTACTGTTTTGATTTCCTTTACTTTAATTTTACCGACAGTATCTAAACTTTTTGACTTTTACGATCTATTTTACTATTCATCTGACAATTGTCATTTTGGAGATACTAGAGCCCTTACTACTCATCCCTTTTCAGAATCTATAAATACAGCTCGTCATTTCTTTTTTGACACATCCAAATAAGAGAGAATGAAAATGGAGAAGACTTCAAGAAGATGAGGCAGTAATATCTGTGTATTTTGTGGATCTAGCTCTAGAACTAAACCATAATTTGTTGAGGAAGTAAAAGAATTGGGTAGAGTTATGGCGGAAAGAAACATGCACATAGTATATGGCGGTGGCAATCTTGGATTGATAGGATATGTTTCAAAAGCCGTGCAAGAACGAGGTAGTCAAGTTTTAAGAATCATCTCAAAAACATTGCAGATAATATCTCGTCAGAAATTCAAATTGAGAAGAATACATTGTCTCAGGTATGTCTGAAAGACTCACTAAAATGATTAATTATACTTACGCTTTTATTGATTTACCAGATGGGCTAGGCACGTTGGAAGAAATATTCACAGTTGCATCATGGGAAAATTTGTACATCCGAAAACTCATTGGATTACTTAATGTAAATCATTTTTTCGATTTTCTTTTAGTATTTCTGAAGGACACTAAAAGACTTGGATTTCAAAACCATCAAAAGATATTATTCTTACTGTAGGAAAAACTGTAGAATTAATCGACCAACTGTTAGCCTATAAAAGAAGAATCGATCCAATTCTTTCCAAGTTAAACTGGTCAGATACCGATCGTGGAAAAAGCGTAGAGTGGAATTGAATCTTAATGTGTAACTTTTTTTTAAATAGTACTGTCATTGATTCAATTGTCTTTTCCAGACTAACCAGGTGATGTCTTCTAAAGTCTACTTCTTCTTATTCAGATATTAGGGACAATGTATAAATTTGATTGGGGGAGGGGATAGTTGACTAGATAGTTTTCGTTTTTGTATTTCCTTTTTGTAAATATATATATATATATATATATATATATATATATATATATATATATATATATATATATATATATATATATATTTGTGTTATTTTAAAAATATATATATATATTTATGTTGTTATGTTATGTTGATGTTTTGTGTGTAAAAAAAATTGTGTTGATTTTCTTTTATTTTTAAAACAAAAACTATACACAAATCAATAATAAATTTTTGACTAACCAAATGGAATTATTGTTCAAAGATAGCAGTATAAGGAGTTTTCGCTCCTGAGACACATCTCAATATATTTCGTAATAAGTTATTTTTGTTTCTTTCTTTTTGAATTATTCAAATTTGTGAATTCTTCATAATATTAATTAAATTTGATTTCCATATGCTCATTTGACAGGTATTATCAACATGCATGGTAATATATGATCGTTGGTTGTAAGTAAAAATTTTGTAATATTCAGTTCTCTAGTTTGTTGGAGGTAATACTTAAAGGTAGTGGAATTTTTTTTTATTCCAAAGGTTAAACTCTTAATATGAGAATATAAATTAATCTTACTTATATTATAATATATGAATTATAATCTGAAGACTAATATTTAATCTACTCTTATATTTGTGGGTGTCTTGATTCGCTATAGACAATCTCATTTTGATTGGCACAACTAATATTTTACCTCATATTGTATGAAAGAGTAATTTAAATCTGGACTAATTATTGACAAACTTTGTTACCGCCTTTATAGCTGGTTTTATATATTTGGCATAATTAATTCCTGAAGTAAATTAACTGGGTAATAATGATAATGTATATATTACAAAAAGCAAGATTTCTCTATATTTGAAATAATAAGAGTGGATCCTATATCCCCAGTATTTTAATTTATTGTTGCATCGCAATTTAAAAATTATTCATCACTTCAATCCAGCCTTTTTATTTTTACTCGAATTATTATTTTATTTTACTAAATCTATCCTATGTGGATCGACCCCGGACTTGCCGGGTTATTTTATTATTTCGACACTCTTATACTTGGGAGTAAAGAACCACTTTGTGAATGTGTCAAAAGGTAAGAGCAAGGCAAGAGGTTACTTTGATCTTCGTAGATTGTCGTGAGAGTTGTAGGCTGGTGTTTAAGTGGTTATGTATGCTTTGGGAACTCGAGTGTGATAGACCAAGCTTCAATGTCTCAATCCATTGGTTTATGGGCTGTGGAGTAGCCCCTTTAGTCAGTTTATGGTTCATTGGAAGAGTCATATTTCAATCCTATTTATGAAAGGGTATTAGAGTTGGGATTAAATTAGGAGTGCCTAGATATCCGTGATTATGTATAATCATTGTTGCACTTGGATTATACTAACATGATTGTAGGTGGTTTATCTAGATCCAAGTACTCAATTTCCTTATCTAGGAGGAACTGGTCGTGTGTAGACTGGCGGGAAATGTCAACTGGGACATCGAATAATATGGAATATTATCGGATGGGAAATGGGCCAAGTGACATCGTCTGGAATTATCAAGTAGCATGACAATGCCTGTTGAGGCCTTTCGGGTCATGTGGACTCTATCCCTTGGGGATGTATAATGTACTCACGGGTCTATTAGTCAGCCTTGTGCGCTGCCCTGATTGTCCAGTGGCTGGAACCCACTTTGATTAGGCTTGGGTAGCATCCCAAGTCTCTATTTTGGGTTAGATGAAGGCCATGAGTTATTTTCTGATGCAAGTCTGATACGTGGGCCTGATATTAGGGTTGGTGCTCGGAGCGCCAATCCGAATCGTATTTATGTCTGACTCATGAATACAGACAATTCCTTTTTCCATAATATTAAATATTAATAGTTGCACCTCTTGTTTTTATATATGTATTCGATCTGACTATGACTAGATTGAAACTAAATCTGATTTAGTGATATGTATATATTAGACAGAGACCCCATGATTTACAACGTAATGCGCAGTTACAACGTAGTTTGTAATTGACATTGGGAAGTGTCACTATAAATTATATATTCTCAAATAAAGTTCCTGGTCAAGATTTACTACACAGGTCGGTTATTAAAATCCATTGAGACCAGTACATGTCATATATCGGGACTTGGTTCGATGGTTTATCCCAATGAACCATGAGTCTCGAGAGACTCGTATAGATATGTAGGTGTATATTTGATAAACACAAAACGGTTCACCGAAGATTTCCTAATATATGGTACACCAACGTCAAAATGAATCTTCTCGAGTCGAGTAGCATAGTGGTCCTTCGACTTGCGATACCACTATGGATATATGAGACATCCTCCACACTTTGATGGCAGTCACGTCACCGATCTATATAGATCAGACATCCGCATGTTCGTTAGGTGTAGACCCATGCTCATGATATCATGTGCGTATCAGATAGAATATGTCAGTCCTGTGTAAAGGGTATAGGTATCATGTACGTATTTGCGATCTAGTAAATCAATGGTCGTGGTATACTTCGAAAGTGAGTTCCGAGTGTTATTTAGAGATCGTAAATTTGTAAGTCGACTATATTATACCTTAGGAATTTGACGTTCCTATCTACATTACCGATATAATATTGATAGCCTGTGACTGATGGATTATACGTATGCAATGACCTCAACTTGCCTAGTTTAGTGAGATTATTCGTGGTCAACATAATTTACGACTGGGTGAATAATTGACACGAAATTTGATTCTATGACGGATAAACTTAAACTTAGAGAGTCCCATAATATGAAGTGTACTCGTTGAGCACTTGGGAAACACGTTATGAATAATACAGATTATTCATAATACTTCATCGGATTAAATAAGTTAATTCGAATCGTTTAATAGTTAAACGAAAAATACATACATAAGGGGCATTTCGGTCATTTCTTAATTAATGTGTATTTGTATTTAATATATGATTTTATTAAATACACATTAATTAATTGTCAAATGAGATATTTGACATATATCATTAATATATGTATTTGGATTATTTAAAGTAAATATAATACATATATTTAGATATTTGTATTTAAGAAATTATTTAATTATTTAATTATTAAATAGTTAAAGTAATTGAAATATAAAATATCTAAGTTGATATTTAAATTTGGAAATGATTAAAGTATAAATATTTGACTTTTACATTTAAGATAAATGTTATCAAATTGAATTTGGATTCTTTAATTTGATTAAATGAATTTTTAAATGACCAAATTGCCCCCAATATTTCGGCTAGCCCTAGTATTTAAAGTGAAAAGTTTTGTTATCTCTTTAATAAGCTTCCTTTGGCCGAAACTCATCTCCATAAACTCCCAAATTTTGTCTTAAAGAAACTTGAGAGAAAGTGATAAAATCAAGAAGAAATCTTAAGGAAATTAGGAGTTTTTGAGGTAATCTTCAATATTCTTAAACTTAGAAATTTTATTTCTTATTCTTGAGTACCTAGAATTATTCTAGGGTTTCTTCCTTTCTTAAATTTTAGGGCTTTTTGATTTGGAGGATGAATTTGGAGGCTAGATGCATGTGTGAAGTAAGATTGAGTAATATTAATGTAATATTAGTTCAATTTTATCATTTGATGATTTGTTATCATTCTAGAGTGTTATGATCACTCTTATAACTCCTAGAATTGTTCTTGAGTTCTTCATTGGTGGTGGCTTTGATTGGTGTAAATATTGAGAAAATTGGATTTAAAGCATGAAAAATGATGATTTTTGCATCCAGATCAGATCTGAAAATTCTGGAAAATTTTTGATGAAAAATATGTTATTTGAATGTATTGGATGTGTATTGGGCATTGGCATAATTTCCGGAAATTATTTCAGAGTGAAAAATATGCGAAAACGGTAAAAAAAATTGACGTTACTAGGTGAGTTTCGGGCTTACCGGATAACGGCTATCCAAACAGTGAATTGGTCATCATTCGGGTAGCCCATGAACTGTACAAGTACTATTGGGGCTGACCTGGGCAGCCCCCATGTATATTGGTTGGTCGGTTCGGGTAAAAACGTGTTTTATGTTGTTTTACGGAAAAGCATTTTCGTAAACGTTTCGCGATATTTTCTAAATTATTTATGTCATTATTTGATATCGGATATAATATATTTAAGTGAAATATGAATGAATTATTCATATGGGATATTAGATGACTTATTCGGTAAGTTTAAAAATTTTAAAGTTACGATTTCGCTCGTATCACGCCTTCCGCTGCGCCTAACCCCTACAAAATGGTATCATAGCGAGTAAGATCCTACATCCATTACATTTATCATGATTGATAAATGATATTTAATCCAATTTTATTATTTCCACATGCATGTGAAATTAATTTGATTAATTTCGGATTGTTTGACATTAGGAATATCCCCACTTAATAAGGTTTTAAATTAACTTGTATTAGGAATACTTGTTTCTTTGACCGCCTTGTCAGTACGGATGCGAATATTTTCCTGATGTTGTAGCTGTATCATGCCAAAGGTGTGCAGTTATGGCTGATGGTAGTTCATTTGTGCTGTAGAACTTATATGATAAGAGACAAATTCAAGTGAAAGTGGAACGTGCCAAAGCTGTCAGGACTACATCGGTAACTTGAGTTTGTCATTGAAAAGTGAAACCTTGATACGCCTTCTGTGAACGTGCCAAAGCTGTCACAACGAGAAACGGTCATGACCAAAATCATGAGTCAAAGTGAGTGTGATTGACAATGAGTTGTCTATCTGTGAATATACGTAGGCGAGAACGTGCCAAAGCTGTGAGTCGAAATATATTCATGGGGTTCACTTCCCATTATGGAATTCGATTTAATTATTGAATTCTTATTTTCCGTTGGGGATTATGGTATTACGTAAAGTAGTGGGAGGCACTGCTGGGTTAAAAATCCATAACTAAGACAGTGTGTAATATTATGAAAATTGCCGCTAATGATTTCCTTATTCTATTATGTAGATATAATTAAACTTTTAAACTATTGTATGTGATTTCACTTATGGTTGCAGATTTCTAGAATAGGTTCTAGATTTAGATTGTTGTTCCGATTTTCTTGAAAAATCAAGATGGTTGGTGACTTAGTTACTAAGTCACGATAGGTAATCTAAATATATATCTGTTTTAGGATATAATTCTGTAGAGAGAATAGTTTCTTATGCAGTAAAGATTGACATGAATTGGTTCATGTCTCGAGATTCTTCACTAGCATTAAGAAAACCACATTAGGTATGTGTTTATCTGATAATGACGTTTCTTGGTTTTAGTAACCTTTAGAGGTCATGTGACTCACACTATTTGCTAATCAATTATTTGCAATTGTTGTGAATAGTTGAAGGCAAATTATAAAGCTAAAGAAATGAGATGCGTATAGTTGTGTGTTAAAAACATCTAATTCTCACAATACGATAATTATAGGTATTGGATATCGGATCTCTCATCTAGTTATTTAAAATATTATTTAATGATTGTTTTGATATATGATATCAAAACTTGAGACTATTGGATAGTTACTTGTTCTTTATAAACAGTTGTTAAATATTTTAATACGACTAGTAATGTCATTGACGATAAAATAAACATTAAGACAAATATTTGGTTAAGTAAATAACTATGAACAATGCTTTATGAGATTTTATCACTTAAGCATTAGATTCTTATTCTGTATGGTAAAGGATGGTCTGATACGAGATCACACCACATATCATTATCCATTTAATGAATATTGTATTCAGGAATGTGATTAAATCTCATTTAACCAATCATTGTCATTGGACCATAAAATTTATTAAACCGATACATTATATGTCTGTAGTTTAATGAATTGTAAATTACTTAAGGTAGTTTTCTTTACTTCATAACTTAGTCCATGAGTTGTCATGACTTAGTTACATGTTTCTGATGAAACGCGGATAGAATATTTTGATTGGTTCAAAGATATTCGATCTGAAGTTTTGAAAAACTGTATCTTTAAAATCATCGTGAGTCTTTGAATTGTTCAAAGATGTTTGATATGATCAAACATATGAATTTATGGCAATTAGTTCTAAGGTTATTCAATGAATATGATTCTTACTCAATATTATTCTTCTATGATTCCATCGTGATGGAATTGGTTAGTGGGAGGAATCGAATCTTATAGGATTTGATTCGTTTCATATTGAGTGTTACTGAATTAGTTTCAATGCTCTTGGGGATATGCTCCAGTAACACTAATTCATCATTTTAATTAAGGTTCCATTAGTTTCTACAGTTATATATATAATATGTATAAGTAAAAAATTTGAATCTTGAAAAGTTTGAGATTTGAATCGTTCTTTTGTATAATGGTTATATAATTGAAAGTTCTTGCGCCTCGGAGGTACAAGTAAAAGTTTATCATTTATTCTATCTGATAGAATATTGTATTCTATTTGATAGAATATCTTTTCTACGATCCCGAGTAATAAAATTATTTTATTACTTAGTGTGTAACATTAGATGTTGACTATTGTAGAAAAGACTTGACTTATTGAAGTTAAATGTGAGAGTGATAAACTATAGATGGAACTACATAATTAATAAGATGAAAAGACCCTTCAACATCTTCCATATAAATCCAATAGGATGTCAGAATCATTTGCGAAGTATTTGATACTTAATGGTTCTGTTGTTTTCTTATCGAATAAAATTATCCTATAACTTATAATGGGAGCGATATTTGATATCGATTCCAGAAGTTATCATTAAATCATAGATCTAAGATTGTTCATAGCTTACTACGATCAAGTTTTGAACTTGATTGCGCTTTCGTTATGAATCGTTCATAAAATGTGCAAATGTTTTGCGCAGCAAAAGCAAAGTGAGCTTATTAGAGGTTTGACCTTTATAGTATGACAGTGAGAAATGTTATACTCAGCAATCTATTGTAGATTTTGAGGAAACTTGTCTCTAGTCGCGCTAATTGAACAATTAAATATATGTTGGTTAATGTTAATATTAAACTTTGTATTTTAGCTAAGAGTGCAAAATGGCGTTCCTTTCTGGAATGGCCCTAGAGTTTGTATTCTGCTAAAATTACAGTTTGGTATACTAGCTTATAGAGCCTATTGTAAACTCAGATGAGTTTTCTAGAAATATGTGTTCTCGAATTTCGATATCAATTAGATTGTCTGATTTTATCAAAACATAGAGAATATATATGTGATAGTAGGGTTAGTGGGAGCGTACAAATTTCTTTCTAGTGTTATATATCCTAACGACATTACCATTATTAAGGTAATAATGGGATGTTTGTGAGGTAAAAGATTTACTTAAGTCTTCTTTTCCCCATGAAATCAGTGGGAGTAGTCTCTGTTATATTTGGTATAAAGTTTTATATATGATATAAAACTAAGAGACTTATGAGATACTCTCATTAGTCGTACATTAGATATGATCTAATAAAGGACACAGCAAGACTATCTGTGTGACAGTTAATATAACTATTTGACAATTAGTGTGTCTCTTATATATAGTATTCATCTTTCGTAAATGATGATTTCTTAATCGAAAGAGAAATTGATTAGACTATTTAATCAATCTTATGCATCATAGGATGATGACATAATGAAAACTATATTATGTGCGTTAAAGATATCAATTTAATCGTAATTGTTACGAGCTATTTTGATACACTGTAGACTATAGGATGGGTCTTGAAACATGTTCTTTGTTATCTTTGAGATATTAAGAACAAGTTTCTTATTCATAGAGAATAGAGTCTGCAACCATTAGGGTCAAATTAGTTTTGAGTCCAATTATGATGTTAGACAGTCTACGTCATAAAGAGTCAGAAAAGATGCAGTGGGAGTGTCACGGATGATTCTACTCTGATTAGTGGAATTAGTTGTAACTTATGAAGTATTGACTTATGAAGTTGCATAGTGACCTTATAGATTAGAAGTTTTAATATTAGTGTTGTGCTTGCAGTTGTCTGCATAGTATTTTGGATTTGATCTCTAAATACTTGGACAACTCAGTAGCTGTAGCACATTATTGATGTCGCATCTGAGTCATATTGATGTAGAACTTAGTTTCTACAAAATATGAATGATGCTTGATAAGGGAAACGTTTGAGTTTATTTTACAATCTCAAAATATTATAGCGGACCTACTCGTTATTGTCTACATCTTGAATGTTGGGTGAGCTCTTGAGGGCCATGAGTATGTGATACACATTTAGATGTATATATGATACCGTGGATTGGCACTAGAGCAAGTGAGAGAAATTATTAGGGTTGGTGCTTGGAGCGCCAATCTGGATCGTATTTATGTCTGATTCATGAATACAAACAATTCATTTTTCCATAATATTACATATTAATGGTTGCACATCTTGTTTTTTATACGTATTCGATCTAACTACGATTAGATTGAAACTAAATCTGAATTAGTGATATGTATATATTAGAAAAAGACCACATGATTTACAACGTAGGGCGCAGTTACAACGTAGTTTGTAATTGACATTGGGAAGTGTCACTATAAGTTGTATATTCTCAAATAAAATTCTTGGTCAAGATTTGCTTACACAGGTCAGTTAGTAAATTCGTTGAGATCAATACATGTCGTATATCGGGACTTGGTCTGATGATTTATCCCAATGAACCATGAGCCTCGGGAGACTCGTATAGACAAGTAGGTGTTTATTTAATAAACATTGAATAACTCACCAACGATTTCCTAATAGATGGTACATCAACATCAATATGAATCTTCTCGAGTCCAGTAGCATAGTGGTCCTTCGACTTGCGATATCATTGTGGATATATGAGACATCCTCCACACTTTGATGGCACTCACGTCATCGATCTATATAGATCAGACCTCCGCCTGTCCGTTGGGTGTGGACCCATGTTCATGATATCCTGTGAGTATCAGATAGAATATGTCAGTCATGTGTACAAGGCATATGTATCATATACGTATTTGCGATCCAGTAAATCAATGGTTGTGGTATACTTCAGAAGCGAGTTCTGAGTGTTATTTAGAGATCGTAAATTTATAAGTCCACTATATTATACCTTAGGGATTTGACATTCTTATCTACATCCCCGGTATAATATTGATAGCATGTGACGGAGGGATTATATGTATGCAATGATCTCGACTTGCATAGTTTTGTGAGATTATCTGTGGGTGAATTATGAACACGAAATTTGATTCTGTGACGGATAAACCTAAACTTAGAGAGTCCCACAATATGAAGTGTACTCGTTGAGCACTTGGGCAACGCGTTATGAATAATACAGATTATTCATAATACTTCATCGGATTAAATAAGTTAATTCGAATCGTTTAACGGTTAAACGAAAAATACATGCATAAGGGGCATTTCGGTCATTTTTTAATTAATGTGTATTTGTATTTAATATATGATTTTATTAAATACACATTAATTAATTATCAAATGAGATATTTGACATATATCATTAATATATGTATTTGGATTATTTAAAGTAAATATAATACATATATTTATATATTTGTATTTAAATAATTAAAATAATTGAAATATAAAATATCTAAATTGATATTTAAATTTGGAAATGATTAAAGTCAAAATGTTTGACTTTTACATTTAAGATAAAGGTTATCAAATTGAATTTGGATTCTTTAATTTGATTAAATGAATTTTTAAATGACCAGATTGCCCCAAATATTTCGGCTAGCCCTAGTATTTAAAGTGAAAAAAAAATTATCTTTAATAAGCTTCCCTTGGCCGAAACTCATCTCCATAAAAGCTCCCAAATTTTTTCTTGAAGAAACTTGAGAGAAAGTGGTGAAATCAAGAAGAAAACTTAAGGAAATTAGGACTTTTTTTAGGTAATCTTCAATATTCTTAAGCTTAGAAATTTTATTTATTGTTCTTAAGTATCTAGAATTGTTTTAGGGTTTCTTCCTTTCTTAAATTTTGGGGTTTTTTGATTTGGATGATGGATTTGCAGTTTAGATGCATGTGTGAAGTAAGATTGAGTAATATTAGTTCAATTTTGTCATTTGATGATTTGTTGCCATTTTAGAGTGTTATGACCACTCTTATAACTCCTAGAATTGTTCTTGAGTTCTTCATTGGCGGTGGGTTTGGTTGGTGTAAATATTAATATGATTAATATTGAGAAAATTGGATTTAAAGCATGAAAAATGATGATTTTTGCATCCAGATCAGATCTGAAAATTCTGGAAATTTTTTGATGAAAAATATGTTATTTAAATGTATTGGATGTGTATTGGACATTGGCATAATTGTCCAAAATTATTTTAGAGTGAAAATATACGAAAACGGCGAAAACGATATTACCGTGTGAGTTTCGGCCTTACCGGGTAACGGCTGTCCAAACAGTGAATTGGTCACTGTTTGGGTAGCCCATGAACTGCCCAAATACTATTAGGGCTGATCTGGGCAGCCCCCATGTATATTAGTTGGTCCGTTCGGGCAAAATATGTTTCATGCTGTTTTGCGGAAAAACGTTTTCGTAAAAATTTCGCAATGTTTTCTAAATTATTTATGTCATTATTTGATATCGGATATAATATGTTTAGGTGAAATATGAATGAATTATTCATATTGGATATTAAATAATTTATTCGGTAAGTTTAAAAATTTTAAAGTTACGATTTCGCCCGTACCGCGCCTTCCGCTGCGCCTGACCCCTACACTTGAGACATAGTGATTTTTGGCCCATACAATAACTAAGCACAACTTCTTCCATCTTAATACGATCTCTTGGAAACTTTGAGGAGTATGTGTGTTCTCTTATTTCACATGTAGTTTCAAATTTATTCACTTTTCAATATGATAATGTGGAATAGTTAAAATTTTTGTTTAATTTCGGAAAAAATATATGTTTTCCTGATAAAATGAAAAAGTAAAATGGATCGATATCAAAATTTTGGTGGGAAAATAAACTTACGCTATTTGTTTATCCCAATAACTAAGTAATCAATAATTATCCCCAAATCTATGAGACAAGCTCAAATCCACCCGGCTTAATGGGAGAGCTTAGATTGCCTCTGAATTTAATAATATATAGACTTGTGTCTTTTTATGATTTTGTCGGTCAACGTAAGTCTTTCCTCACCGTAATATGATAAAATTATCTCAAAATTATTACTCCAAAGTACAGTGATATAAAATTATAAATTTTCATTATCCTACATCATAAGATAATGGCACAAAACTTACATAATAATTTTAAAATGAGCTAAATATGTGAAAATGGTCATTGCAAGGTTAGAGTACACAGCAGATTAAGAAAATATTAAAGCTGTGAAATTCAACCAATTTGCAGAGGATTCTACTTGCAAAATAAGCAAACAGATTGAAATACAAAATATAGATACAAAATCATTATTCATCATAGGCATACAAATCCATGCACCCCATGGTTCTCAAACACCTAGAAATTGAACAAGATTTATGTTAGTACCATGATTTTGATGATGTCAATGAAGTAAAAAAACTCAAGGACAAGAAGCTCAAAGAGAAATAGACTTTGGTTAGAAACTTGGTTTCGATGGTGTCAAAAAGTCTAAATATTAGCGAATTAAGTTCGATGAGGCCAAAGAAGGAAAAAGATGATGTTGAAGCCAAAATGTTGATGAAGAGTCAAAATGAGCTACAAGATGATCATGAGAGCAAAGATGATAAAGAGCCAAAAAGAGGATGAAAAAGCCAAAATAAGAGCCAAGCAAGATAAAGATCAAAGATGATGATTAAGAGCTAAAATTGATTGTAAGTGAGTTTATTCAAATATTTTAAAACTTTTAGGAATCATACATTTTGCATCACTTGCATTTAAAATGGCTGATAAAGTTTAAAGGGTCATTTGCACTTTATTTGCACCAAAATGAATTTAAATGCACAAGTGCATCGGAAAATGGTTTAGAAAAATTAGCAAACGGTTGAATTGAATTTCAAATGATATACCGTTAGATAGATATGTGTCTTTAATTTACTACGGTTCAAACGAAACACAATTCCGATATATAGAACTTTTGCTATAACCATATTACTACAACATGTTCATATGTGCGTTTTTGCAGAGAGCCGTCACTTTAGAAAAATTCCATAAAATTCATCTTAAGGTTTTTGAGGCTGAATTTTTTACGGATGATGGATCTATGAATTTTTTACATATGATGGATCTATGTGTCTAATTTATATTGATTTGGAATTTTCTAGAGCATGTTATGGCCAAAATACTGAATGCTGTCAGGATTGACAGGTCATCAAAAACTTACTGAAACGGGCATACTGGTCTCTGAGATAGGCATACCGTGTTTGAGTACTTGTAAGCAATTTCAGTTTCTTCAAACGAAGATCAGACATGCCCTCTTCCAGTTTTAGCATCATGTTGTGCTCTCCACCACAGGATCCATTAGAGTATCATTGGGAGCAGCTGTGAACTGAAAATGCAACGATAATAAAGAATATCAGACAATAAGTGGAGACATAACCTGCGAGACTACTTGATACAAATAATATCCTAATAGTAAATAAAATCTTATTTGAAGTCTGGATAAGATGAATGGAAATAATAATATCTGTTAATCTCATTCTCACATGTACAACTTCTACAACTTCAAGTCCTGACAAAAAGCATTTAGTAGCTGGACAACTTCTTCAACACAAGCCGATCCACTTCTTAAAGCTCAAAGCTGCTTCTCTCTTTTTAAATTGAGCTTCTGTCTGGATTTTGGGAGCTTTGCCCTTATAAAGTGTTTTATGGTACTTCAAGAAGAGGGTTCGATATTTGTATTTGTCAACAAACATATTCCCTTTCTCCATCATATCCACTACTTCATTTGCTCGAGCAAAAAATCCACCCCTCACGAATGTATAAAGTACAGAATCCAGAAGTTCCTGATCAAACTTCATTGATGTCGAAGAAGCAAACGATTTCATTTCACCCCATAGCTCTGTTACCTCTATATATTTGCCCCCAACGGCCGCATACCCAGTGACCATAGAATGGAATGTTTGAGCATTCGGGAGATGCCCCAAACTCCTCATCTTCTTCAAAGCATTCTCAGCATCTTGCATCAACCTCTTCTTACAGAAGAAGTGGATTACGTTATTCCAATCATGTACGTCGCAGTCAATTCTCTGCCCATCCTTAATTTCTCGCAAGAGCTTTGCCATCAACCCTGCTTCACGATTCTCTGTACATCCCTTCACTAACATCTCAAATTCTTGATGACCAGATCTTGGAATTTTAGCCTCTTTCATCTCTTGGAACATATGGAGAGCTCCTGGGGTATCTTTCTGAATAACCTTGGATTGGATCAATGCTTCGTAACAGCTTGCATCTAACTGAATCCCAGCACTACGAGCATCTCGTAAAAGAGCTGTGGCTTCTTTGGGACGATTTTCTCGAATGTATGCCTTTAACAGCAAGGCATATACAGAGGAACTCGCTCTAACCCCAGCCAAACGCATCTCATCAAGAAGGTCATGTGCCTGATCTAACCACCCAAGTGAGATGCATAAGGTAATGACACAACCCAAAGATGAATCATCGTGCGAAACTTGTAAATCTTCTTTCTCTGCCTTGATAAGAAAGTGAGCTAATTCCTTGGTCTTACCAGCTTCTAAGAAGGCCTTCACTAATTTCACATAAATTTTTTCAGTCGGTCGAAGAATACCATGTTCCGTAGTAATCAATTCAACTTGCATCTGCAACTTAGCTAACAAAGTTTGCAGTACTCTCTTTGCCTCAGCCTCAAGATTTATAAAATTTCGGTCTTTAGTGAAGTCTTCATATGACATAATATGGTTTTCAATTACTCTGCTATTCTCAAAATCAATTGATTTTGTATGGTCCACATTGTGCCCAGAAGGTGACCTAGTATTATCTCCAGCAGCATCAAATGGTAACATAGCAGCAGCAAGAGAATTCCGTGCTTCCTTTGCTTTTTGAAGCATTTCCAAAACCATCTTGGAAGCAGAGTAAAGATCCCCAAACTTCAAATGGCAGCTAAGCAAATAATTATAAAACTGACGAAACTGAATATCACTTAGGCTGACAGCTTCATCTATATGTCTCTGTAGCTTCCTTAGCTCTTCTCTTCGCCCATTTCTCTCATATATGTGTGCCATGATGATCAGTAAGTTTGCATCTGCTTTTACACCAATTCGAGGAATTAAATCGAGGAGCTGCTCTGCTTTTCTTGTTGTCTCAAACAAGAGACACCCAGACAAAGCAATATTGAAAGTGTTAGTGTTAGGCTTCATAGCAATCAAAGGTGCATTACTCTTTTTACGAGGGTCCACCCTGCCATCTTGGAATAAGTAACCTATCTCAAAAATCAACTCAACAGCAAGGTAAGCACCAGGTGCTGTTAGCGACATGTGGGCCAAGATTGCAGACCAGGCTCTCACATGAGGATACTGTTCCGTCGATACCAACTTTCTCAATATAGTAGATGCAGGAACTGGTAAACCACATTTGGAGAGACCAAGAGAAAGATAAATAAGAGGTTCTTTTTCCAACAAATTCTGTTTACCTTCCTCAAAAGCTTGTTCCACAATTCCAAAAGCATTTTCAAGCCATTTGGTGTTGAGGCTTTCAGCATAACTTGTTAAAAGCTTGTTCACTAGTGTTTTTCGAGGAAACCCATCCATCTGCATGTGCTGTTCATAAAAACTCCATGTATCACTGTATCTATGCGCATCAATTGCTTTTTCCATTTCCATACTTAGTTTGGCAGGGTCTCGAGCCTGGACCAATATTGTTCCAGCCATACTCGTAAAAGAATGAGTTGGATAGGTGCATCCATTTGGGTTTAGCCAGACACCAGTTTTCATATTTAAGTAGGTCAAAGAGCAGCGGACAGGAAAATGCTCATATCCCGACCAGTGACTCCTATCACTCTGACTCTGGCGTCTAGAAATCCAAGCAGCGTTTCGACTGCTATCATTGAGTAAGCTGAGGATAACTGAAGGAGAAGCTGTAGTAACACGATGCCTCACTTTCCACATTAATAACATTTTTCTAAACAACAGCAGCTACAAGCACAGTTCTAGAATGATCCAAAAACCTGCAAGAAATACAGCATTCAAAAAATTTACAACCCACTTTGCCTGAAACATAAATAAACACTATGAAATGATAAGCCCAGCATTTGCATTCAATCAAGTCCTCAACCTGTTTTTAACGAGACGGAAAAAATATGAGAATAGCAACAGGGTTTCACAGTTACAGAAGGAAAAAAAAAATTGAAGTCACTATTCATAATCTCAGTGAGGCAATTTATCAAACATTTAGGAAACATAAAAATAAAAAAATAAAAAAATAAAAAGTTCAAAATCAAGCGAATCACGCTCAACATGACGAGGACAGAAGTTGGGAAGCGTTAACTGTTATTTCAAATCAAAATCAAAATCAAAATCAAACAAAATTATTTTATAATTCAACCTAACACAGTAACATACCGTGAAAGAAATCGGCAATTAGCTGCGGTGGATGAATTCTTATGGCTTTGCGAATTACGATTTAAGGGGTTAACCCGGGAATAAGTTTTCGGGCCCGAGCCCGGTTTTAATTATTATTATTATTATTATTATAAAAAACAAAAAGACAAAAGAATAAAAAACAAAACAACACAAAACAAAACAAAAATAATTGTTGCAACAAAAGGTGATTAGTAACTTATTTCGGTAGCAAAATTCTCACAGGTCTCTCTTGAGATTTTGTGGGATGAGCTCTTATGTGTTTTATTTTTCTCTTGTAATTTTCTTTTCTTTTATTAATAAAATTATGAGTGTTTTTATTTTTATCTAGTTCTGCTAATTTGTATCATGTTAGACTAAAAGGTGAAGTTAGTGGTATGAAAATATATGTGATTTTTATTTATATTATATTTTATAACTTGTGATTATTTTCCAGATAAATTTGTACTCTTTCCAATTTATTGAGAACTCTTGACTAGCTGTAGACAGTCCTCAATTAGAACAGATAATACTTGAATCTCATAAATATGAGAGAGTGGACTATTAAATATTTGAATTAGTTATAGATAATACGGTTTTACATGTTTTGACATATTTAGTACATTGGCGGAACTAATTATCGACATGACGGATTGCATGTGTTGGCATAATTAATACATGATAATCATGAAATAAATTGATTAAGAAATAATTATAATTTATATTTTATAAAATGTAAAAATTATTTTATATTTGAAACATTAAGAGTGAATCTCTTAACCCTAGTAAATTTTATTACAATAGAATGCAAATCCATAATATTTTTATTTAATGCAACATTTTCATTCATAATAGATTTGCAATCACATGTATTTGAGTTAAATGACATGCTAGATATGCTCTTTTCAAGTTTTAGTTTTTCTTCTTATAAGCATGCGATTTCTTCTTCATGCATTTCATTGTTCTCAATAATTGATGCATTATCATGTAATAGTGATGAATGCTCATTTTAAATCAATATACGCTTCTTTCTAAGCAAATCATACAACTCATGCAATTCAAATATGTCAAGCAATTCATCATATTCAAGGGAATCACGTACTTTTTCCTCATCGTTTTCTTCTAGGAGATCATCAATAGCCATGAAAGCTAGATTCTTGTTCCATCATCACTTTTCTCATCAGATGAGCTATAGTCGCTATCGCTCCAAGTTCCTTCATTGTTTTCTTCTTGAATTTTCCTTTGAGTCTTCTCAATGGGCAATCGGCAATCACATGACCCGGCTTTTCACACTCATAGCAAATTAATTTATCTTTCTTGTACTTCCATGCTAATTTTCTTCCCTCTTCTCATCCAACCGAGATTTCCTTTTATATTTATCAGATTTGAGGAACTTCTTGAATTCCTTGATCAAATGTGCCAACTCATCATTGCTATATTTCTTCTTCATCACTTGAGCTAGCATAATCTCTTTTTCTCACAAAGGACTTAAGGGTTATTTTCTTTTTATTCTTCTATTTTTCTTCCCTTAAATCCATTTTGAGCATCATCTCATATTCCAATAATTTTCCTACTAAATCATCCAATTTCAAATTGTTGATATTATTTGATTCCTTAATGGAGGATTTGCAAGTCCTATACTCTTTAGGGAGTGACCTAAGAATTTTTTCACTTGATCGCTAGAGTTAATGATTTTCCTCAAAGCACTAAGTTGATTCACAATCATTGTGAACCTAGAAATAATATGCTCAATATCTTCACCTACTTCCATTTTGAAGCTATCCAACTCACACATGAATTGGTTGATCTTTGACTCTTTAACTTGGTTTGTGCCCTCATTTACCATTTCCAAAGACTTCCATAACTCATATGTATTTTCAAACTCTGGAAGCTTGTTAATTTGACTCCGATTAATTATACAAAGAAGATGATTGAATGTCTTAGCGTTTCGGGAGGCTTCCATGAAATCCTCATTGGTACATTCAAAATATGGCTTCTGAAACTCCACACCATTACTAACCTTCTTCATCCGCATTCTTATACCATTTGTGATCACTTTGAAGGATTTCACATCAACGGCTAAAAGGTAGTTCAACATCATCATCTTCCAATAGCTATAATCAATTCAGGTGTAGAAGGGAGGTCTAGTAGTTGAAAATTCATCGGCAAGATTGGTTGAGTAGCTTGTAGAGGCCATGATCTATTCTCGAACGGTTAGGCCGTTGTTTAGAAAACTTCGCTCTGATACCAATTGAAATTACCTACAAGCGCACACAAACAACCAATCTTTATACCCAAGAAGGGGTTGAATTGGGTGATAGCCTAATATTACGGAATAATAAATCTTTTTGATTTTATGCTACTAGGCTAGTAGTTTTACCAATTAAGCTTATCAATCAATTTCTCATTCATAATTTATCACCTAAATGCAAGTTTCTAATAAATATGCAAATACAAAATAAACTTACGATAATATAAATGAGTTTAGGGATAGAGAAATTGACATTGTGATTTATAGTGGTTCGGCCAACTATTTACCTATGTCCAATCCCTCAAGCCACGCTTAAAGATTTCCACTAAGTTGAAATCCATAACTTACACCGAGTTTTTCATGGCTCACTCGCATCCAAGATTTTTATGCCATAGGTTCACTCCAAACCTTCACACAAGAGTTTTCCAATGGCTCACTCTTAAACCCTTACAATGAGTTTTATTCCTAGGCTTACACACAACCTTTACAAAAATTACCCTTTTGAGAATACCCACTCATTAAGGGACTTCTTAATCATAAGTGTTTAAAATATGGATGTTTAAAGTATAACTTGGGCACTCACAAAGATAAGAAGATTTAAAGTGTAAGTTGTTAACCTAAGTAATCTAAGCTCATTACAAATTATATGAAGTTGTAGTGACTGAGCTTGAGTATGAGAGTATATGATGATGAAGATTTTGTTTAACTCTCTGTTTTTACCTTAGAGAAAATTATATAAAGATTAAAGAGGTTGGCAAAAATGAAATTGAGGCTCAATTTATAGATAAAGAAAAAGACATTATATACTCTTTGTCTATATTACCATTGAAGATTCAAGCGCAATACCGGATTATTAATCGGTATGGAGGCCGATATGTCGGTGTGCTTACCAATATGAGGACCGGTATGGACTGTCCTAGTTCCAGTAGATGTACAGACTCCAGCTAACCGGTATATGAAATCAGTATGGAGGAGCTTGGTTATAGAGAGCATGCAAATCTGTCCAAGGCATAGCAGGGTCACCAGTATGTCGGTGTGGAAGGCCGGTATGCCTATCTCAGTGTAGAAAATGCAGGATACGAAAGTTGAAAGTATTTTACACACGATCATAATGCATCCAAATGAATGTGCATATGAGTCCTATGAGCTTAGAGACTTAGATTATCAACCCGCTTACATAGAGAGCCCTAAGCTAAAATCATAAAAGATGTTTTTCATTTAAGCTCTTGAGTCTTCACATCCATTGCTCTTCATCACCAATTACTTCAACATCTTTTTGTAATGTCTGCTAATACGCGTCGAAGACTTCTAGTGTTGCATTACCAAAATCCATCTTGAGAATATGTCGCTAAAAATCTCCAATTTTTTTATGATGGCAACCTTTGAAACTTGTGAGCTTTGAGAGTTCAAAATTTTTGACGATTATCCTCCCCCTCAACATGTGATTGTCTTCAATATAGCTCTATAAAAACTTAAACAAACACATTAGTACAAATTTGCTCCCCTTTAATATAAGGGTGAGGGTATACAAGTTTTAATCTCATTTCTATGATTTCTCTCATTTTGACATTATCAAAAATGATGGAGAAGCAAAAGTTAAGTTCTATGAGATAACAACCAGTATGTCCATAAAACATATTAGAGTTCATTAACATGCACACGTAACATGATGAGTGGTAATTATATCACTATTTCTCACTCATTTAACCTAATATTTTGTATAGTTTCTTGAGTTTTGTGAATATTTTGATGTGTTTTGTGTTATTTTGTAGATAAATAAAGTTTCAGGACATTCTGGAGGTGATTTGGACCAAAACAGTGAAAATTGGAAAAATGGCATTTTGGTAATTTTTCGCGTCGCGACGCCTAACGTGCGCCGAACAATGCTAACGTGCACCGGGTCCACAAGTCAGAATCTGAGAAAATTTGACTTTGCTAATGTGCGCTATGCCACGTGTCACCATCACAGCTGATCTGCTAACGTGCGCCGTGCCACGTGTCATCATCATACGGTGCTGACAGTCGCCATCGACACGTGTCGCCATGTGTCACTCCACGTCATTGCCACGTCATCATCCACATCACCTGTTTACCAAGTCAAAGTGCCACGTGGCTGCCACGTCATCATCAACCAATCACAATGTGCCACGTGTCACAATTCTATGGTGCCGACAGTCACTTTCGCCATGTGTCGCCACGTCAGCGCCACGTCAGCATCAATCATTGACTCACTTGTCCGTATCTGACACGTGGCGGATAAGAATCTGAATCAGCCAATCACGAGCCGCCACGTGTCACAATAATTGAGCTTCAACCACCTCGCCACGTGTCGCCTTATCACCTTATCCAGAATCTGAAGCCGACGAACCAGAAGCTGCCACGTCGACCAAACGGGCGTCACGACGCGCGACCCTTACTGCCGCCTATAAATATAGCTCAGTTTTCTGATTTCAGATGTACCATTCTCTTTGAATTCTCTCATATAAATAGGGAGTTTTCTATCTAATTTCTTTTAAATTTTAGTTTTGTAATTAATTTTAATTACTTTTTGTAATAATAGTGTTTTACTTTCTTTACTTTTTACAGTTTTTACTATTTACCATGAGGAGGTAACTTCCCCTACTATGGTGAAAGGTAATTCTTTTACTATTGCTATTAGATTAATCTCCATTAAATATAATATATTCACTATTTAAAATTTGACTTAAAAATGATACCGCCAGATTGGTCGGTTGGTAATTCATTTTAATCTGGTTTAAACCTGACTAATCAAGGATACCGCCAGATTAGTCGGTTGGTAATTAAATTTCTTACCGCCTATATGGCAGGTTTATTTTGATTCCGCCTTTATGGCTGGTTGGACTTAATTTGACTTAATCAGGTACCGCCTATATGGCTGGTTGGTAAAATATAACAAGTTTATATATTATATTATGGGAGATATATAAATTAGTAGTAGTAAAAGTTGATCCTTTTACCTTAGCATTTTATTTTATTGCAATTTACTTTTCAGCATTTTTACTTTTCAGCATTTTTACTTTATGTCTTTTATTTTCAAGTTTTTACTAGCCCTAGTTATGTGTTGTAACTAAATTAGTTATCTGGGGTTGTGATGACTTTTAATATCACCGGTTTATAAGGGGTTATTTTATAGTTTGGGTAATTTAAAGGTTTACTTATTAAGTCTTAAGCCTAATGCGTCTTGTTAATTGGCCTCTAATAAGATTGATCTGGTAAATCTAAAATGAACTAGACATATGGATTTTAGGTTTCAGCCTTAGACTTAATAGCCCACGATCTTCCTTGAGGATAGATAACCCTTTAATAGATTTCCTTACAGGATAGACATATACCTGTAGGGCGGGGGTAGCCATAATTGGAACTTAAACTTAATGAATCCAGATAATTTGGTTGACCTAGACATATGGTTCAATTGGGTTAAACTGGGTATTTGCGTCTGACCATCGACAGAGGCTTTCGCATAATTTAGTGTTCCAAGTTAGTAAACCGATTTATTACACAAACATAAAATAACCACTTCATTTTTAAAATGATATTGGAAGAAATTACAACCCTAGATAGTTTTTAATATTGAATTTTCTTAAACCTACTTTCGAACAATTTTATTTACTTTTTTTAAAAATTTAGAATCGTCATCATTTCAAATCAATCAAACAACCTGTTAGATACTAGTAATCTTTGACCTCATAAAATTAATAGCTTAGGTATTAAGTCTTCGTGGGATCGATATTTTTATACTACTTGAACGATACGTGCGTTTGCGTTATACGCGTGTGTAAGCACCGGTCATAGCATTTTCCTACATTTCTCCCATTTTGCTATACAATATGAAATTCATGCATAGATCATCAAAAATCATTCAAATTATACCAATATCCATGCACTTCATTTTCAACCAATAGAGATCAATTGTAAGGCATATTCATATAATTCAAGAGGGTCACATATATAATATAAATCAATAAGTCTTATGTGATACCAATTGATAATAAATGAGATTGATAATATGATTAAGCATAGAATGATATCAAATTAAATTCAAATTATCTAATCACCAGTATGCTTCACAATCTAATTCAAATCAATATGCATACATATATAAGTGAGAGGAAATGGTACCAATATTTTCGTAAATACGGATTTTACCTATTACCGTTATCACTAGGTGACAAATCCACCAATTATCAAAATTCATTCATTTTTTAAGACTACATTTGACATTCTTCTCTTTTTCTCTTTCCTCATTTTTATCAAATCTTTGGGATTAATTTATATTTCCCATTAATAGCCTCTTCCAAAGCTTCCCCTACAAAATCATTTAAGTATATTTTGGTACCCAAACTTCCTTGGGTCCATGAGGGTTAGTTTTGTTTCCTTGGGAACCAATACATTCACTTTTATATTTTTGTACATACAATCAAATATTTTATGTCATTTCTTATTACATGCATGACATGTGACATTTCATCAACAGTGACATGCGTATGAGAATTTGATGCCTTTACAAAATAATTCCTCAAAAATTTATGTTGATGTAAGGCTTATAACATAATCCTTCTCTTTTAAAACACATCTTTGGGATCCAATCAACATATTAAAAATTTTCTCTCACAAAGTAAATTTTGTTTCAATAGAATGCAAATCCACAATCTTTTATTTAATGCAATATTTTCATTCATAATATATTTACAATCACATGTATTTGAGTCAGATGACATGCTAGATATGCTATTTTCAAGTTTTAGCTTTTCTTCTTGTAAGTATGTGATTTCGTTTTAATGCATTTCATTTTTCTCAATAATTGATGCATGATCATGTAATAGTGATGAATGCTCATTTTAAATCAATTTATTCTTCGACCTCTGGGCTGAGTGTGAGATGGTGGAATTTATTCCCGAACTGAGTTGAGTTGATGGCGAGGTGCTTCGACCCATAGGCTTTGTTCCCGAATCACCGAGTGTGAGATGCTTTGATCTCTGGGCTTTATTCCCGAACTGAGTTGAGTTGATGGCGAGGTGCTTCGACCTCTGGGCTTCATTCCCAAAACATCTTTGGGCTTCATTCCCGAACTAAGTTGAGTTGATGGCGAGGTGCTTCGACCTCTAGGCTTCATTCCCGAACTAAGTTGAGTTGATGGTGAGGTGTTTCGACCTCTGGGCTTCATTCCTGAACCATCATGGGCTTCATTCCCGAACTAAGTTGATGGCGAGGTGCTTCGACCTCTGGGCTTCATTCCCGAACCATCTCTGGGTGATAATGTTTTGGTCCATCTGCGTGACTCTTTGATCCACTGGGGAGTTTTTTATATGATGATGAGGTGTTTCGATCTTTGGGATTCATTCCCACACTGCTGATAATGCGGGCCTCGACCCTAGGATTCCTTCCTAAACTGTTGATAATGTGGGCCTCGACCATGGGATTCATTCCCATGACTGTTGATAATGTGGTGGTGAGGCACTTCGCCCCCTGATCCGTCCTCATTCTCGGAGTGCCATTCCCGACTTGCTCGTCCTCATTCCCGAGGTTGTTCTCCATTCCCGGAGTGCCATTCCCGGCTTGCTCGTCCTCATTTCCGAGGAGTTGCTCGTCCTCATTCCCGAGGTTGTTCTCCATTCCCGGCTTGCTTGTCCTCATTCCCGAGGAGTTGCTCGTCCTCATTCCCAAGGTTGTTCTTCATTTCCGGAGTGTCATTCCCGGCTTACTCGTCCTCATTCCCGAGGAGTTGCTCGTCTTCGCCTCTTTTTCTTTTTCTTCAAAACCTGTGAACACAAAACAAAAATTGTGTGTATGCGACGTGTATGCATGAATACATTTCCTATTCCGATGGGTTTTCTTTGTCTTATTGGCTTGATGTCATCTTTGGTTATCGGAATTTCTTTGTCTTATTGGCTTGATGTCATCTTTGGTTAGGCATTCCTTGCGCTCTTTTGCTAATGAGAAACTCTGGTCGTCCCTTTGGCCTGCTTACAGTTTCCTTCTGCCAGTTCTCTTTTGGTGATTGCTCAGTTCTCTTTGGTCTCATGGCTCGAGATCCCGTCGTGTCCCTTATTTACGGGGTGGTAGACTGGTCGTCCCCATACTTGGTTTAGCTTTCTGCTCTCTGCTGCACTTGGTCAAGGTGGATTACACCTTCTTGAAAACGGCCTCATCCTTTTGGGATACTGAAAATCATGACTTCCGATTCCCAGATTTCGAAATGTGCCCTCTCCCTGAAATTGGACTCCATTGTCTGTCACTATGTGATGTGGCATTCCGTATCGGCATACTATATTACGGGCTATGAAATAGTCCCAATAGTTACTCATATTATTGTCCTCAAAGAATGCCCAGTATTGAAACCAGATAACCTTCAAAATACTCGATGCAACTCAAATCCAAGTCTTTGAATATATTATCTAAGCCAGACTCACAATGTGTGTGTGTAAAGGTTCATTTACAGCTTGATTCCTAGGTAAGCCAACTCAATGATTTCGTTTAAAAATTGGGATCGATGGGTCAAACCAACCTAGATATCTCAATTATGTTCTGTAATTGTTTTATGTGCTCATTATGGTATGATTTTATTTTTATTTTCTTTCGTCTCTTTTTTTTTAACACACTTACCCTTTAAGGTAGCATTTCTCCTCATGGTGGTCCTAATACTCGCCCATGGGTAGCTTCACGCTTATCGGTTATATGTGGTTTAATAATTTTTTTTCTTTAGAGACTTTTCTTTTATTTTCAACCATACCACACATCATAACACAAGCAAATCAGGATAGACATCTAAGCAGACGGTCATTCATCGACCTGTAATTTCTTCAACTAGTCACCTTGCCAACCACTCAGGTTTTCACTTCTAAAAACCTATAATGAAGTGCTTATGAGTCTAACATAGATCAACTACTCAAAATGTCAGATAAAAGTACATCAAGAACTTATCGTTTTTAAGATTTCACCCTAAAGCAAATAATTTCATCATTGGACTCATGCTTAACTATTAAGGACTAAAAATAAACAATTTTTTTTTTAGCTGAAGGCCCCACAATGGTCCTTTTATTATGGCTGTAAAATTTTCTTTTTTCTTTTCTTTTTCATGCAAGAAGCCCGGTGGTTGAGAGTTTGGAAGATAAAGCTTTCGGGCAGGCCGAAGTTGATCATATAGATGTTGTGGTGGAAAGAGTGGTAGTTAGGTTGTTCTTTTTCCGGGTCGGATATCTTATGGGTGTCAATGAGGTCTTGGATCTCATGCCTGAGGCATACACAATTGTCAGTTTCGTAGCCTTTTTCCTGATAGAAGTGACAGTATATGTTTAGGTCGAAGTAGTGTGGCACAGGGTTTGGAAATGGTCTAGGTTCTAAGGGTCTTATGAATCCTTGCCTCTTCAGCTTTTCAAACACCTTTGACAAAGGTCTACCAAAAATTGAGAATCACATGTTTCTGATGGCAGCGACCTCAGCAGGAGCGAGTTTGGTCTTCGAATGCCCTCCACTGGTCTTTCTATTCTGGCCCTAAAACTTTCTGTTCTCGGCTTCCTCTTCCTCGATATCCATGACAATTTCTCTTAACTGTCGAAAGTTACTAATCATTGGAGGTCATCCTTCTCAGCTTGTTATAAATAGAGGGTTTGGTGCCCTTAATGATCATCTTGATATGGTCCTTCTCCGAGGACCGAGTCTGCATCTTCAAGAGCTGGCCTCTCCAGCGATCAACATAATCTTTGAAGGTCTCTTCTGGCCTCTGTCTGGTGTTTTCTAGGTCACGGAGTGACAAGTCTATCTCCAGGTCTGTGACATATTGGTTCAGAAAGGCCTCTGCTAATGCCCTCCAGTCATCTCTGACATTTCTCTCTAGGCCATGATATCATACTACGGGTGTCCCTTCCAGTGACATCACAAACATTTTTTGCACATGATGCTTCGACAAACCCACTGAACTCATCACTGAAACATTTTTCGGAGATGGACCATTGGATCTCTGTTTCCGTTAAACTTGCCATGTCAGACATCTTAAACTGGGGAGGCAGTTGTTCTTCGAAAGTCATCGTATCATAGTCCAACAGATTTTCATGTTTTCCCTTCATCTTACGAGCAACTGACTCTATTTGTTCTCTGAGTTTCTGTAATTCTGTATAAGACCCGGCTATCTTTTCCGTGGCATACTCGGCCATGTCATCGTCAAAAATAGGGATTTCTTCGCTCACCCTAATCGAGGGCTCCTCATGCCTACCACTCTCGTTGTTTCTTATTCCCACTGTGCGGGGTACTGGGAGGTTGGCCATAGCATTGGCCAAAGCTGTAGTTGCTTGGTAATTTTGGTGATGTTGGTCTCCAATTGATCCATGCGGAAACCTTTACTGTCTGATGCATCCATGTTTGTTAATCTCTTCTTGACAGGTGATGAGTGGTAAATCTATCACTATTTCCCACTCATTTAACCTAATATTTTGTATAGTTTCTTGAGTTTTGTGAATATTTTGATGTGTTTTGTGTTATTTTGTAGATAAATAAAGTTTCAGGACATTCTGGAGGTGATTTGGGCCAAAACAGTGAAAATTGGACGAAAAGGGCATTTTGGTAAATTCTCGCGTCGCGACGCCAAGACCTTCAGCGTCGCAACGCCTAACGTGCGCCGAACAGTGCTAACGTGCGCCGAGTCCACAAATCAGAATCTGAGAAAAGTTTGACTTTGCTAACGTGCGTCGTGCCACGTGTCACCATCACAGCCGATCTGCTAACATGCGTCGTGCCACGTGTCAGCATCCTACGGTACCGACAGTCATCATCGCCACGTGTGCCACGTGTCACTCCATGTCATCAGCCACATCACCAGGTTGACCAAGTCAAACTGCCACCTCACTGCCACGTCATCATCAGCCAATGAGGAAGTGCCACGTGTCGCAATCCTACGGTGCCGACAGTCTCTTTCCCACGTGTCGCCACGTCACCGCCACATCAGCATCAATCATTGAGTATCTAATCCTTATCTGACACGTGGCGGATAAGAATCTCATCGACCAATCAGAAGCCGCCATGTGTCACAATAATTGAAGCCCAACCACCTCGCCACGTGTCACCTTATCAGCTTATCCAGAATCTGCAAACCGACGAACCAGAGCATGCCACGTCGACAGAATCTGGCATAGCGACGCCAAAGGCCTTGGCGTCGCGACGCTGGAAGCCTACCAGGCTTATAAATATAGCTTCAAATTTCAGTTTTAGTTGTACCACTCTCTCTCATCTATTTGATGTAAGAGAGAGTTTCTCTCTCTACTTTCTTTTAATTTTAGTTTTTTAGTTTTGTAATTGATTTTAATTACATTTTGTAATAATAGTAATTTACTTGTTTTTTACTTTTTACAGTTTTTACTATTTACCATGAGGAGGTAACTTCCCCAGCTATGGTGAAAGGTAATTCTTTTACTATTACTATTTAGATTAATCTCCCTTAAATATAATATATTCACTATTTAAAATATTGACTTAAAAAGGATACCGCTAGATTGGTCGGTTGGTAATTAAACTTTCTTACCGCCTATATGGCAGGTTCATGGACAAATCTTTTTACCGCCTTAATGGCTGGTTGGACTTAATTTGACTTAATCAGGATACCGCCTATATGGCTGGTTGGTAATGTTATCACAAGTTTATATATTATATTATGGGAGATATCTAAATTAGTAGTAGTAAAAGTAATTCCTTTTACCTTAGCATTTTATTTTATTGTAATTTACTTTTCAGTATTTACTTTACCGCATTTTACTTTATGTCTTTTATTTTCAAGTTTTTACTAGCCCTAGTTATGTGTTGTAACTAAATTAGTTATCTGGGGTTGTGATGACTTTTAATATCACCGTTTTATAAGGGGTTAGATTATAGCTTGGGTAATATAAAGATTTATTTATTGAGTCTTAAACTTAATGCTTTTTCATTAACTGGCCATTAATAAAATTGATCTGGTAAATCTAAAATGAACTAGACATGAGGATTTTAGGTTTCAGCCTTAGACTCAATAGCCCACGATCTTCCTTGAGGATAGATAACCCTTTAATAGATTTCCTTACAGAATGGGAATATACCTGTCGGGCGGGGGTAGCCTTAATTGGAACTTAATCTTAATGAATCTAGGTAATTTGGTTGACATAGACATATGGTTCAATTGGATTATACTAGGTATTTGTAATTGACCATCAAAAGAGGCTTTTACATAATTTAGTGTTCCAGGTTAATAAATCAATATATTACCCAACTTTAAGATAACCACTTCATCTTTAAAATGACATTAAAAGAAATTACAATCCTAGATAGTTTTTAATATTGAATTTTCTTAAAACCTAATTTCGACAATTTTATTTACCTGCTTTTAAATTTAGAATCGTCACCATTTCAAATCAATCAATCAACCTGTTAGATACTAGTATTATTTGACCTCATAAAATTAATAGATTAGATATTAAGTCCTCGTGGGATCGATATTTTATAGCTACTTGAACGATACGTGCGCTTGCGTTATACGTGTGTGTTTACGCTGTCAAGTTTTTGGCGCCGTTGCCGGGGACTTATTTATCTTTTACTATTAGTTTAGGGGTTAGATACGTTACTTGTATCTAATTTCTTTTTACTTATTGTTTTTTGTTTCTTGTGTTCAGGTTCTCAGAAACTTCATGAGACGAAAGAAGCTTTGAACTCTGACCGCTTGACCCGGAAATTGAAAGAACCATCAGACAGTTAAGAAGGGAAATGCGAGAAGGCCAAGAAGCTTTAGTCAACATGGAACCTGAACCTTTGAACGTTGCACCACCAATTCCCTTCGAGACAGAACCATTCTGGTTGTTGACAGACTCATTTCCTATATTGGGCCCTCGGTAATCACGGTTGTGGGGATGGACTTGGAGATATCCAAAAGTATATAAATATGCCATAACAAGGCGTACCTTTCTTAGATGAAAGCCAGTGCGGATATCGGACTCATGTATTTGGCATATTCGGATCATGTTTGGACCTTCTAAGCCCATCAAAGTTTTCATACAAGTTGGCCCGTTATCATTTTAAAGCGTTCAATCAGATTATCGCGAGGTGCAAACTTGTCCCAGTTGGAAAGGCCCAACAAGTTTACACTTTTGCGATAAGGTGGCTAAATAAATTCAAATGAATAGAGGGCCCAAACATAAGGTGACCCATCGTCATTTTGAAAACTTTTGGCCCAATCATCATAAGATACAAACTCGTCCCAGTTTATATGGCCCAACAAGTTCGTATCTATGACGAGAAGCCCAACTGGATCCAAATGATAATGGTCTCAAACACAAGCATATGGGTAGCTTCTATAGGACATATAACTATGGTTCATATGTGGCCTTATAAGGGTATGGATAAAGGCTTCCGCCGGTGAAGGGTTGCTCACAACTAGGTCTCCCCAGTCGAGGGTTCGAGTGACCAAATGAGCGCACCTTTTTTATACCCTAAGGTACATGCCAACGAGTGATGACGCCACATAATGATCCACCACCTTGAGTGAAAGCCACTTCACGATACATGACGCCATCGGGGTAAGAAGGGTATGCAAAATATATGAGACTTGGGTAACCAAAGCCAAAGCCACAGACACTACAAGGCATTGTTTCGGGGCTGATTCTCTATCCCCAGTGGATTCACAATCTGTAGGAGCGAAGCGGGGTTTACCGATATGCCTATGATACTCGGCAACCACGACACTGTTGGGCTTGCAGCCCGTAGAGAGTACGGAGTAGCCCACGGGGGACTAAATCGGAGAATAAAGGAGTCGCCACCCAGTGTGAACTGTGAAATGATTTAAGGCCGCACCCACCCCTTGCAAGGGAAGACCTCAAACCGTTGGGTTCGGAATGGTCCCTTACTTATGCCAATATAATGGATGGGTTCACACAATGGTATAGCCAAGTCTTAATGCAATTCAAGCAAGATAATTCAAATAAATACAAATTCGCACACCCATAAAAATTAATAGCAATAATGAAAGAAATAACATAGTTCCAAAAGCATATTCAGTTAAGAAGTACGATAATGAAAATTATAATAACAGTAAAAGCATTAATAATAAATGCAAATAATTAATCCCAAATGCATAATGCAAAATAAATAACTAAAGGGGTAAAAATGCATAAAATATAAAGAAATAGATTGTCCAGTGTGTGTGTGCGTTCGTGTAGCGTTCGTAAACGTGTTCAAATGAAATATTTCAGAGAGATCACGTTCGTGTAGCGTTCGAGAACGCATTCGAACGGAGGGAGTCAGAATGCTTGCGTTCGAGTTGAGTTTGAAAATGCGTTCAAACGTTCTTATGAAAATAGCACTAATAATGACATAAACACGTATATATGAATAATTCCCGAGCGGTACGTGGAGTTATATCCCAATTACATACCGCACTACCATCCATTCGGATTCGGCTACGGAATTTATGTCTGGGTTTCCATCCGATATACCGCAAGGGATAACACATACAGTCATTAATGTAATATGAACGAACATGAAAGTAGATGCGAGATAATATAGCAAAACATAAACAAAAGTAAAAGCGAAATGATAAAATAACGATAAATGTGAGTAAATAAATAGAAAAGACAATTAACAAAAATAAATAACAAAGTAAAGGCGAAATAATAAATAACAATAAATAGACAAAAAGATAAATAACAAAAGTAAAAGCAAAATAATAAAATGACCATAAAAGTAAATAAATATAAAAAAAGGGAATAAACAGCAAAATGCTAAAGAAAGAAAATGTGACCAAAGAATTTGGTTGTCTTTAATGTAGGACTTCGCATACCCGGCTGGACGTATTTCACGTCCAGCCGGGCGTGCCGTGTCCGGAACTTTAAAAATAAATATGGTAATGGGTGCCCTCAGGTCTTACCTTTTAAGTTGCTTCTCGGAAGCGCGTTAGGCCATCGCCGGAAGGAATAAAGCTTTGTTGTTTCTGGTTGCTAGTCGCTATTTTTTTGCTCACTGTTCCATTGTTTCTGCTCGCTGTTTTACTGTTGTTTCAATTGTTTTTTAGGGACTATTTTGGGTTATTTTTTATGCTGGTTTCGGTGGTATGGGGCTGCTGGTTTCTTTGGTTTCTCGGTGGTATGAGGTTGTTTGTTGTTCGGTTATGGGGCTGCTGGTTTCTTTGGTTTTTGGTGCTATGGGGCTGTTTGTTGTTCAGTTATGGGGCTGCTGGTTTCTTTGGTTTTTGGTGATGTCGGTTATGGGGCTGTTTGTTGTTCAGTTATGGGGCTGTTTGTTGTTCGGTTATAGGGCTGTTTGTTGCTGGCTGTGTCGGTCAAGAGAAGAAGAAGAAGATTGCTTAGATTTTTTTTGGTTGTTGTCGTGTAAGGTGTAAGAAAGTGTTCCCAAGGGTTTGGTCAAACATCCTTTTTATAATGACAAGGGGTCTCCTAAGTAAGGAAATAAATCATGCAAATATGGGATATATTTTCTTAATTTATTTAGGGAACACAATCTCCTAATTTTGGTGAAGATGGGATTCACAATCTTGTTAAATTAGAATTTGATTTGAGGGATTTTAACATGTGTTTTGCATGGGATTTTTTTTTATTGGGAAGTTCATGGGCGTGTGTGGGGGTTTATGTGACTTGGGCGTGTGGTTTGAGGATAGATGGGCCGGTTGGGTTTGAGGGTAAATGGGCTTTAGGTGTGTGGATGGATTGTGTGGGCTTTCGTGAGTAGCAGGGGTTTTTGGGTCGAGGCTAAGGTTTGAAACAGTTACAGACTGAGCGAATCTGAGGCTGGCTAGTGAGTCTGAATCCGATAAGACGCTAATTTTGGAGTTTTTCCTTCCGGCATTTGTTTCCCGCAACTTCCGCAACTTTTCAGGTAGTACCTCCATACGAGGCTCATCATTGGGCTTATACAAAAATGCAGTGTCTACACCCACACTTCGGTTTGTTAGTTTCGAGTCATAGTTCAGAAGATCGGGTGATTGATCCAAGTGTTGGACATCAAAGAAAACTCATCTACATCAAAGGAGCAAAATCCATTCTTCAAGTGTTGGAGGATTTCGGCTACAGCGAAAAGGAGAAGGCGAAGAAAATTTTAAAGGTCCATATCGAAGCCGGTGCCCACATTAGCAACTTCTGTTGCACTAAGGAAAGTTGTTTCCTACAGTTTCAACCTCATTCTTGCAATCTGTATTTATTCTTGGAGTTGTCCTCATTCTCAAATTTTACATCCATTCTTGGAGTTGTCTTCATTCTCAAAGTTTGTATCCATTCTTGAAGTACCTCATTCCTAAAGTTTATATCACATTGTTTATTGTTCTTCCTCATTCTCAAGGTTTGTACCCCATCTCGGAGTTGTCTGTGACGTTTTAACCTTATTCTTGAATTATGTATCCATTGTCAAAGTTGTCATCATTCTCGAAGTCTGTATCAATTCTTGGAGTTGTCTTCATTCTCGAAGTCTGTATCCATTATTAAAGTTGTCTTCATTCTTAAAGTCTTTACCCATTCTCTGAGTTGTCTTCATTCTCGAAGTATGTCGTCATTTTCAAAGTCGGTATCCATTCTCGGAGTTGTCTTCATTCTCGTAGTTTATATCCATTATTGGAGTTGTCTTTATTCTCAAAGTCATCTTCATTCCCAAAGTTGTCTTTTTCTCGAAGTCTGTATCCATTATTAGACTTGTCTTCATTTTTTAAGTTGTCTTCATTCTTGAAGTCTGTCTTTATTCTTGAGGTTGTCTTCATTCTTGAAGTTGTCTTCATTCTCGAAGTCTGTATCTATTCTTGGAGTTGTCTTCATTCTCGAAAGTCTACATCCATTCTTGGAGTTGTCTTCATTCTCGATGTCTTCATTACCGAAGTTGTCTTCTTTCTTGAAGTTATCTATTGTTTTTCCTCATTCCGAGTTCCATCTATATTCCCAGAGTTATCTGTTGTTTATCCTTATTATGAGGTCTCGTTTCATTCCTGAAATTATCTGATGTTCATCCTCATTCCGAGGTCAATTCTTGTACCCCATTATCGGAGCTGTATATGATATTTCAATCTCATTCTTGTGTTAGGGATATGCCCTATACCCAACTTGTGGATAGGCTATATGTACATGTATTTGTAATATTTTCATTAATTAATAAAATGGCAATCTTTATTATACGTGTCTTATATAAATTATATGAATCATCAAACATTGTAATAAAGCCCTTGGAGTAATAAGATGATGGCTTCCACGCCTTATGAGAATCATTACTCTCAAACATTCATAGTCATACTTTTATGAATAATCTGGGCATTCATAAAGCGGAGAGACTAGCATGATGATATGATCCGACCTTAAGTGGGGTAGCCAATCTCATAGGCTACTAGCGAAGATCCGTCCACTTGGTGTATCACATGGATGCATGAGTTGCTCGTGTCCATCGAACTGACCGCCGAAAGTTTCACATAGAGCGTTTATCCCATGTGTATGTGAGAATTTTCATGTATCGATTGTATGACTAGTCCTTAGACTTGAGGTCTTTACAATCTTATGTGTGGATCAAATGACTTTGACATTCTCCTTCCCCGGTTCAAAAGGTCCGGTCATAAGGGTATGATTGGGTCATTTGTTGAAACAAATGAAGTTTGTAAAGAAACAACAGAGAATCGCCACTCTCTCGGATAATATTTTCTTATAAAATTAGTATTCCAGTTCGCGGGTTGATATGTGTGATCAGTGCATGAGACTATGGCTGCAGCGAAAGAATCATGTGAGATTCTTGGGTTAGCACGATGACCGGCGTAATCACACGCGTATAACGCAAGCGTACGTATCGTTCAAGTAGTATAAAAAGTATCGATCCCACGAGGACTTAATACCTAATCTATTAATTTTATGAGGTCAAATGATTACTAGTATCTAACAGGTTGATTGATTGATTTGAAATGGTGATGATTCTAAATTTAAAAACAAGTAAATAAAATTGCACGAAAGTAGGTTTAAGAAAATTCAATATTAAGAAACTATCTAGGGTTGTGAATCTTTCCAATATCTTTTAAAAGATGAAGTGGTTATTTCATGTTTGTGTAATATATCGGTTTACTAACCTGGAACACGAAATTATGAGAAAGCCTTTGTCGATGGTCAGACGTAAATACCCAGTTTAGCCCAATTGAACCATATGTTTATGTCAACCAAATTACCTGGATTCATTAAGTTTAAGTTCCAATTATGGCTACCCCGCCCGACAGGTATATGTCTATCATGTAAGGAAATTTATTAAAGGGTTACCTATCCTCAAGGAAGATCGTGGGCTATTAAGTCTAAGGCTGAAACCTAAAATTCATTTGTCAAGTTTATTTTAGATTTACCAGATCAATCTTATTAGTGGCCAATTAACAAGACGCATTAAGCTTAAGACTTAATAAGTAAACCTTTAAATTACCCAAACTATAAAATAACCCTTTATAAACCGGTGATATTAGAATTCATCACAACCCTAGATAACTAACTTAGTTACGACACATAACTAGGGCTAGTAAAAACTTAAAAGTAAAAGACATAAAATAAAATGCTGAAAAGTAAATGCGGTAAAGTAAATACTGAAAAGTAAAATTACAAAAATAAAATGCTAGGGTTAAAGGATCTACTTTTATTACTACTATTTTAGATATCTCCATTAATATAATATATCAACTTGTGATGGTATTACCAACCAGCCATATAGGCGGTAACTGATTAAGTCAAATTAAGTCTGACCTGCCATAAAGGTGGTATATTACCAACCGACCAACCAGGCGGTATCCATGCTTAGTCAGATTAAAACCAGTTTATATTGATTACCAACCGGCCAATATAGCGGTATCCTCATTAAGTCAAATTTTAAATAGTGAATATATTATAATTAGGGAGATTAATCTAAATAGTAGTAATAAAAGTTTTACCTTTCACCATAGCAGTGGGAAGTTACCTCCTCATAGCTGAATAGTAAAGACTGAAAAAGTAAAGAAAGTAAATTATTATTACAGAACGTAATTAAAATTAATTACAAAACTGAAATTTAAAGAAAACTAGATATAAAACTCCCTATTTACATCAGAGAATTCAGAGAGGAAGGTACATCTGAAACTGAAACCTCGAGCTGAATTTATAGGCGTTGGTAAGGTGTGCACGTCGCGACGTGCCACATGTCGCGTTCTGGTTGGCTGCTTCAGATTCTTATCCGATGACATGGCGATGTGGATAATTTACTCAATAATTATGCTGACGTGGTGACACGTGGCGAAAGTGATTGTCGGCACCGTAGGTTTGCGACACGTGGCATGCTGTGATTGGCTGATGATGACGTGGCGCTGACATGGCGAGTTGACTTGGTCTACTGCTGATGTGGATGATGACGTGGCTGACACGTGGAGTGACATGTGGCGATATGTGGCGACGACGATTGTCGTCACCATAGGATGATGACATGTGGCACGGTGCACGTTAGCAGATCGACTGTGATGTTGACACGTGGCATGCGCACGTTAGCAAGTCAAACTTTTCAGATTCTGACATGTGTCCCCTGGCGCACGTTTGCAAGTCATGCGCATATTAGGCGTCGCGACGCCGAAGGCTTGCGCGTCGCGACGCGTAAAATTACCAAATTGCCATTTTGTCCGTTTTTTACTGTTTTGGCCCCAAATCACCTCCAGAGAGTCCTGAAATTTTATTTATCTACAAAATAACACAAAACACATCAAAATATTCACAAAACTCAAGAAACTATACAAAATATTAAGTTAAATGAGTGGGAAATAGTGATATAATTACCACTCATCACACCCTCAATCCTAACATTTTGCTAGTCCTCGAGCAAAACATAGAATAAAATAACATAAACATCTTTAAAATAAAATTTAACTAAGCCATTTTCGTAGGGATCACGGTTGCATTTAGCGTATGCAACAAGCCTTTAAACCCCTATGTGTCCCTAGTGGACGAGTTGAAGTCTCGTGAGGGTTTACAGCAATGTACCCACAAACATTTTACAAAAGTAAAAAAGGTAGTGAAATTAATGCACACAAAAGCAAAAAGACAAGAGAAAATAGAATAAAGAAGTTAGTGACTAATCAGGTGAAACTTCTACTCCAAGTTACTAGTTGTTTTCTTTCTTTCTAAATTATTGAATAAGTAAATTCTCCGATTATATTTACCATTCTCCATATGCACAACCAACAAAATATTAATCAACTCATTTTTTCCCCACAACAGTCTCAAGTGCAGTTGATAAGAGAGTAATATTTTTGTCCTAAAGTTTTATCAGAATTCACACCTTTTGTAGCAATGGAATAATTTTTCTGATTTTTCTGATTTTTTCTTTGATTTTTGATTTTTTTTATTTATATACAATATATTCCATCTATGTAGCGAGTGTTGGGTCGGTGGCTCCCAAATCAGATGGCTTTAGGGCACCATGTGTTAAGACACCCCTACGGACTTAATTACTCAAACTTCAGATATATATATATATATTTGCAACATCCTCGATCCATGTAGCGAGCTTTGGGCCAGTGACTCCCAAACTAGTTGGCTTTAGGGCACCAGGTGTTAAAACACCCTTACAGACTTAATAACTCGGATCTCATATTTTTTTTTTACTCCATCACTTTTTGAGATGCTTCCTCCAATTAAACTAGAGCACTGAATATTACAAACTTTTCAATTACAACTCATGTTCGTATGTTACCATACATGTTGATAATACCTTCCAACTGAGCATATGAAGATCCATTTTAGTCAATTTTATAGAGAATTCACAAATTAAATAATTTAAAATGAAATAAAAAAAATAACTTGTTTCGAAAATGGGTTGAAATACGTATCAGGAGTGGGAACTCCTTAAACAGCTATCTCTCACCAATTTCACCTTTTTAGTCAAAATAAAAACAAAAACGCAAAATATTTTTGTAATTTTTGAAAATATTTCAATTTTTTTTTTTTTGTATTTTTCGAAAAAATTTGGACTAAAAATAAAAATAAAATACAAACAAGATACTAATCAACTATTCCCCACCCCCAAACCTAAATGAGATATTGTCCCCAATGTCTTAAAAAGTAGAAGAAGAGTTTAGAAGATAGTACCTCGTTAGCTGAAATTCTACACGAAAAGTTATAGGTTAAGATCCAAATTAATCCGACGCCTCTTACCATGATCGTTCTCGGACCAATTTATCTTTGAAATGATAGGGTCAATTTGTGGTTCATAGGCTAAGATTTGGTCAATTAGATCCGGAACAGTTCTTGCAGTAAATAGGAGTTCTTTCATAGGTTTTGTCACGAACCCATTTCTCCAGGCATCATCAAGAAATACACAAAGAAAATCATAAAATCCTTCAATGTTGTACAGTCCAAGCGGTTTCTGGTGTATGTTCAAGTTTGCCCAAGATAACACTGTAAAAATTTCCTCCAATGTACCCAAGCCACCTGGCAAAGCAATAAAAGCATCAGCACGGTTAATCATTTCTACCAGTCGTTCAGACATACCTGGCACAATTAGTTCTTCTCCATTTGATGGTCCAATAAGATTTGCCTCCGCCAAGGGTTTTGGGATGATTCCCAAGACTTGACTGCATTCATCTCGTACAGCCTTTGAAACGATCCCCATTAGTCCAAGATTGCCTCCGCCATATACTAAATGCATATTTCTTGCAGCTAAGACTCGACCCAATTCATGTGCTACTTCTATGTATTGTGGTTTAACACCAACACTAGTACCGCAAAACACACAGATGTTTTCAACTCGTCTTCTTGAAGTGGCTTCCATGTTTTACTCTGGATGCCTTCAAATGTGCAATGATGAGTTGAATTTATAACACCTGAAAAAGGGTGAGTAAAAATAATAGCACTAGTACCTACCAAATGACAATTATTAGTTAAACGGTAAAATAAATCGTGATAGGTCAAAAAGATCTGGATCCTATCGGAGAAAATAAAAGAAAACAACAAAACAAATTACAATTATTAGGAAAAGACAAAGAGATATAATATTTACAATAATTTACAGCTTGATTGACGTATATGCGTCAGGGACAAGCTTCCCATCCAATTTTCTTATAAATTGGAAAACAGGGTCTTTTTGAGTCAGATTCCCAAGACTTAACAGTTGTATTTCTTTTTGGAATTGTGTATGTAATTTGCGAATGGCTATATGAACATATCCACTGGGATGCGTCTCAAGAGTCGAAGATATATCATCTAAAGACTCCTTACTCAAGCCATCCCTAATGAATTTAATTTTATCTTCGTGATTATCAGACATCATTCCTAAAGAACGACAACGAGTATTGCAATTCCAGCGTGCACATTCGTAACAAACACCCATTTGCTTAGCTCTACGTTTCTTTGTATAGGTGCTTCTTCCAAAACCAGGCAGATGTGAAATAAAAGATTCAGAAGACTCACCTGCCAATCGGACCCGTGCTTCAATAATCCAACGAATGTCAGTTGGAATACCTTTGATCATCAGTAGTCTCATCTGTTCCAAGCGAGTTTTGTAGACTTTCATCAGAGATTTTTGAGGGAGAGAAGAAAATTGCTTGTGAAGATTTGCGAGAGCTTCTTCCATCGTGAAATGATTTTACCTGCAAAAATTAAACACATAAAAATAAAACACACCAGATCATAATATATATAAAAATTGCATGGGTTACCTCCCTGCTAGCGCTAAGTTTAACGTCGTCAGCTAGACGTGACTGATCGAATGTTATGCTAGATTTGAAAGTGTGACACTTTCTTTTTGTCGCTCAAATGATTCTCCCTAGTAATGCTTGACACGCTGACTGTTAACCTTGAATGTTTCGTTGGTGTTGGGATACAGTAACTCAACAGCTCCATATGGTAAAATCTGAGTGATCGCAAAAGGACCTGACCACCTTGATTTCAACTTTCCATGGAAAAATTTTAACCTTGAGTTGTACAACAACACATGCTGTCTTGGTTCCAACTGTCTGTGCACTATTTTTCGGTCATGCCATTTCTTGGTCTTTTCTTTTTACAATCTGGCATTCTCATAAGCTTGTAGACGAAACTCCTCTAATTCGTTGAGTTGGTGAAGTCGTTCTCTCCTGCAGCTTGTGAATCAAGATTCAACTTCTTCTGTGCCCAGTACGCCTTGTGTTCAAGCTCAACTGGCAGATGACATGCTTTCCCAAACACCAATCGATATGGGGACATACCAATGGGTGTCTTGTAAGCTGTTCGGTAGGCCCATTATGCATCATCCAGTTTTGTTGACCAGTCCCTCCTTGTTGATCCAACAGTTCTCTCCAAGATTCTTTTGATTTCTCTGTTTGAAACTTCAACCTGTCCATTTGACTATGGATGGTAAGCAGTGGCAACCTTGTGAGTAACTCCATATTTGGATATGAGTGCATCAAAATATATGTTGCAGAAATATGTGCCACCATCACTGATAATTGCCCGAGGTGTTCCGAACCGAGTGAAAATATTATTTTTAAGGAATTTGATCACCACTTTTGAATCATTGGATGGCAGTGCAATTACTTCAACCCATTTGGAGACGTAGTCTACTGCAACCAGTATGTACAGGTTTCCGAATGATGGAACAAAGGGTCCCATAAAATCAATTCCCCATACATCAAAAATTTCCACTTCCAGAATATTTTGCAACGGTCATTCATTTCTCCTGGAAATATTTCCCGTTCTCTAGCACCTGTCACATTGAAAAGCAAAAAGATAAGCATCTTTAAAAAGAGTGGGCCAGAACAAACCTGATTGTAGGACTTTGGCTGCAGTTTTGTTTCCGCTGAAGTGTCCACCATATGGTGATGAATGACAATGTTGAAGAACACTGTTGACCTCTTCATGTGGAACACACCGTCTCAATAATTGATCAGCACAGCGTTTGAACAGGTACGGCTCATCCCAAACATACTGCTTGACTTCCTTGAAGAACTTCTTTCGTTGCTGAGTTGTCCATTCCAATGGCCATTTTCCTAATACAATGAAGTTGAAAAAGTCAGCATACCAAGGGACATCCTGTTGTTTCATGGCAAACAGTTGTTCATCTGGAAAAGTTTCTTTATTTGAAAATTCTTTGCCAGATGTTTCTCCATTCTCGAGCCTCGATAGATGATATGCCACTTGGTTTTCTGTCTCTTTCATGTCTCGAATTTCCACGTCAAATTCTTGCAGAAGAAGTATCCAACGGATCACCTGGGTTTGGCATCTTTCTTCGCGATCAGATATTTGATTGCTGAATGATCTGTGTAGACCACCACTTTGAGACCCAGCAGATAGGAGCGGAATTTGTCAAAAGTGAACACAACTGCAAGCAATTCCTTTTCAGTGGTTGTGTAGTTGAGTTGAGCTTCATTCAAAGTTCTGCTGGAGTAGTAAATGGTGTGGAAAATCTTTGTTTTTCCTTGTCCCAAAACTGCACCTACAGCAAAATCACTAGCATCGCACATCACCTCAAATGGAAGGGTCCAGTCTGGTGCTACTATGATGTGGGCAGAGACCAGCTTCTATTTTAAGATCTCAAAAGCTTCATGGCATTCTTTGGTGAAGTTGAAAGACACATCCTTCTCCAGAAGATTGCATAGAGGTTTAGTAATCTTGGAAAAGTCTTTGATAAATCTCCTGTAAAAGCCAGCATGTCCGAGAAAGCTCCGAATCCCTTTGACGGATGTTGGCGGAGGTAGTTTTTCAATTGTTTCAATCTTTTGTTTGTCTACCTCGATTCCCTTTTGTGAGATCTGGTGTCCAAGAACAATGTTTTCATGAACCATGAAGTGGCATTTCTCCCAGTTGAGTACCAGGTTGGTATCTTCACATCTTTGTAACACTTGTTCTAAATTTTTCAGGCAGTGGTCAAAAGAATCTCCAAACACAGAGAATTCATCCATAAAAACTTCCATACTCTGCTCCAACATGTCTGAGAAGATGGCCATCATGCAATGTTGAAATGTGGCAGGGGCATTACATAATCCAAATATCATCATGCGGAATGCAAAAGTACCATACGGACATGTAAAAGTGGTTTTCTCATGATCTTCTGGGGCGATAGCAATCTGATTGTACCCTGAATATCCGTCCATAAAGCAATAGAACTCATGTCCCGCCAGTCTGTCCAACATTTGATCAATGAATGGCAACGGAAAATGGTCATTTCTCGTGGCTTTGTTCAGCTTTCGGTAGTCCATGCATACTCTACATCCAGTCACTGTTCTTGTTGGAATTAGCTCGTTCTTTTCATTGTGATTACAATGATTCCTCCTTTCTTTGGCACTCATTGCATAGGACTCACCCAATTGCTGTCTGAGATGGGGTAAACGATGCCAGCATCCAACCATTTGATGATTTCTTTCTTCACGACCTCCTTCATGATTGGATTGAGTCTTCGTTGATGCTCCACTGTGGGTTTGTACTCATCATTCATCAGAATCTTAGACATGCAAAATGATGGACTAATGCCTCGAATGTCTACTATAGTCTAGCCAATGGCTTTCTTGTGCTCTCGTAATACTCTCAGCAACTTTTCTTCATGCTCCAATGTTAATGAAAAATAAATAATAACAGGTAATTCAGAAGAGTTTCCAAGAAATGCATACATGAGATGGCTCGGTAGTAACTTCAGCTCCAGCTGTGGTGGTTCTTCAATTGAAGGCTTGATTCGATCTTTCTTCGGAAGTTCTAGACTTTCAACTGGTGGTGTTGATTTGAATCGGAATGGTTTGTCAATGTAGTTGATATATTTCAGGATTTCAGCATTTAGCTCGCTGTCATTCATGTTGGTGATGCAAGCTTCAAGTGTATCTGTGGGATTTGGCTCAGTATTCTGAATGATACTATCAACAACATCAATTCTGAAACATTATTCTTCCTTTTCATCGCTCGGGAATTTCATGGCTTTGAAAACATTAAAAGTAACTTCTTGGTCTTGAACTTTAATGGTCAGTTCTCTTTTTTGTACATCAATAACAGTTCGTCATGTCGCCAAGAATGGTCTTCCAAGGACGATAGGTACATCTTTGTCTTCTTCCATGTCAAGGATAATAAAATCTGCTGGGAGAATGAGTTTGTCGACTTTGACCAGCACATCTTCAACAACACCTCTTGGAAATGCGAGCGTTCGATTAGCATGTTGTAGAGAGACTGAGGTAGGCATTGCTTCTCCAATTTACAGTTTCCTGTAAATAGAAAAAGGCATCAAGTTAACACTAGCACCTAAATCACATAAAGCCTTACCGATGTAATGTTCTCCAATGGTGAAACTGCCAGGATCTTTCAACTTCGGGGGAAGTTTCCTTTGAATAATGGCATTGCATTCTTCCGTTAATGCTACTGTCTCATAAACTCCCAATCTCCATTTTCGTGAAAGAATGTCTTTCATGAATTTGACATAGCTGGACATTTCTTCTAAGGCTTCTGCAAATGGGATGTTGATGTGCAGCTTTTTGAAAACCTCCAAGAAACAAGCAAACTGCTTGTCCAGTTTGTTTTTCTGAAGTCGCTTTGGAAAAGGTGGAGGTGGAGTGATTTGATCTTTTTTCTTTGCTTCTTTTTCCTCCATCTGTTGCTCTACTTCTTTTGGAATTTCTTCGATGGATGTCTTGATTCCAACATCTTTGTTGATTTCAGTACCGCTTTTCAAGGTAATGGTTTGACATTGCTCCTTCCCTCGGTTCCTTGGATTTAGTTTTGTGTTGCTGGGAAGATTCCTGGCGGTCTGTAACTCTGAGCATTGGCCAGTTGTCCAATTTATTTCTCCAGTGCTTTGATGGAAAAAGATTGGCTTTGAAAAATAGCATCATATGCTGCTTGTTGCTTTTTGAACATCTCTGCAATCCATTCTTTCATTTCTGGTTCTTTTTCAAACTCATGGCTTTTGTTCTGTTGCTGGAATTCATGTGGTGGAAAATTCTCTTACTCTGAATTGTTGCTCCATGAAAAATTGGGATGATTCCTCCACCCTGGGTTGTAGGTGTTGGAATATGGATTGTTCCCCTGTCTGTTGAAATTTTCGACATAATTCACCATCTCTTCAAGTTGGTTTGGTTCCGGTGCTCCTCTATATGGTGAACTTTTAGCTCCAATGTTGCTTTGAGTGCTGAGAGTCTCCATGAATTTACATATCTGATCCAGCTTGGCGTTGACTGCTGTATTGGCTCCAGCTTCATAAATTCCTGCAATTCTTTGGATCATGCTCCTTTTTGTTGGCCACAAGGAATTGTTGTTGGCCATTTCTTCGATTAGGTCTCAGGCTTGATCTTCTCCTTTTTCCATTAAAGCTCCTCCAGCAACAGCATCGATTGTGGTTCTCATCATTCCATAAAGTCCATTATAGAAAGTTTGGACTTGAAGCCATTTTGGAATCTCATGGTGAGGACATTTCCTGAGCAAATCTTTGTACTTTTCCCAAGCTTCGTAGAGAGTTTCCGAGTCTTGTTGTACATGTTGGTTTCTATTAAGGTCCCAAGATCAATAATAAGCATGAAAACATGTGTGAATAACAATCGAGAAGTTACGGAATACTTACATCGAGCGGTTGAGCGACGCGGAGGCAACAAAAACTTCAAATTCTGCTCCTCATAGTCACGGCAGTAACACTGTCATAGCCCACTGGTTTCGGCCATTGGAGCTCCTTCGTCAAGCTCTGAGCTTCGTCGAACGATTCCCGGCTCATGGGTGAACTTCCCTATCACCTTCGCATATCTCATAGTGTGCTAGCACTTCCGATTTTGCCACAAAATCGCAACTCATTGCTTCCCACTGCTCACGGTTTTGGAGGAAACCATTGAACAAAAATTGCCCCAAGGGCGTGAAGAGAAAGAGATGAGAGAAAGAGAGAAATTGTGAGATGTGTTCCAAATTTGTGTATCTTATACACAAATGTGAATTTCAAATTCATTTCATGTGAATTTGGCTTTCAAAAAGTCAAGCATTTAATGCTACATCCACTCACATCACTAAATCCATCAAGTTGTCAAGTCACATCACTCAAAGTGACTAATGATTTGACGCTTGATGCGACTAGCGATTTGACGCTTGATTTGACTTGTGTGCCGCACTCGAATTCGAAATGCGAATGCACTCGCAAATAATCCCGGGCTCGGGTTCGCTAATTCCAAATTAACGAATTTTCCGTTGCGTCATAATTAAATGATTACGTCTAGCGAAATCACTATTCACGTCGCTAACGGATTAATTCTAAATTAATTCGTTCGCCCGAATTAAAATCTAATTTTAATTCCGCGTCGAAATCCAATTTCGTTTAATATATCAAATATATTAATTTATCAATTAATTCCAAATTAATCGTTATCTCTCTTTAAATGATATTTTATCCCAGATAAAATATCTTCGTAATTAATCCCAGATTAATTTTCTCTCTCTTCTAATTAATCCCAGATTAATTTAGAGTGCGAGTCATACGTCATCGGTGAATCTTTGGGAAGCGACCCATGAGATCCCCGGATATGTTGGCAGTAAATTCGGTCGTCAGACTATCCGCACACGTAAGTACCTCGTACTACGTTTATACCGATTTACAAGACAAGGTTTGCCTCTAGCAAAGCGCGATGCCTGTCCAATTCTCCGGAAACATCCTTACAGGAATAAATGATCTATATCAGGCGTAGTATATGTAGTATTGCGTATTTCTGTCCAGTATCGGATGATCACGTGCTAGGCCTGGGGCTGGAATTGTGTCTGCCCCGTACGAAGCACATGTCGGATGTCTGGTGACTAGTCTCTATAATCGGATAAACATGACCTAGTCATAATATCCCGATAGCTGCAGTATTTAAGAGAACCAGTCTCGTATCCTACGTGACCATCATCTCCACTATGACTGGAGTGACACTTCCGTCTTGACATCACACCCAACACACTACGATTCTCAATATACCCAGCATTGGCGTACACAGAACCTGTTAAAGCCCTGGTTGACCGCAACCAAAGTATATTGATTGTCGCAAGTATTAGCGGTGCAAGTCTCAGGTTAAGACCAAATACACATACCCTGATTTCGGACTTCCATAGACATATAGTCATACTACCAATGGAATTCCAAGGGGGTCTATCCAGAGTGAAGCTGTTTCCCGTACCATCGGTAAAACACAACCTCCTATTACACTTGCATGAGTATCATATACCCAAATATATGAGAACTATGTCGTTGTGCCCTCACAACGAGCACAAGTGTAATACTAGTCTTTACTCATTTATCGATGTCCAATCTCGACAATGCTCTGACTAGGGATATTTAATGATTTATCCTTCGTGGACTGATACTGTCTCATATCATTCTCCGTCCAGGAACAAATCATAGGGACCTCATATCATTTATATATCTAGGTGATCTAATCACAAATGATAAGAGTGCAATCTCCTTTGTCACATAGTTAATTTGTACAACAACAGCATGATCTATACAAATAGTGACGTTATGGGTCATAATTGTCCAACAATCTCCCACTTGGCCTATAGCCAGTCACTCGAGTTTCTAACACCCGAACTATGTACGGTTGGCTCAAATTGCTGAGAATAGACTTTCGTCAGCGGATTTGCATGATTATCATCTGATACGATTTATTCGATCATCACATCGCCACGATGTATGATCTGAACGAATCAGATGAATATCAAAGTATATATCTGGATCGTTGATGAGACCATTATTTCTTTAGCCTGTGCTGATGCCTAGCTGAGCTGCTAACAGAACTATATCTAATCTAATTAGATTTGTTATTGACCCAGAAGGCTTCTATTGCCGCCTCAGCTGCATCAATAACCCGCATTTGTTTTTTATACGGTAACAGTATCTTGCTTGGAAGATTTCCATCTCACTATCCGTTATTCAAACTGTATAGTACCGTTTGCGACTTATAATCGTCTTATCGGTTTAGGAAACTTACAGCAGTGATCCCAGTCACTTCAAGTTCTCCTTCTCCATAGACTAAGACAGCATCCTTAGTTCTCTAAGATACTAAGTATGTTCTTAACTTCAATCAAGTTCTCCTTCTCCATTGGCCTGTTTGTGAATCCATATGCTCAAAGCGTATGAGACATCAGGTCACATACATTTTTCAATGTACGATTTCTCGGAGATTTTTCTCGAAAGCCAAGCTTTCACCAATTATATTATGGGAATATAATTTCCAAGAAATGACATATTATCATTATTTATAGGACAGTATTGTCAGTGCGCTCCCACTAACCCTCTTATATACACAAGAATCATTTTCGTTTTGAATTAAATCATACACCATTATGATTACATCAAAACGATAATTCTAAGAACCTATGCTTGCTTCAATCCAAACATGGATCGAATAACCTGCAAACCTTGTTTGCTAGTTTTGGTACGACAAAATCGTCAGGATGTTATAAACATCCTCCAAAAGGTTTCCTTTTCAGGAAAGCGATTTTCCCGTTAAGCTGACATATTTCATAAATGAAACATGCAGCAGTAGCAAGCATTATCCAAATGGATTTACCATGGCAACAGGTAAAAGGTTTAATCGTAATCAACACAATGTTGATAACGATACCTTTCCGCTACAAGCCTAGCTTAGTACGTTGGTATGTTGCCATCCATGTATGTCTTCCTTGAAGACTTATATAATACCAATAAGCACAATGCCTTGTGGTACATCAACTAGTATCCAAACTTGGTTGATATACATGGAATCCATTTCAGATTATATGGCACTTTGCCATAATAGGGAGTCGATACCTTGTATCACTTCCTTTTACATAGTCAGTTGGTATACCTCAAAAGATTAACATCTTTACGAGGTGAGATCAGAAACCCATACCCTAGGTTGTTTTCTGACTCTCTCCGACATACGTGGTTCTTGTGTATTCGAAGATTATTGGAATAGTTTCATCCTTGATGAACTATTTATGTTCCATTAAGATTTGGTGCCTTGAACAGTATTACTCTGATTTTCATCGAGTTTTACTATCCTCCCACTTACCACTGCATATAGGTATTCCTCTCAGGAAATCCGCATGGTGAGCAACAATCTAATTGTTCTCTTGTGAGTTGTATAAGTACTATACTTATGGTATCCCTAGGATAACCTACAATTGGCACTTATCCAATTTGGGTTTTAGTTTGGTATCATCCAACATATGTCTAGCATTCCCAAATCATCAGGAATGTGAAACCCGATTTCGTTCCTGTTCATATCTAATATGAATCTGTTAAACAGATTTTAATGGAACCTTATTCAAAATAAGTTTTGCACTGTTTATGCTTATCCGTTGAAGGAAATGGTAGCTCAGAGCGACTCATGATTAACCTTATCATGTCCAACAAGATTCGGTTACTCATATCGGACACACCGTCAGGATGACGTGTTCCGGAAGGAATCCTCTTTGAAAGAATACTATACTCTTTCAAGTATACAAGAAACTTATTGCTTAAGTATTTTCCATTACGGTCTTACCTTGACGTTTAATACTTTAGCCGATCTGTTTGTCTATTTCGTGTCGAAACTTTAAAAGTTTCCGATTTGTGTTTCAAAAGAACACATAACCATTACGTGATGCCACATCCGTAAAGGTCACGAAATATTCATATCCACCTCTAGCCTAGCTAGATATGGGCCCACTTGCTTCATTATGAACTAGGGCTAACGGATCGGTGGCATTTACACTTTTACCAAGTGAATAGTGTTTTAGGCACTTTGCCCAATAAACTAGATTCGTAGACTTTATTTGATTGGAATCAAATCAGTCCTAGTACCCACTCTTCAAAAGTGCGGATATATGATTCTTGTTTATTGTGTCCCAGACAACAATGCCACAATTAAGTTTCATCTGATCAAATCAGTTTGAGCTATTTGTTTGTCATGTTATATATTCGAGATTTATTTATATTCAAAATATAAATGTTGTTATTCACATCTAATGTGTTTATCTCAATATCATCTTTATATAATAAAATCTTTAGTGTTCTAGAATATAAAGGTTCACCCGCAGCGGGTCAAACACTGATATAAAGATAATATTTCCAGTCAAACTAGTTACATTATAACAGTTTCCAAATTTAGGTACACACCCGATGGTAGTTCCTAAAATTAGGTGTCTACGGTTAAAATAGCGACTTTCGTCCCGTTTACAATTCGCAGATAAATCTCTATTGATGTCATTATCCTGCTCATAGCAGATCCTGAACATCAATATATATTTATATCACACTAAGTATCTAAAATCCAATTTTAATACTAGTAGTGAATATATTTATGACAAACATATTTGAAGTCAGAGCCTTGCTTGTCTTCAATTCCTTCATGTCTGTTTTGTCCAAACAGCAGTCACGCTTCCGCGATCTCGTTTGCCACAATAAGGCAGACATTTTAGGATATGTCTTTTATCTTCCCAGAAGACTATAATGATTTTGCCTTTGCCAGTTTCAACACTCCAGAAGCCTTTGGCCAAGCCTTGGCCTTCTAGAATATCGAAGTAAGGTGCGCCTTGCGCTACTTGTCTTATTGCAAACTTTGACTTTATCTCCTTGAGAATAGTCATTAATTCTCCAAGAATTATTTATTGCAATTTTAGTACTTCTAAAATCTAAGAATGGATTCTTTGAAGATCCTTCAATTTCATTATCATACTTTAAGGATCTAATCCTTAGTTCTAATTCAGAAATTAAGGAGTCTACTGCGACAAGCTTAATGGATTAAGCACTAAAGTTATCATTACATGATCTTCCAAAGATTATGCTCTACTATTTGCTTAACTCCGGGCTTAAGCATAATATGTTATTTTATCAAATAAAGTAACTTATTATTCTCCAGGACCATCCTGAAATTATTCCCAATTTGAAAATTAAACCATTTAAATACATTTCCCCTAGGATTATGTTTTAAATGTCAATCTTTCAATTTCTATGTTGATTTTAATAGTCCAACTATTTAATCAACGATATTGGTACTATTTATTATAATGATTACAATAGTCCAACTATTTAATCAACTATAATTTAATAGATTAAAATCAATTATATTGATTACTATAATCCAATTATAAAATCAACTATAAATGAATTGTTTGAATATAGTCCAACTATTAATTAAAACAACGTTTAAATATTAGTCCAACTAATATTTAATTGATTGACGAATGATATTTGTTTGAGCACGTATGGCAAGTAATTAAACGAGTATTGCAAATTCAATTCTTGCCTCCCACTATTTTTCGGCGAGCCTCTAACCCTCTGTCGAGTACTCAGGAAACCGTGTTTCCTAGTGGGCTAGGTTCCCGTTAAATATCATACAATCTTGACTTTGGCCAACAAATTGTATGATAATTAACTAGGTAGATCTCTAAGATCGATTGGATCCAATCCAATTCCTAGATCCGGTAGGGGGACATCCAAGTCCGAAACATATATCTTATATATGCCAATACATCCAATGTATTACCTAACATTTTTCCTCTGAATCAACTAAGTCTTGGCTTTGGCACAACAAACTTAGTGATCCCAGTCAAGTGCGACCCATTGACCATGGAAAGCTTCGTAATCAATGTCGATGGACAAGAAGTGGTCTTGACTTTGGCCAACAAACCAAAACTTGGACAAGACACCAATATGGAACAAAGCTCTCGTGATTCAAACACATCCTCGACGGAAAAAGACCTTGACTTTGGCCAATAAGCCAATGCCAGTCTCGGATCTTGAGTGAGAATCACTCAATGGAAGGAAATACGATTAATATTTTGCGAGGGTTTTTCGCGTGCAAATGGCAACCAATTTATTATCTTTGTTAAGGTCTCATCATCATACACCCTTAAACATGCATTCTAAATACATAATAAAGCGCGTATAATAAAATAATAATGATATGCGGATGGATACTTTACACATTGATCATAGATCAAATCTCTCATTTTCTCTCATCCGCTAGCACAAGTATTACTTCTACCCGTTACACTACACTTCTAAATAAACATCATTTACATTGAGGGGAATAGATGAGAAGAGAATACAAAGAATATGGAGGTATAAGGCTGGACACGCAGGTCCAATTAATAAATCAAATTTATTACAACAATTTCTAAAATTGTCCCACCCATCTAATATCCATCTGATATACATTATTCATGCATCGCAACCATGTATTCACACAAGCATGTTATCAATCAATCTAATCAAATTAATTAATATGATAATTAGTGATCATCCAATGTTCAAACAACGATTTGATTTTGCACGAGTCAAACTCGTTTTGCGAATAAGTATTCAAAGTACAAATTCTTGAATTAAATTAAACTACACAATTAAATCCAATTTAATATGCATTCAATTCTAATTCGCTATTTAATTCCAAATTAAATAGCGGTTTTGGGCCCAATTGGATCCAACCAATTTTGCCTAAACCCACTTTGTACAACAAAGCCCAATAAGCCCATTTACAACATTCAAAGTCCAATTTCCAAAATTAGGCCCAATTTAATTAAATTACAAAATCCAATTTCACATTTAATTAAACTAAAGTGTATAGCATTATTAATTACCCAAATCAATATTTCCAAAACACCAAATTTGTACAATTAATCATGCTCATTTCATCATTTTACCAAAATTTTAACCCTAAATCAAATTTCATGCTCAACCTTGCTCTAGATGCCATTGTTGGTTTCTATTAAGGTCCCAAGATCATAAAAAACATGAAATATGTGTGAATACAAATCAACGAAGTTGCGGAATACTTACATCGAGCGGTTGAGCGATGCGGAGGCAACAAAAACTTCAAATTCTGCTCCTCACAGTCACGGCAGTAGCACTATCACAGCCCACTAGTTTCGGCCATTGGAGCTCCTTCGTCAAGCTTCGAGCTTCGTCGAACGATTCTCGGCTCATGGGTGAACTTCCCTATCACCTTCGCATATCTCGTAGTGTGCTAGCACTTCCGATTTTGCCACAAAATCGCAACTCAATGCTTCCCACTGCTCACGGTTTTGGAGGAAACCAGTGGAAAAAAAATTGCCCCAAGGGCGTGAAGAGAAAGAGATGAGAGAAAGAGAGAAATTGTGAGATGTGTTCCAATTTGTGTATCTTATACACAAATGTGAATTTCAAATTCATTTGATGTGAATTTGGCTTTCAAAAAGTCAAGCATTTAATGCTCCATCCACTCACATCACTCAATCCATCAAGTTGTCAAGTCACATCACTCAAAGTGACTAATGATTTGACGCTTGATGCGACTAGCGATTTGACGCTTGATTTGACTTGCGTGCCGCACTCGAATTCGAAATGCGAATGCACTCGCAAATAATCCCGGGCTCGGGTTCGCTAATTCCAAATTAACGAATTTTCCGTTGCGTCATAATTAAATGATTACGCCTAGCGAAATCACTATTCACATCGCTTACGAATTAATTCTAAATTAATTCGTTCGCCCGAATTAAAATCTAATTTTAATTCCGCGTCGAAATCCAATTTCGTTTAATATATCAAATATATTAATTTATCGATTAATTCCAAATTAATCGTTATCTCTCTTTAAATGATATTTTATCCCAGATAAAATATCTTCGCAATTAATCCCAGATTAATTTTCTCTCTCTTCTAATTAATCCCAGATTAATTTAGAGTGCGAGTCATACGTCATCGGTGAATCTTTGGGAAGCGACCCATGAGATCCCCGGATATGTTGGCAGTAAATTCGGTCGTCAGACTATCCGCACACGTAAGTACCTCGTACTACGTTTATACCGATTTACAAGACAAGGTTGGCCTCTAGCAAAGCGCCATGCCTGCCCAATTCTCCGGAAACATCCTTACAGGAATAAAGGATCTATATCAGGCATAGTATACGTAGTTTTGTGTATTTCTGTCCAGTATCGGATGATCAAGTGTTAGGCCTGAGGCTGGAATTGTGTCTGCCCCGTACGAAGCACATGTCGGATGTCTGGTGACTAGTCTCTATAATCGGATAAACATGACCTAGTCATAATATCCCGATAGCTGCAGCATTTAAGAGAACTAGTCCCGTATCCTACGTGACCATCATCTCCACTATGACTGGAGTGACACTTCCGTCTTGACATCACACCCAACACACTACGATTCTCAATATACCCAGCATTGGCGTACACAGAACCTGTTAAGCCCTGGACGACCGCAACCAAAATATATTGATTGTCGCAAGTATTAGCGGTGCAAGTCTCAGGTTAAGACCAAATACACCTACCCTGATTTCGGACTTCCATAGACATATAGTCCATACTACCAATGGAATTCCATTGGGGTCTATCCAGAGTGAAGCTGTTTCCCGTACCATCGGTAAAACACAACCTCCTATTACACTTGCATGAGTATCTTACCCAAATATATGAGAACTATGCCGTTGTGCCCTCACAACGCGCACAAGTGTAATACTAGTCTTTTACGCATTTATCGATGTCCAATCTCGACAATGCTTTGACTAGGGATATTTAATGATTTATCCTTCGTGGACTGATACTGTCTCATATCATTCTCCGTCCAGGAAAAAATCATAGGGACCTCCTATCATTTATATATCTAGGTGATCTAATCACAAATGATAAGAGTGCAATCTTCTTTGTCACATAGTTAATTTGTACAACAACATCATGATCTGTACAAATAGTGACGCTATGGGTCATAATTGTCCTACAGTACAAAGGATGTGATGTCATTACTCAGCTTTCCAGTTCTGGCTGGTGGAAAGTACTTTGCAAGAAATTTGGTGGCTAAAGTGTTCCAAGTTATGATGGAACCTGCTGGTAGTGAATGTAGCCAAGCTTTAGCTCTGTCTTTTAAGGAGTATGAAAAACCCGCAGTCTCATTGCTTATTCAGCTTCTCGATTGTAATTGAAAGTGCGCAAACTTCTAGAAAATTGCTGATGTGGGTATTAGGATCTTCAGTTGCTTTTCCCCCAAACTGCCTGACTGCTGAATCATCTGAATGCATGTTTTGAATGTCACATGCATTTGTTGGTAAAAGAGGAAGTACAATACAGGAAATGAAGTCGTCAACCACCGGAATGGTTCTGTCTCGAATGGGTATTGGTGGTGCAACTTCCAGAGGTTCAACTTCCATTTGACTGAAGCTTCTTGGCCTTCTCGTCTTTCCATTCTCAACTATCTTATGGTTCTTTCAATTTTCGGGTCAAACGGTCGGAGTTCAAAGCTTCTGGTTCGTCTCATGTAGTTTCTGAGAACCTGAAACATAAGAAAACAAAAACAATAAGTAAAAAGAAATTAGATACAAGTAAAGCTATCTAACCTCAAAACTAATAGTGAAAGATAAATAAGTCTCCGACAACGGCGTCAAAAACTTGACCGGCGTAATCACACGCATATAACGCAAGTGTACGTATCGTTCAAGTAGTATAAAAAGTATCGATCCCACGAGGACTTAATACCTAATCTATTAATTTTATGAGGTCAAATGATTAATAGTATCTAAAAGGTTGATTGATTGATTTGAAATGGTGATGATTCAAAATTTAAAAACAAGTAAATAAAATTGCACGAAAGTAGGTTTAAGAAAATTCAATATTAAGAAACTATCTAAGGTTGTGAATCTTTCCAATATCTTTTAAAAGATGAAGTGGTTATTTCATGTCTGTGTAATATATCGGTTTACTAACCTGGAACACGAAATTATGCGAAAGCCTCTGTTGGTGGTCAGACGTAAATATCCAGTTTAACCCAATTGAACCATATGTCTATGTCAACCAAATTACCTGGATTCATTAAGTTTAAGTTCCAATTATGGCTACCCCGCCCAACAGGTATATGTCTATCCTGTAAGGAAATCTATTATAGGGTGATCTATCCTCAAGAAAGATCGTGGGCTATTAAGTCTAAGGCTGAAACCTAAAATTCCTTTGTCAAGTTTATTTTAGATTTACCCGATCAATCTTATTAGTGGCCAATTAACAAGACGCATTAAGCTTAAGACATAATAAGTAAACCTTTAAATTACCCAAACTATAAAATAACCCATTATAAACCGGTTATATTAGAATTCATCACAACCCTAGATAACTAACTTAGTTACGACATATAACTAGGGCTAGTAAAAACTTAAAGTAGTAAAAGACATAAAATAAAATGCTGAAAAGTAAATGCGGTAAAGTAAATACTGAAAAGTAAAATTACAAAAATAAAATGCTATGGTTAAAGGATCTACTTTTACTACTACTATTTTAGATATCTCCCTTAATATAATATATCAACTTGTGATGGTATTACCAACCAGCCATATAGGCGGTAATCTGATTAGTCAAATTAAGTCTGACCTGCCATAAAGGTGGTATATTACCAACCGACCAACCAGGCGTATCCATGCTTAGTCAGATTAAAACCAGTTTATAATTGATTACCAACCAGCCAATATAGCGGTATATCCTCATTAAGTCAAATTTTAAATAGTAAATTTTTATAATTAGGGAGATTAATCTAAATAGCAGTAATAAAAGTTGTACATTCACCATAGCAGTTAGAAGTTACCTCCTCATAGCTGAATAGTAAAGACTGAAAAAGTAAAGAAAGTAAATTATTATTACAGAACGTAATTAAAATTAATTACAAAACTGAAATTTAAAGAAAACTAGATTTAAAACTCCCTATTTACATCAGAGAATTCAGAGAGGAAGGCACATCTGAAACTGAAACCTCGAGCTGAATTTATAGGCATTGGTAAGATGTGTGCGTCTCAGCGCGCACTTCACGTCGTGACGCGCCACTTGTCGCGCTCTGGTTGGCTGCTTCAGATTCTTATCCGATGACGTGGCGATGTGGATAATTTACTCAATAATTGTGCTAACGTGGCGATGATGTGGCGACACGTGGCGAAAGTGATTGTCGACACCGTAGGATTGCGACACATGGCATGCTGTGATTGGTAGATGATAACGTGGATGATGATGTGGCTGACACGTGGAGTGACACGTGGCGATATCTGGCTATTGCGATTGTCGGCACCA
>SKCR01020761.1:0-190479 GCA_019454045.1 Zanthoxylum bungeanum
ACTGCAAAGATCCTTTTCTACCATTGCCCATTACTTTGTATCCATTTCTGTATGGATGTAACTTTTATATTTGGCAGTTGTACATTAGTTCTAGGTGTTTAGAATGCTCTTTGGTAAAACACAGTATGTCTTTTGTTCATTTTTGGGTTTTAGGAGTCAATGATGCTTCTTGTTCAGCCGAGGTTACGGAGCGCAGAGGATCATCTAATCTCGCTCGTCCAGGTGTTAATTTGCAGATTAGGGCATCAGCAGCTGAGAAAATGAGTTCTGATCATCAGTTTGGTGAAAATGTAAGTCATATAGGAAAATTCTCTCTTAACCTTATTTTTTGAATGCATCTCATGCCATTTGGTGCTTATAATATTTTACGGTATTAAAATTTATTTTTTCTTTTTATGCTTCTGAACTCATTGTTTTAGCTCCATAGTTACACTATTCAACTTAAAGCTAAGCACATCAACTAAAAATTTAAAGAAATTGGCACTCCAAAGATATTTCTTCTGGTAAGAGAGTTGTACATGGACAAGAAAATCAAGAGCATGAGACTGAAATTAGTTATGCTCTGTTGCTAAAACTGATACAAAGTTTGCTTGAAGCTCTTTCTCTCTCTTCCCCCCCCCCCCCTCTTTTTCTTTTTTGGTTTTTTTGGGTGTTTGTTTGTTTTTTTTTTAATTTGGGTGGAGGGAGGGGGGAGGTGTTTAAGATTTTCATTTTTTATTAGATTCTGAAATTTCCTTTTCTCACATTCTTTATCCAAACATCTTTGAGATTCAAAAGAAAAATCATTGAAGATTTGAGTTTGAGGCGATTTTTTTTCAGTTTTATATTCAAATGATCAAGGCGTTGTTTATAAAGTAGAGTAGCCAAAGTCAAATCATTGTGTTTTGATGGTAAAAAAAATCTTGTCCATATAAAATTATGAATACCACATGCCATGAGAAGCTTAAAAGGTCAGGAAAAGAAGGTTACGAGATCCGAGAGGATATAAGTCCAAGTCGTTAAACTGTGTAATCATATCATGGTTCATTTGTTTCTACTCTTTATCCTCTCCAATTTATTAGAATCTGCCTATTTGTGTGCAGAATATGTTCTTTATGGTGTGTATAAGTTTTGTTGTAGTTTCACAGTATATCTGGTCAATTTAAATAACAGCATAAATTTTGATTTTTGCAGACCATGGGCAATGCATCAATTCCATCTACTTCATTTGCTCTGTCCAATACATTCAACCGAAATTTTCCGAAACCAGAAGGGCGGGATGAAGCTGCAGACATTCAACGTAAAAATGGGAACAAAATCGGTGCTTCAAGTGGTTGGATGCCATCGTAACAATGAATTTCTTCTTCTAAAAATAGGTATTGAAACTTTACAACTTCATGAGGAATTCTGTATGTCTTCTATTATGCTGACAATTGCTATAAAATTCTTATTTTTATTCTTCACTACTGAGACTTGGGAGAAATCTTTCGAGCTGCAGATTTGAAGGAAACTGGAAAATCTATGTTACAAGTGTTATGAAGTTTGGATAGCTTGAATCCTTTGCCGCAAGATTTGCTGGATCGTATGATGTAATTTTTTATAAGGTGACTACAAACACAGACATATTGGATGCTGCCAGGATCTGGCTCACCAAACCATGGTTTCATTTTTTTCAATGGATTATATGTAAAATGTTTCTTCCATTCTCATGTTAAAACGTCGTTTATGTTATGTGGTGTTTGTGATAAACTATCTTATCGAATTCTGGATTCTCTACCTCTCATATTATTGCCTTGTGTTTTTTGCAATAAAATCTTGGATGTTTACCTGGATCAGTTTGAATCTAGGTACCCATGTCCTTCAGAACTTGAAAAAAGGACTAATCTAGTGTATCAGGTACCAAATTTATCTTTCTTTTGGATTTTTTTACTATTATTGTTTTACTGGATAATGAAGGGATATCTTCTGGTTTGTGCCTTCTTTACAAGGTTTGATATTATGTGATTCAGATTTTGTGTGAGTGAAGGGTTTAATTGATGAATGAGAGGAGTCACCAGAGATATTGATTGAAATCAAGATGGTCTGTTAGCCACCATGTTTACTTGGTGTCTGGATGTTGGGAACCTTATGTTATAGAAACTGAGGTAATTACTGTACTACAGTTTGCTCTTTTTTAATATTATTATTGCACCATTCACATTTCTGATTTCGTAACAAACGAGATGCGAAATCTTACATTACTTGAGATTGTGGGAACATTTAATTGAAAATTTATTCTCTGAGTCTTGACATTTCCAAAATGTTTAATTGTTTTATGCTTGTTTGCTAGCTTACTGATTAGTAAAATGTGTCTTATGGCCATATAACTTGTTCTTGGTTGGAAATTTTGATATTTGAAACTGTGTTAGATAGGATACGTTTATGATGATGGAGAGCATGTAATCCTATGCTTAGTAGGGGTGGTAACTGGTCTTCAGGCCTTGATCCTCGGATTCCAGAACTGAATGGTTTTTTTTTTGGTTCTGCTCGTGTTGCACATTTTATTGGTTTCATTTGACAAATGATGACATACAGTTTGTAACAAGAAGAAGACATTTCGTCAATGCAGTGAACTTTTGGGAAGAGAAATTCACTGCTTTCAAGTGTCAGATCCGGGTAATTCTGTATTTTTGGGATACTGATTTGGATTTATCTTCAATGTGAGGAATTCTCACTGCTTTGAAGTGTAAAGTAATAGATTCATGTTGGTGTAGTTTGAGGAAAATTGGATATGGCAAGTTGCGAATGAATTCTTGGCTACTGTTGATGTTTCATAACCCCAAACGAGAAAGGATTATGCAAGAAACACTTACCGATTCAATTGAAGAGCATTTTGATAATCAATTTCTTTCTCTGGTTGTTACCGTGTTCATCGTTCAGTTTAATGTCCATGCATTAAGCATGTTCTACGAATTTTGATTATTTATGAGTTTGCTGCTAATATGAGTTGATGTTTGTCAGTGTTTCAGGGTCAAATGAATTATAAAGAGAGGCAGACCAGAGGGAAGAGGCCAATACTCCGATGGACGATAAATCGAAGCTTATCATGGCTCTTTGTAGAACCTCCAGCTATGAGGATTTTTTTGTTTCGAGTGGACTTGTGAAGCCATCCCTGGATACCGCTTGGTGGCTGGTGGAAATTCAACAAGTTTGATGTTACTCCACCTTGTCGCGTCCCGTGAATTTATAAGTGATGACTTCCCTTAATTAGCAAGAGGCTTTTTGGTTGAGTTGAGGTCCATACTAAAAACAAAATCTCGAGGGGACATGCTCTCAAAGTTGGGCTACTCTTGTTAAAGAAGACAATAACTTGTTGGTGAGGCGGGTTATCATATAGGTATCAAAGCCGCTCCCAACCAAAAGTATGTCAAAGAGGACATCACGTAGGGATATCAGAGCCACTCCTAACTGGAGTTGTGTAAATGGTCACAACTAACGAGGACATTAGGCACCAAGGGTGTGACATCTCACGTCGCTTGGGTTACCTCTTGGAAATAATAACAAAAGGATTTTAATATATCCACGAAATGTGTTGATTCAATATAATACTTCACATACTCATAAGTGGAACGAGTTCTTAGAGATTCCCAGAGCCCAGGGGTGAAAACAAAACAAAACAGAAATAGAAGCTTTCTTTCTATTCTCTTTGGAGAGCAATTGTAGCTTTCTGAATAGCGAACATTGGAATAGGTATCTTCGATGAGTTAATTGAAATGCACGAAAGAAATACAATCTTTCTTTCCGGACCTCTTTTTAATTTTTTATTTTATTTTATTGAATTTTAGATTTTTTATTTAGATCTTTTTATGAAATATGGATTTGAAATCCGGAATCCGAATACCCGGACCCAGATTTAAGCAAAATTCGGATTTTCACCTGAGATCATTATAAAGAAAAATTGATCCGGCAAATCACGAACCTGAACTAATCATGGTAAAGGTAATAGTAATATACGCATGGGTGCAGCACATTATTATTTATGAGTAGCCAAGATTTCTCTTTTTCTTTTATTAGATTCTGTAGATGAAAATGCAAATTGTGTTAATAGTCAAGCCAACCAATAAAATTATAAAACTAGAAGTAATCATAACCATTCTAGAATCTAGCCTTTTTTGTAAGCTTATAATTATCATTGAGATAATCAACCTCGGAAATCTATAATCTCATTATTAAGGATTGGGTTAACTGAATAACCTCATAATTTAATCTCTTAGTGGAGGCAATGGGACCTGGTAAGTGTTGGTGGTTTTATAGACAAAATGAAAGAGTCCTACCCATGGGGTTTCCCTCTCAAAAGCTTTATTTTTAAATGTTCCCTGCACAATTTCATTTGACTGTCACCAAAATGCATTATCACTAAAAAAAAAATGTTGGTTTATTCGATGGATATGTTCGAATGCATGTCAAAGAAACAAACAAGTATTTCACTGTAGTTATAATGAAATGTTGATTTTCTTTTTCGGATATGTCTATCGGGTAAATCAGTATTCATCTAATATTAATGTTGATATAATTTTTTTAGTGATTGGTTAATTAATTTCCATCATCCGTTTTTTTTTTTTACAGGATTTGGATTTAACATTGAGTTGAGATTTAGGCCGATTTTTTTATAATTTATGATTGATAGTTATTAAATAATATTTTAATATAATTAAATTTTAACCGTTCATTATTATTAAAATACGTGTGATAAAAGATTATGAAAAATTTGGTACAGTTCAACACAGCATAATATTGGATGCAAATTTGTTTTTATAGAAGAGTTTACCAAACGAATTAATAAAGAAATAAGAACGGAATCTATAACTTAGTAGATATTATGTGATTAATATTTTTCACTCAAAACACGTCTTTGAAGTTTAGAGTTTATAAAAGTTTCTCAAGGTCGCTTTTAATGCTTTTTCTACCCATGAAAAGACTCAAACAAAGTGAAAAATGCTTTTACATCAAATGCATTGCCAAAGTTCTGATCCGACTGCGCAATGGCACAGAATCAGAACATGATAAGCTTCTTTTTGGGAAAGAAAATATAAATTATTTGTAATAGCTTCGTCTTTAACCTTGTTTAATAATTTTTAATGTAACATAAAGATTATAAGTTCGAGTCGCGGAAAATAGTCTCGTGTGTTAGGTCTTTAATTTTTTAATATATTTTTTTCCGGAGCATTCAGAGAATATTTTACTGAACAGTGTGTGGGTTTGGGTATCAGTGTATTATTGGCCAAACAATGTCCAGCGCGTTTGCAGGGAGGGCCCCTGAGTTCTTACTTTAGACAGTGTTAATGGTGACAAAAGAGAATCAAAGTCATGATGATCTCGCCGCTCAAAAAAATGGCCTTTCACCTATTTATGTATAAAGAGCAAAATAAAAAGCTTACCTTCTGCTTAGTTGAGGACAAAGTTGAACTACCTTTAATCATGGCCATTTCACTTATTCGTCTTTACATGTCCTTAATTTAATACATTGATTCGAATTAAGGTCCAAAACAAAATATTAGCTTTAAATCGATATATTACGTGCAAAAATCGAATAATTATAACTCAAGTTATGGACATGTAATAAACGAGAAAGGATTACGGCAAAACTCGCAAAGCTGCTCACACCCATATTCTATTTTCTGTTAGCTTCAAATCGATATATTACGTGCAAAAACCGAACAATTATAACTCAGTCAACTTGAGTCATCGTTTTCAGTAACAGAATATGTAACATATCTATAATTTAAATACATGTGAGAGAGATTCGAACCCTATAACTCTTGCACCACTTCAGAAAAGAAACATGAAGCTTCCCATGTTAAATATCGTACTGTTTATTCTGCTTCAACAACTATCTCTTGCATTTTGAGACTCAACTCAACTGAGTGAAAGTTAACGCAGTTTCAAAAGTAAGCTTTCATCTTTTAAAATAATTTAACGAGAACAATCATGAACTCATTTATATGATATTTTGGTGTTACCAGTGAGCTCGTGCAGCATGAAAAGTTCATCACAAAGGCTGGAAAATATAGATGAAAATGGTCCTGCTAATTGGCTGCCATTATCATGTCCTCCACCTGAAACTCCTACAGAGTCTATGGAGTTTCTGGCCAGATCATGGAGCCTCTCAGCTATGGAGCTTTCCAAAGCTCTATCAAGCACTCGTGTTTCTTTAGACAACAATCTTGACAAGACACCTTTGTCTTCTGTCAGCATTGAAGCTCACAATGCAAGCTCAACAACTTTAGATGATTCTGTAAGACCCCCTTGCTCTTAATCCTTGTCTTCTTACACATCTGATGCCTATGCTTGTAACAGCAGCTTGCTTCGCATCAGCAGGTGGCTAATGAGAGTAGCCCTCCGATTTCTCCCAGAGACAGCGAAGAAATGAAGGTACCCGGTTTCCTACTCTTTCCCTCTTCTTTCCAGGCTGCAAGCAGCATCCATTTGTTTGGTAACAAGTTTATCAAGAGTATAATCTGTACAGGAAATATTTTTACTTCACCAAGCACTTCACCCAGAATTCCTTTCTAGTCAACAGCTGCTAAAAAATGGGGTATCTCATCAAACATTATCTTGATCATCAACTTAGCCCAACTTCTTCGTAGCCTTGATCATTGTCTGTGTTATACAGCAGCTATACAAGAGTATAATGAGAGGACGGACAATGGGCAGATGGTTGAAGGATCAGAAGGAGAGGAAGAAGCAGGAGATCAGAGCCCATAATGCCCAACTACATGCAGCTGTATCTGTGGCTGGGGTTGCTGCTGCCATTGCAGCAATCACTGCCGTGGATACATCCTCACAGGAAATGGCAACTGCCCAACAGAAGACATCTTGCAAAACTTCAGCTGCTGTTGCATCTGCGGCAGCTTTAGTAGCATCTCATTGCATTGAGATTGCAGAGGACATGGGAGCTGATCATAATCAAATCCTAACAGTTGTCAACTCAGCAGTCAATGCAAGGACTAATGGGGATATCATGACCCTTACGGCAGGAGCAGCTACAGGTATAAGAATACTTCTTCAGTTGCTTCTAAAACTGCCATATTTGATCAATCTAGAGTTGACCAAATAGAGTAGAATGCTGATTCTGGCTGCAGAAAGAGCAGCTTCATATGGATCCCCCTAAAACTTCAAAACAACTTCTTAAATGGTTTTAGATCACTGTCTAGTTAAGCAAACGCTTGTTTATGCAGCCTTACGTGGAGCCGCCACCTTAAGAGCAAGGCTGCAAACTGGGTATGGGATTGCATTGACTGAGGAAAAGGGGCAAGAAGGCAAAAAATCAAACATCTCAGCGGCATTGAACACTGTCTCCAGAGGAGGAGAACTTCTCAAACGCACAAGGAAAGGTTTACATGCACAATGATACTAAAGTTGAATACTTCTATAATGAAATAATATTCAAAAACTTGGTAACTAAATCACCGTAAAATGTGGTGGCAGGAGCTTTACACTGGAAGCAAGTTTCTTTCAACATTAATTCAAATCTGCAAGTAAGATTACCTAGGCACTCAACAAATCTATGCAATGATGTTTGAAGAACATTAAGGAATGAATTTGAGTGACATCCAAGTCCAACTGAAACTTAGGAGCTTTCTACCAAGATTTTCACACAACCCATTTCTTTTTCTTTTTCTTTCTTATTATTCACTAAAGAAATAATTTCAAATTTCAAATTTCAAACAAACAGGTGGTAGCCAAACTAAAAAGCAAGCACATGGCAGGAACATTCACAAAAAAGAAGAAGTGTAAGTTAAATCTCATAGCTAGAATTAATCAATTACCTATTCATCTTGTTGATTCTGCTTGTCAACAACTTGAGCATTGTTGTGGTAGCAGGTATAGTCTCTGAAGTCATATGTGACATCCCAACATGGCCTGGAAGGGAGAAGGAAGAAAGTGGCGAGCAGAGAGCTTTTTTTGGTATAAGAACAGCTGACAGGATAATTGAATTTGAATGCAGAAACAAAAGTGACAAACAGATGTGGGTTGATGGGATCCAGCATATTTTGAATTGCTGTGCCAACTTAAGATAATTCTGAAACAAAAGTTAACATTTGGATGGAAAACTATACTTGAAATTGCAAAGCAGTTATTTGAATGTGTTTCAGAATTGTTAGGCACATATTGACTAAAGGGTAAGAATGTACTTACAACAATTATTACAGCAAAAATCTACAAACTAGGATGATTAGTACATTCTATCATGTGGGATTATAAAATAGAATGTCTAGCGAAGGAACTTTCTAATAGACAAAATTGTCATGAATCTTCACAGATTTAGCAAGTAGTATGGCAGCTACAATGATGTCTTGATCACTCTAGCTCCTTGAGAAAGTCGAGATTGTCAACAAAGACCTGTAGGATGGGAAGGGAAAATGTAAGAAAAAATGATATTCACAACATCAGCTATTGTAAATAAATAAAATAATGAACATAACCCTCAAAAACATGTTTTGCTTTAGCAATTGTTATCATTATTTCTGCATAAACTTCCAGAACTTAATGCTTCACAATTACATCTTGATATTAAAATCCAGCATCGTCGACTAACATTGACACCAATAACAAAAAATTAACATTAGTTTAGTGGCAGCATAAACTAAGAACAAATTCAATCAGTGAGACATAAAACAACTTATGCTGCATTCGAGAAACTAGCTAGTTTCTGCAATACAATTCCTCAGGGGTCTCGTACTATGTTGTCAATTGCGGTAGGCGGGGCAAGGCGTTTTGATAGTTCAACCCGCCCCTTAGCATCGCCCAAGCGCTGCCTTTGACCAATCAAATGGTGGGTTGACTAGTCAAACATGAAGAATTTTTCCTAATATATAAAGAATCATAACTTACAATATGTAAGGCGCCGCCCAAGTGCCGCAGGCGGTTGTTTGAAAAACCCGCCTAAGCGGCGCCTTTGACAGCATATGTCTTGTATCTGCAGCACAAGGTCCTTTTTCTTCTCATTCCAGTTCCTTTTCTAGCTACTACAGATCCTTTATATTTAAAGCACTAATATGCTTCAGGGTTATGGTAAATATGTATACATCTCATTTCTTGAATTCATGTCATTATGGAGTCCTAGAAGATCCAAAGGAAAAAAAGGACCAGATATAAGAAGCCATACCGATTTCCAGCCATCAGGATCCAAGCAAGCAGTAATCTTCGTGTTGATACCAGGAAGGGGCCCAGGTTCACGGGTAATCTTCCCACCACTCAATTTGATTGCTTCTGCTGTCTTGTAGACATCATCTGTGCCTATTGCAATCTGTTAAAATTCAAAATTTGAGTCTCTATAGAACGATCTAGAATAAGCTTGACAAGAGATTCTCATTAAACAAGCACAGATAGCAATAATCATACACAAGCTGCTGAAATTCAAAAAATAAAACATACAGCAATAAATGCTGAAGAACTTACCTGAGCATAACCATTTCCTTTGTCATATTCAGTGACCCCATAATTATACGTCAGTTCCAGCACTGCATTTTTATCTTCAGGACCGTAGCCCATCATGGCTACTGTATACTGAAAAGTTACACAGCTAAAATCAACCGAAGCACCAACTTGCAGACAATTGCCTAGAAATTGGGAGATGTGAAGCAAAAACGGATTTTTGCTGAGAACTTCTCACATCAAGGATGCTGAGCCCGCGAGCAAGGTTATTGGAAAACAGAGCAATTATAGAACAACAACATCATTTTGTAACAATACTAAATTTCTTGGTTTCAAATAACTGGTAAATTCTTGTTACCATCACATAAAGATAAAGCTTTTTGTTTCTAAAAAACAAAAACCATTTAATAACTTGGAGATGGCATCAAATTACTACCAAAAAAAACCTTAAGCACACAAAAGAACCTTGACATGATTAAAAACATGAAGAGCAGTGGGATACGTGCAATTGCAGCGTAGTTTAACAAGTTTGAAAAATGAAACGAAGGGATGCATCTCAATTGGGAACTAAAAAACATACCAATATCCAATCCATCGACATCCAAGACATAAAGCACTCAACTAATAATTGGGGAAATGAAAGATGTTCTAAGATTGTTATTTTGAAATATCTCCTCATGTCTGATATGCATTGGTCATGATTCATGAAGAAACCGTGTACTTAAATCAACATATGCACATTTATTCTTACCATAAATAAATAACCGCAAAATAGATAGATACTAAAGTTTAGTGGGCGGAAATATGAAGTTACCTTGTACTCTGGGTTATCTCTTTTCCGCAGAAGCTCCATGCCAAAAGCCTTAAGTTTGCAGGAAGCAAAGACAAGAACACCAAGAAAATTAAAGTGAGAAGAGATGAATAAGAAACTCAGACTGAGAATTTTTTAATGAAGATAGCAGTGACTGCACTTTAAATAATACTGCTCACCTTCTTGTAGAAATTTATAGCACGATCAAGATCTCCCACTCTAAGCATTACTTGACATAGAGGCTCAGGCGTTGGCCCTCTCTCCAAAAGCTCAAACTTGTAACCATCTGGATCTTCAATAAAAGCAATGACTGTACTGCCACCTTTAACAGGACCAGGTTCCCTGGTAACTTTACCCCCCTTTGCCTTTACAAGATCTACCGTTTTTGCAACCTACACAACAATGTTTTAATACAAAACTGCAGTGTGGCAATTGGCAAAGCATGTATAATAATCTGACTTGACACGGATATCAATTATTTTACAGGGGGACTCACATCCTCTACTGCAATCCCAAAATGACCAAATCCAGTTCCTATGTCATATTTATCAACTCCATAGTCTGCAAAAGCATCACTGAGTTACATCACAAGGAAACAAAATTATAGAAAATATATGAAATACTACCACAGATTTAGGAGTATTTACTCAATATCATTGTCAGACAGGATACACATAAGCATTAAGACACTGACGTTGTATGATTACTTACTGTAAGTAAGTTCAACAACAAAATGGGAATCTTCAGGTCCATATCCAAGAAATGCATTAGTATATCTATCCTCTGGTATATCACGTTTTCTTAATAACTTCATACCCAAGCATTCAGTGTAAAATCTGCAATATCAACTAGCTAATTAGTTATTTGTACCCTGTTAAGGCCCAGCATCACTAAAGTTTACGTACACAAAATGTAGATTTTCTAAGTAGGCAGGCATACTTTATAGTCTTATCCAAGTCGCCTACACGGTAAACAACATGAAGCATTCTTCTCTTGTCATTTTTAACCCATTCTAACACATTTTGCTCAGTGGCAGTGGTGCTTGTTGGTACCACATTCCCAGACGTGCTCGCCTCTATTGTACTTCCTTCCGCTCTCAGCAACTTTGATGCTTTTGCACCAAACAACTGTGACTGTGGGATAGCTAGATAACAACATAAAGTTCATTAGAAGAGCAGAAAGTAACCCAATTCAATATCTTCAATTAACAAATATATAAATCAGGATTTACGGGTAGTCTACAAGTTTGATTTTACAATCACCTAAAACAATATAGTACCCAAACGTACATATTCAAGTGACAATGTTATATTATTGAAACATGTCCAATATTATTTATTTTCTTTTATACTTTTCAAAATGAAAGCCATGTCGCTATGATATAACATTGCCATGCTCAAACCAAACCAAACCAAACCAAGCCTTTTTCCACTAATTGGAGTCAACTACATGTATCTTTTCACAACATTATACTCTATCTGATTTTTGTCTATGTTTCATTAATTCTAGGTCTTTTTTTAATGATTTTTGTCTATATTTCTTCCCCGACCTCGCTAGACATATGGCAACAGAACGTCAGTTTACCAAAATAAATTGCCACAATAACCATGAATCAAATTATTTTATGTAATCCTATTATGAACTACATGTTCTCAAACAATGCTGAACACAATTTGTTACTAAAAAAATGGGGAAATGCATAAAATGAGAAAGAATAAGTTTTTAAACCATAATTATTCATTACATGGAAACCCCATTAAGGGAAAGCCTAATACATACATTTTCAAACACAAAAACAAAATCACAAAAGATAAAATTTAAAACTACATTTGCAACAAATAGTAGAAAAAAACAATAAAACAATTTCACAAACAATAAAAACATCTAAAATGAATAATATGGGCATTTTTAATAAAGGGCTTTGAGCATGAAAATGAGATGAGAAAATATGTGGTTTGTGGGCTCACCAGCACCGAGTTGAAAGAGAGCGAGTCTCCGAGAAGGACAGTTACCGTTATCATTGCTAATACAAACAGGTGATAATTTCAATGAAGATTGTGAATGGAGATGAGTTTTATTATACGTTGAAAATGTAAGAGATGAAGGTGAAGCTGTTATTGGTAATGTTCTCAGCATTTTCTTTGCTTCTCGTGAGTCTCGTCCCTTCGATTCAGCTTATCATGACTGTGTCCATGTCGCTGTCGTTAGTTGTCGGTTGATGAATGCTTGGGCCTTAATTCTTAATTGGGTTTGTCTGAATATGTCTAATTGGGCCGTTCGGCCCAGGTACCACTAGTATGTTTAGGGTGAGAGAGGTAATAGGCTAAAATATTATATGTCCGATTATACGTCCGATTTATTCTCGAATTGATAAAAATTATATTACCATATAAAATTTTATTTATTTGAAAATGAAATCGGGATCGGGAAGGATATTATTGCTCTTAATATAGGAATATAAGTGAACTCTTTTTTTTTTTTCTCATTATCTCTCATTGACATTATCATCTATTAATATGTGACATACACAAAAATATAGATAATATCATATGTCACAAATGACAATGTGAGAAGATATCTTGTAAAGTTGCATGATTTTCTTAGTAATTCTGAATTGAATTATAAATTACAAGAGATGCTCTATATTTATAAGGAGAAATTAGGTTAAAATTGTTATCCCTAACTGATATGGGATAAACTAAACTTGTATATATCAAAGTGAGAGACCATTTTATTTACAACACTCCCCATTGAGACCTATCTCTTTAATTTTACAATAATTATTCAACCAAACATTGTCTCATTAAAACCTTTCTAGTAAAACCCAGTGGAATAAAACCTGGTTGAAGGAAAAAAAAGTACAATACGTTTTTATCTAACTGTAACTCATCACGTCAATGAATAAGCTCCTACAGATGAAATGTCCCCCTCAAAAGATATCATCAGGATAATTTACCTAATCGATGCATGTCGTATAAGCTTCTCAAAAATAGGGTGTCGGTAAAGTTTTCATAAATAAATTTGTAAAGTTATCAGTTGAATGTATTTGTTTGACATCAATTTGTTTGCTATGCTGAAACTCATGAATATATAAGAATTTAGGTGAGATGTATTTGGTTATGTCTCTCTTGATATACCCTCCTCTAATTTGTGCAATACATACATCATTATCTCCATATATCACTGTTGGAATATGTGGCAGAGGTTAAGTTGCATGTGCTCTGAATGTGATGGATAAGTTACCTTAATCATATATATTATACACTTGCTTCATGTAGTGCAAATATCTTTGAATGATTGGAATTTGTAACAACAAAAGACTGCTTTGTAGATTGTCATGAAATTATTATGTTATTATAGGTAAAAACATACATTGTTTCTGAACGTGCTTCATGAGGGTTAGAGATGTATCTTGCATCAATATAACCAACAAGACATGGATTTTTTATTAGCTCATTTGAATAAAATAATTCTAAGTTCTTAGTCCCATGAAGATAACGAAAGATATTTTTAAAGCCATTTCAATGTCGTCGAGTTGGCACATAGCTAAATCTTGCCAATAAATTTACCGATAATGCAACATCTGGTCTGGTGCATTGTTGCACAAAATGTATGATACTTATGGACCAAGTATCTCTTCATGATCTTATTTATGACGAAAATGGTCCCTTTTAGGATCGAGAGATCTGACTACCATTAGAGTACTTGATGAATGAGTATTATTCATGAAAATACTTCTTAGAATCTTCTCAATATAAGCAGAATGATGGATAAATACTTTGTTAGTCTTATGCTCGATCTGCAAGCCGAGAAAATAGTTCATTTTTCTCAAGTATTCGATCTCAAATTCTCTTTTCAACTATTCAACAGTTTTTAGAAGCTCTTCGAGAGTTTCAATTAAGTTCATGTCATTGAGATATACTGCTATAATTACAAATTCAGATTCGGACTTTCTAATAAATACGCATGGACATATATGATCATTTTTATATCTCTATTTCATAAAATATTCACTCAAATGATTATACCATATGCATATGGATTGTTTTAATCCGTATATAGATTGTTGTAACTTGATTGAACATAGTTTACGATCCTTTAATTTATATGCTTCATGCATTTTCATTTCTTTGGAGATTTTAATGTAATTATCAGTGTCAAATGACCTAGATATCCATGAGACATATATCAAGTTTTTTAAAGGATGTCCAACTTATTAAAATTTGAAACGTAATAGTATTCATTACATGACAATACCTTTATAGTCAATATTAGATCTCTACAAGAAACCTCACGCGCTTTATATGTAACTATCTTGTTATGTTTATTACGTTTCTTTATGAATACGCATTTATATCCAATAGATTTGACATATTGATGTTTGGACTACAAGCCCAAATATTGACGTTTGGCTAAAGAAATCAATTCCGCTTATATTGTTTCTTTCCATTGAGGCCATTCATGTATTTGTCTACATCTATCGACAGTTTGAGGTTCAAAATCATTTGTGATTTCAGTAGTTACTATGAACGCAAATACATTGTTGATGACTAATTCATTATGATTCCACATCTATTTTGTATAAATATAATTTGTAGACTTTTTCTCCTTATAAGCTTTCGTCTATTCAGGGACTTGGGTCTCTTCAGAGATCACTATTTATTTTGGAACTATTGATTCTGAGAATGTGAGTGTATTTATATCTCGAGCATTATTGGTAAAAGATCGTGATTTCTTATTTTTCCTATTCCGACGAACAATATCTTTTGAACCAAATGGTCTGCCACCATTCTGACATGTAACAAATAATACATTAGTCATTTTTACACTGTATTGTTCAATAGGAACAATCATCCGAGTTAGTGTATTAACAACTAATATATGTGACTTGGTTACTTTTGATGTCTGTATAAATACATCACGTAATTGATTTGCAATTTGTTGCCAATGTATTATCATTCACATTTCATTTTCACATTGACTAGTGCGCGAATCTAAATGAGACATAGTAAATAAATTCTAAGAAAGTGTGTGGCTTACTTCTGGAAGCTTCCTTTCTTTTAAAGAGAGGAAAAAATGTCTCATTTAAATTGAAAATTGTTGAAAGATAATCTGTTAGAAGATCCAATTACTAACAAGATTCTTAGTTAGGTCAGCACGACCATATATAGTTTTGCTTCAAGCAATATTAATATATAAAATTCAAACATAAATAAAGTACACAGTATAAAAACATTAAGTATTAATTAGCAATTTAATTTTCTCTCTTTAGTTTCAAAGAGAATTGACACATTACCTGCTGAATCTTTAACCACTCTAATATTTCTTATCTGATGATTATATCCATCCATCATGATATGTATTTTACTTTTACTTCAAGGAATAGTAAATATCGTATTTTCAATCAAAAACTTTTCAACTCACAATTTCAGCTATGACGTAATGTTAGATAAAATTGAGTTAAACTCAAAGATAATAGAACAGCTATGTTTTACTATAGTATACATAACTTCAAGCTCTCTTCCAAAATATGACAGATGAAAATATTCATCATTCATTGATATTTATTTTCCTAAATGGTACATTTCAAGCACATAGCTTGGATTCACATTCAATATCTGTACCACGTGAAATAAAATGTTATAATAAGATATCCAGAATAAAAATTTCATAATCATATATAGAACTCTAAGTTCATATATATGATATTGTAAGCTTATAACTTTAGGTTCTAAATGTTTAAAGTAGTAACTTAGAACTTCAAGTTCTATTTTGTTCCATAAAATTTTGAATTCTCCATTAGAATTCATAAATCCAAACTTCAAGTTTAGATTTAAAAATTATCATAGAACTTGCAGTTTTAATTTATATGAATAATTTTATGAACTTCGGGTTCATATATGAAAATGATAGATGTGAAACTTTTGGTAATAAGAGTTACAACTAAAAGCCTCAGGTTCTAATTTATTTGTAATTGCCAATAGTAAATATATATTTGTGTCTTGATATGATAACCTTTCAGCGGATATCTTTGAAATTCAGCATATTTCTACTGGATATGGCTGGATATAAAATATTTTTGATATATAGTTTAGTTCCACTTGTTACTAAAATTATGCCTCTTCCAGAGCCTTCATTTAATATTAAGTTTGAGAAATATTTCTTATCTCAAAAAATGTATAACAGCACTATCAACTAAGCACATCTCCTCTTCTTTTTCCAGAGCGGATAATTTATTTTGTAAGTTTATATGATTTCTAAAAATCTTCATAAATGTTGATTAATTATATGTACAAATAAGATACAAATTTTGTATACATCAAATAAATATTCATTGTATTTTTGTATCAGTCAAAGTAATATCTTTAAGATGTTTGAAAGTACTAAATATATTATGGATATTTGAAAGATCTAACATTTTATCGTAAACATATTACATTCGGTGATGGTTCAAATCTTAATAAACTTAAAATAATAATTTAAGAGTGTAAATATGAGGTAAATGAAAATAAATAATTTTAAAGTAAATAAAAGGATATAAAGATAGTAATAAAATTATAAATAGTATTCACAAGTGTGTTATGATTTCACTTACCATAGCCTTATTTCTTTACGGCAACAAAGTTTCTCCATTATATCTACACATAGTTAGAATTAACATTCACTACTGGGAATATTAAGAAACGGATTTTCATGTTCTATGAGAACATTACGTTTTATTTATAAATTATTGTTCATAATTACAGGTTCTGATATTAGAAGCTAATTTAAACTTAAGGTCTAATTGGCTTTTAATATTACAAACTTCTTGAGGTACGGTATAATTCAAAAGAATTAAGATAAAATAAAAATCTCACAAATTCATATGATGCAAATAAAAAAGTACATACACATATTTGGAACTTCATGTTCTCTTTAAAAATAATTATTTGATATACAACTTCAAGTTCTAATCTTACATTATTATTTAAAACATTAGGTTTTAAAAATGAAGTAATATTTCAGAGATTTAATTTCTGATTGATAAGATTAATATTAGAACTTCAAATTCTATTATAGATTCAGAACTTCAAGTTCTATGATAGATTAAATTACATGTTTTAATATAAAGTTCGATGCCATGATTTATATATATATATATATACACACACATATCAATCTAAAGAAAAGTGGCACACCGATGAGGGGAAAAATCATGATCTTGATCAATGAGATCATCATCAACCAACACAAAGATGTGAATTGGCTTAAGGCATAATTCGTGATGATAGATGATTCAACTCTCAATTGAGTTCAGACTTTATCGCGCCGATAACGTATTATAAAATAATAGAGAAATATAATAAGAGAAGATATTTTGTAAAACTGTAAACTTTTCTTATTAATTTTGAATTGAATTATAAATTATATGAGATGCTACCTATTTATAGGGATATATTAGGTTAAGATTGTTATCCCTAAGCAACGTGAGATAAACTAAACTTGTAAATATTAAAGTGAGAGACCACATTATTTACAACATAATTATCATTTCTAGTATAGGAAAAATGATAATTTATAAAAATTAATATAGTAAATAGATAGATATTATCATCTTGGCCCCTATGTTAGTCGAGGTTGAGATTTTAGGGTTCAGATTGGATTTAAGCAAAAAAAATCTCTAACTTGGCTTGAGCCTGATCTTTATTAAAAAAAATATATTTTTTAATTATATAAATTAATTTTTTATTTTAAATACATAAATTTATAGCTAAATTTTTAAGGTTGAATAAGAAACATTGATATTTTAATTTTATTATTATTAAATATTAAAAAATTAAAAATTTTATTAAAAAAAGGCCCGACATTATTCTTTATCCTTTCTCATTCCCATCAAGGAGGGCTCGTTTGCCAAGGATTTATTATTGTTCTTTCTTAGATCTATGATACTTTTTAGAGTCAAATTTAAATGTGCGGTGGTTATTGTAACTCTTTTTTTAAAAAAAGTTTTTTAGGTTATGATGGGATAAATTTTTTTACATAAAATTTAGAGTTTATAAAATAGATATTAACAGATGATCCATCATCATATCAATCAAAAGAGTCAACTATAATAATGGAGAATATAATAAAAGTGTCAAGAATGTTTATATGATGAAATTCAAAACTGTTGTGTGCTTATTGTCTTTGCAATGGCCTAAACCGATGATGACTATTTCAATGGTTATTTGATTATTCTACTTATCGATCCGTTAATGTACTAAGTATAATTTGTTGATCAATGAATTTCTATTTGTTTAAGCTACCAATGGAATTCGAGTGGTAAACTCTCTCCTCATTCATGAACGTGAGAGTGTAGGTTCGAGTTTCTCTAAAAATAATGGATTCATCACCTCATTGTATGTAGTAATTTTTTCGTAAGATGATAGTGGTATCTTCAGAGCGGCTTCTAAGATTTAAAAAGCCCTAGGCGAGTCTTTAAAAATGGATCTTTTGTCTTGAGGGAAAAAAATACATAATTCAAAATTAAGCACGTTTCGCTATTTTTTTTGTAACCAAAATCAATATTGAAGAGTTCATATTAAGCCTCATCATTTTATTTTCTTCTAAAGAATTTCACTCACTCCAAATGTCACCAACTCTCATTATCTATCTATTTCTTAACAATAAAATACAAATCACAAGTAATTTATTTTCTGATTTGTAAAATGTAATCAAATTAGAAAAAAATAATTCAAAGAATAAAAATAAGAGTGAAGAGAATTACATATTACAATTAGAAGACAAGATATATTCATTTTATAGAATAATTGGTGCTGTTAGAGTCAAATTCGACTCTGATTTAATGTCAACATAAAAATTATAGTTTGTGTAAATACCTTCTGAATTATTATCAAAATATAAAATTAATAAATGGGATAGATTTGACTCTTTGGGGCTCAATTTTCTATTGAAGAAGACTCATTATACGGTCAATGTTCATCATTTAAATAAATTTGAGAAAAATAAATAAATAAAAGCATAATAAACAAATTAGCTAATGAAAAATATAATTTGGGGACAATTTTTTTTTTTTTTTTTTCAAAAAATGAAGCACTAGGCAATGGCCTAAGCTGCTTATATCCAAAGCCGGCTTTGAGTACCTTTCTTCATATATGAGTAGTATCTTTGGTTGTGCCGTGTGCGATAATAGAATCACATGTATTTCTAGGGTGTTATCATTAAATATTGGAGACTATAATAAAAAAAAAATGAGATCATAGGCGGATATCTCACCCGCTTAACTTAAAGATGGAACGAGTGTCTATTGTGCTATTGCCCAATAAAATAATGTCACTATTTCGGGTAATTTTTTTCGGTAATATATGAAATATAATTTGTAATTGTAAAAAAAAAAAAAAAAAAAACACAAATAAATAAACAAAATTAGGCAATTATGGCAAAGAACAGGATCCGGCATGAATACAAAAGTACAAGTACAAGGGCCCATAAGAATATAATCAACCAATTGAGTAATTGGAACATGGCCGCATGACTTAGCTTCAACTTCATCAAAATAGTAATTTCTTTGTCTTTTAAAATTATTATAGGAGTGGATTCATCATGAACTATAAAACAAAAGTACCCCCACTACTTTCTTTCAACAATAATGCTCTCAAATTGTTTTTTTCCCCTTTATTTTTTAATTTTTCATATTGTGACAATCATAACTTCCATTAATTAAAGTCTATGAGATTAATGGGTTGAGTCTCCCTCATAGTAACATTAGAAAAATTATTAATTTTAGGGATCCACTTAAATTTAAATAAAAGTCTGAAAATATAATAAATTTTAGAAAATTTTCACATCTCCGCCTTGAAAAATAAATATTCTACTAAAAAAAATAGTAATAGCATATATTCACACCTAAAATTATTTATTAAAATTTACATTTTACATATAAAAAAAAAAACTAGTAATTATGTAACTTTTTCACATCTCGAGTTGCCAAATAATATATTTTTTTTTAAAACATGATATATTTTTAGATTTTAATTAACTTAATAACAGATAGACTAATGATAATTTCCCGTATTTTTATTTACTATGAGATAGCACATGGTGTATATTTGTTTTTAAAATACATATAATCTGAGGTTTAGTCCATGATGATAAACATAATATTGTAATTAATTTGCTGAAACCTAGTGACCTCAAAGCTTGATGGTGGTTTTTCGCCCCAAGAAAAATCAAATAATGAGGAGGGTTATAATTAATTTTTACTTGGCTAAAAGAGGATGATGAAAGGTTTAAGGGCTCGAGAAGACTGATATCAGATAGAGGGGCCCAATCCCACTATGTGAAGAGTTCTCCTAATGACAGAACCTGCTGATGATGAAGACAATTGGAATACTGACTGACCTATAGAAGAAGTGTTGGATTTGGCAGCATTATAGTATTTGCAGAAGTCGACCCGAAACAGTCTATGGTACTGACCCGATCAAGTTGAGCAAGTTAGAGGAAGTTTAGCCAAACATCATTCACATCCTTATGCCGACCCGAGGAGCTTGGCTGGAATCACATATCAGTCTTTGGTCAAGAATATGTGACGAATGCCCTAAATAGGCAGGGTGAGCTTCTAAAAGACTTGTGATGGTTATGAGAAAAATAACGGTTCTCATTGGAAGTAGCATTTGCCAGCCACCATAGAGTTGTGTAGTGACAGAGGAGTGGCAGAGTAGAGCCGCCATATGCCAGTGCAGTGACAATGAAAAGAGAGTATCCCGATTGGTCGAATTATAAATAGCCGATGAGAGTTGTTACTACAGTGATGACAATGACATGAACTGACGTCATGAGCTTTGAAATAGTAAATTTAGAAGCCTACATAAAGGGGTTGAAGCCATATATTCAAGGAGAGCAATTTTCACATCTGACAATTTGTAAAAAAATAAGAATTTATAAACTAGTGATAGAGAGAGAAAGTTGGTCGGTACTGATCAATTGAGAGATTTGTAATGGACTTGTATATGACCTAATGAGTTGTAAACCTCTTTATAAGCTCACCACACCACTTATAGCTCGGGTCGGTCTTGATCCCGAACAGATAATAAAATACACCATTTACTCCATTAGACATAAGTTGGAGGAGTCATTCTCCGCCAAATCACGTAAATCTTTACCTCTGTGATTATCTGCCAGCTTGTTAAGTTTATTTTGATTTTCTACTAACCAAATAATTTTACTACTGTGAGAGATTTATTCGAGGGGTCGATTTCCCAAATCACACCTTAGAACGAAAAACAGACATTAATATGCATATTTTTTAATTGAACATTAATTAAGAATGTGCTTATAGTTATAGACTAAGAAATACTTTTCATTCATAAAATGTTAAATACAGTTCCATTTTAAAAATCAATCCCATTCACTGAAATTTTCAAATTGTGAAAGAAGAATCGTTTGCTGGAGTAGGCACTATTTAAATGTCAAATGGGCATAAATTATATACATCGAAAGAGGAGATGACGTAGACAACACAAAAGTCCACACATAAAACACACTCATTTTGAATCTGACGATTTCTTTAAGGGTCATGCTAACTAGTGTCCTAAGGACACTTATTAAGAATCTAATTTTGATAAGTTTTCATATCGCTTTTATGGGGAAAGTAAGAAATTGTCCAAACATTAATTATTTTTTCATTTTTCCTATAAAAACTTTCCTAAAATGGATCATTACCAAGTGCCATAAGGACACTCATTAACATTTCTCTTCCTTTAATACTAATAACATACAAAATTAATATAAGAAGTAGTTAACAATCGATCAGCTTTTATAAAAGCACACATGATGAATGATTCTCGATGTTTTAAAGAGCGGATTGATAATTAGATGGATGATTTAAAAGATTCAATGAATTATTAGTTTGATTTATTGAACGGGTAGAATCGGGTGATATCATAAAATTATAATTAATTAAAAATTATAAAAATATTTAATATAATGTTTCTGATTTAAATAAAAAATTTGGTTAAGAACCGACCGGGAACCAGTTTCACTAGTTTTGATCGATTTTCTGCATATTGATTTTTAGGATTTTACTGCAACAAATTTATAACCTATTCCCTATTTGACCGATTCAACCGACCTTTCGATCCAATTTTAAAAACAATGATTATTATTAAACACAAAACCTAAACTTTAGAATAAAGAATAAAATGTGATACTTAGGCTTACTTCCAAGTAATACTTATGCCCTCAACAATTATTAAAAACATGAATTCGAGTCTTTATAGATTTAAAAATCTTATTATCCTACCAAAAAAAAAAAATGAATATATAAATATATATCTCTTGAGGGAACATATCTATTCCTAAGATAAGTATAGATTTCCGGACTCATGTTTGATAGAAATATGGATTATATTACATCTATATATTTATGTAGTTTTTCCCATATAGAAATATGGATTATATTACATCTATATAGGTTCGTGCAGGGTACTAAAGCTATTGACAAGCAAGCAAGGACTTTTCAGTTTCATTTCTTTTTGGAAAAAAATTAGATTCAATATTTGATTTTATTCATAATTTTTGTATTAATTTTTTAGACACTTGAGATTGATAATTATTAAATAAAAATAAATACGAATATATTGCTATCAATATACACATAATATAAACTGATATTATTGCAGTTTACTAATAATAATAATATTATTATATTATATCGAGTGACGTTTGGGACATTGAAAGGCATGCCTAATTTATGTATTCAACATTAATTGTATATGCATGCAGCTTTCGTGGTGCGTATTTTTACCATCATCTACAAATTAATTTCCAACTACAAGCCTTTCATATGATATAATAATTATGTTATTTTATTTATTTGTTTATGGATCGACCTGTAAAATTAGAAGTCAACTGCAACTGCTAACATGTATCCACGTATTTTTTGTTTTGCTCAAACAAAGCAAAAGCGTATACGTATTTGTTTATAAATTCTATTCATGTAAATTTAGATTTTTACTAATCTCGTTTATTATATTAATTAGAACAATTGCAAAAAATTCTAATAGAGTGAAAAATAAACTTAATTCCAAAAACTCTTCAAATAAAAATATGTTTATATTATTTTAATCAATTTTTTTCCCCAAATTTATCTATCCTCCAATTTTTTACCTCCAACAAAATTTAATCGCCCTTCCATTTATAATTTGAAATATTTTCATTTTTTTTTTTAAAAATTATTATTTGTTACACAAATTATTCATCATTTTTACTCATTTAAAACTAATTAAATTAAATTTTATTTTATATTATTTTTCTTAATGGTTATCAATTTTATTCAACAAATCGAGATAAATTAAAATTTTGGGTTTTAAATAATTAATTTTATCCATTTTGAATAAATCCACTAAACAATGAGTAAAATTGAAATGATAAATATTAATAAAACTTGTAGTGAAATATATACGAGATTAATATTATTTATAGGTTAAAAAAAAAGTTCTTGAGAATTATGACTATTATTTATATTATTTTAATCGTGCACACTTGAAAAAAATTATTGTATGGTAAGCACTAAGCACATCAAAGCACACACATATGATTCCTAAATGGTTATAAATATGAGTCTATAAGGTTCCTTCCAGCAAAGCCAATACAGTCAATCGCCGATTAGATAGTAACAGTCTCCGATTAATCGTCCGGCGATCATGACGAAAATAGCCCTAGGTAGCCACCGAGAGGCCACGCAACCTGACTGCATTAAGGCCCTTGTCGTTGAGTTCATCACCACCTTCTTCTTTGTTTTTGCCGGAGTTGGATCTGCCATGGCTGCAGGTATATATATTATGATATAATATACCTGCAATTATTTTATTATTTTGACATATTTCTTGGTACATAAAGTTGATATCATATATGGGTTCAAAATTACAATGAATATAATGGACAGATAAGCTTGTGGGAAGTACTCTAGGGGGATTGCTATTTGTGGCGGTGGCACATGCTTTTGTGGTGGCCGTCATGATCTCCGCCGGCCACATTTCCGGTGGTCATCTTAATCCGGCTGTCACTCTTGGCCTCCTCTTCGGTGGCCACATCACCTTCTTCCGATCCATCTTTTATTGGATTGATCAGCTGTTAGCTTCTTCAGCTGCTTGTTTTCTTCTCTACTATCTCACTGGTGGAATGGTAACTCCAAATACTCATCTAAATATTTGACTGCTCGTAAAAATGGATCATGGTTTAGCACTGAATCGAGTTTGTGTTGATGATTGAATTACGGTTTAATTAATGATAATTTATCTAATGATTAACTCAACTTAATATTGGATTAGTAAAAGTATAAACATATTTGTGGATTTTGAGATGTGGTTCAAAAGATTTCATTGGTTAATATATTTATTTTGAGGTCATAGACTCACGCCTCGCTCACTTATATTCAAGCCGGACGGTGGATTTAAATTTAATGGTAGAAACTCCAAAGACAAAATTATTAAAAAAAAAACATGAAAAAATAAATAATTCCTGCATTATTATTATTATTATTATTATTATTATTATACACAAAAGGTGAAGTGCATCAAGTGGGCTTTTGTGTTTTTACACAACTTTTTTTAAAGTGATTAATTTATTCTTTTGTTTTATGCAGAGCACACCAGTACACACTCTGGCTAGTGGTGTGAGTTACTCTCAAGGGATTATATGGGAGATTATTCTCACATTCTCCTTGTTATTTACCGTCTATGCCACTATTGTGGACCCCAAGAAGGGATCAATTGATGGGCTTGGCCCATTACTTACTGGGTTTGTTGTGGGGGCCAACATCTTGGCTGGTGGACCTTTCTCTGGGGCCTCCATGAACCCGGCCCGCTCCTTCGGACCAGCGTTGGTCTCCGGAGACTGGACCGATCACTGGGTTTACTGGGTTGGGCCTCTCATAGGAGGTGGGCTTGCTGGGTTCATTTATGAAAATTTCTTCATTGTCAGATCTCATGTTCCCGTTCCCTATGTGGAAACCTTTTAACTGAAACTAGTGGTGGTGTAAAATGAGTAAATGCACCTAGTGTGTCTTATGTGTTTCCTGTATTGCAAGCTTGTTAAATGATCAATAATTATTTGAGTTTTTGTTGGAATTTTGTGATTATTCTCTTTGTGCAAAGTGATTATGTAGGTTAAAGATATATATATTTTCTTGAGTTTAATGATTCGATGATTTGTCAAATAAGCCATATAACCGAACTTATTTATTGAGAGAATATTTTTAGTTGGTTTGTTCGAATTTTGTGATTAATCTCTTTCTGCAAAAGCTGGTTACCTGAAATATATCACTTAATTTTTTAAGTTCAACTGCATGATATATATATATATATTCTATCATACAAGTCTCAAACATCAAATGTCTTTCTTCCAACACTCCTCTAAACCCTTATAACAAACTTTTCCCTTTTGAGTATTCACCAACTCACACAAAGAAATCTCACAAGTGTTTGAATAGAAAATATTTTTACAACGATTTGGGAACTTATAAAAGATTACAATGAAGATTGAATATGAATGTATATACCCAAATGAAACTGAGCTCTCGAAAATGTATATGAAGATTAATTATGAGCTTTTTGAATTTAAGAGCGTAAGATTTAGAAGATTCACAAAAACTCTATTTGAAATTGTTTGAAGCTTTTGGAAGTATGCTTGTATTTTTCTCTAAATATGTTCACTAATCAAAAATGAAATTTAAGCGTCAATTTATAGGTAGAAAGCTGGAAAGATCTGTTATACAGTGCATCGATCAGTATGTCAATTTGACACTTTAAATGAATTTTGCTAATTCGACTGTTGAGCATTCAAACACAATTACTAACCGGTACGATCACCAGTATGGACACCAGTATGCAGTGTCCCAGTTCCGGAATGTATGCAAAATATTCAGCTCTTGGAATATTATTGGTACACCAGTTCCAGTAATGGAATTCTCAGTATTGCTCGGTATGGGAACGATTTCATGTTCTTCTTAGTCAGTCACCGGTATGCCGATTCTAGAGGCTGTGTCTTATGATCAGTCACCGGTATGGCGGTACCAGAAATTGGATTTCATGATATTAGTCATCGGTATACCGATATTGGGACAGATATACCGGTTTTAATATATAAAATAAGGTAGAAATATTTTAAAGCTTATTTACTTGACTCTAAGTGCTCTATATGATTATGCATGAATCCTAAGAGTTTAGAAATACTTAGATAAGAACTCACTTACATTGAAAGTCCTAAATTACGAGACTTTTGTGATTGCGATGTTTAGCTTTATCTTCGTAAACACTTTACTTAGAAATCTTTTTGTTCTGCTATGAAAATATTGTATCGAAGTTGTGAGTGTTGTAACATCAAAATTCTTCTTATAATTTCCCTTATAATTATGACCTAATATATATTTACATATTAAATAAAAAATTACGAGATTTAGGCTTCGTTTGTTATAGTTATTTGGCATATGTGGTTAAAGTGTTTGATAAACAATTGCAATTGATTCTCACTATTCATTTGATTATTTTCAGCACGAACCTAGCTTTAAATCTGCATGAGTTGGCAAGAGCAATAAGGATTAAACAGAAGAGTATGAATTTGCCAAGTTGTAATATTAATAGCTATTTATGAAACAAATATTATATTCAGTGTAATTTTTATGGGAAATTTACAAAATTGATCCATTATCATTTTTCATTCTCATAATCCACATTTTGAGAAATATATTTAATAATCAAATACAACATTTTCTTCCTAAATTACTCCTAGTTTAACATCAACCAATAATTTCCTTTTTTTTCTTCCAAGAGAAAAATCAAACCAACAATTATGGTTAATGATGATTTTATTAGTTGGGTTTTGTTGTTATGATAATTTTGTATGATTTATTAAGGTAAGAAATACTTAATATAATTAAAAAAGTAAAAAATTTTGAAGTTAATTCAAGAAAAAATTTGCAGATGGACACCAACTTCGGACGCCTGCAGGGGATTCAACGCCCACGCGGGTGATAGTTGGAGCCTTGGGCGATCGCTATGGCCCTGACGCTCGTATGAGCACTCGTGTTGGCGTGGAAACCAGCGCTTGTCTACAATATTTTTCAAAAAATCAAAATTTTCCACAAATTATCTTTAATTTTTGGCCTTCTCAACTAATGATAGATGATTATGATAAGATTGCACAATCAAGATAATTCAAGAAAAAATTTGCAGATGGACACCAACTTCGGACGCCTGCAGGGGATTCAACGCCCACGCGGATGATAGTTGGAGCCTTGGGCGATCGCTATGGCCCTGACGCTCGTATGAGCACTCGTGTTGGCGTGGAAACCAGCGCTTGTCTACAATATTTTTCAAAAAATCAAAATTTTCCACAAATTATCTTTAATTTTTGGCCTTCTCAACTAATGTTAGATGATTATGATAAGATTGCACAATCAAGATGAGCAATTGAAGGGAGAAAATCAAGGGATCTCAATTTTTGAAAGATTTGTAATTATGTCATTTATCTAGTAGTTAATCATTTCCTTTCATTGTAATCTCTTTCCTATTTTAAATTTCAAACAATGTGTATATATAGTGCTCAATGACATTGTGAATAATAAGAAAAATATATTTCTTCAAACTTGTCCTCTTCAATTCTCTACATGGTATCAGAGCGAAGATCCATTCTCTAAATTTTTTTTTTCAACATCCCCTGTTCCAATGGCCTCTGACGGTACCCAACATGTCATCCCCAATGCCCAAGAACCTACAAAACCTTTGATCATAGTTGCCATCCACAACTCCCTCAAACTCACATCAACAAATTACCTCTCCTAGAAAACCCAAATTGAAGCCATTCTCATCGGCTATGATTTACAAAAACACATTGATGCAGATCATCACACCCCACCACGTACCATCATTACAAATAATGTTACTTCTCCCAATCCCGCATATCGCACCTGGCTACGCCAAGACAAACTAATCTTTGCAGCTCTGGTCGGCACCCTCTCACCATCTCTAGTTCCTCTCATCACCCAATCTACCACCACCTATGAAGCCTGGCAAACCCTTGCCAACACCTATGCCCGTCCATCTCGTGGTCATATCAAACAACTAAAAGATCATCTTAAACACATCACCAAAGGCCCAAAAACAATAACCGAATACATGCAATCCATCAAAACCACAGCCGATCAACTGGCTGCCCTTGGAAAACCTCTTGACCATGAAGATCTAATTGAAAAAGTGCTTGATAGACTTGACGATACCTATCAGTCCATCATCGACTCTGTCAATGGCCGTGATTCCACTATTCTCTTTGATGAACTCCATGAAAAACTCATCAACAAGGAGTTATCTCTCAACAACAGGACTAACACCCCTTCCCACCCGGCATCCGCCCATCCCACCAATGTTCGGACCTACAACCGACCTCATCCTAATCACACTGCCCAGCCCGGTCGGTTTGCACCCACCACCAACCCTCAACTTACCAGAAACTCTCCCACCAACACTAGAACCGACCGACCTCATCCTCGTCCCTTTCTTGGTCGGTGCCAATGGTGCCACACTCACGGCCATGTGGTCTCCCAATGCCCTCTCTTCCGCCAACACTTCCCACGTGCACAACCACCAGCCCGCCCCACCAACTCGTCCAACCTCCGACCGACCACATGACCACTCCCGACTACCACCCGACCCTGACCACACCAACACCGACCGACCATATGAGCACTCAACTTCACCACCCATACACGACCACACCACAACCGACCACCCACATGAACCCTTCAGTAGAGCACGTGTCATCGTCACACGTTCCAAGAACAACCTCCATAAACCAATTCAAAAACTTAACCTCAACACCCAGCTTCAGCAACCTACACTCGAACCCTACACCATTACCCAAGCCCTCAAGGACCCTAAATGGCACCAAGCTCTGTCAGAAGAATATAATGCTCTACTTCACAATGGGACATGGGAACTAGTGCCACCCAGTCCCGAGCAAAACCTGGTCGGCTGTAAGTGGATCTTTCGCACCAAATTTAATGCTAACGGTTCTATTGACATGTACAAAGCTCGATTAGTTGCCAAAGGATTCCATCAACATCCCGGTGTGGATTATTATGAAACCTTCAGCCCAGTCGTCAAGCCGACCACTGTTCGGATTGTTCTCAGCCTTGCGGTTAGTCAAAGATGGTCCCTCCGACAACTTGACATCAACAATGCCTTTCTTCAAGGCACTCTCACTGAAGATGTCTATATGTCCCAACCTTCGGGCTTCATTGATCGGGATCATCCCCATCACGTCTGTAAACTTCGCAAGGCCATATATGGCCTCAAACAGGCCCCTCGAGCATGGTACCATGAACTGCGCCAATTTCTTCTACAGTCCGGCTTCACCAACTCACAAGCCGACACCTCACTGTTCATCTTCACAAACAGCCACACCACATTATATCTCTTAGTCTATGTCGACGACATCATCATTACCGGAAATAATGTTCAAGCTGTCCGAAAAGTCATTGACCAACTCTCTCAGCGCTTATCTCTCAAGGATCTTGGCCAGCTTGCTTATTTCCTTGGGGTGGAGGTTACTACCCACAACAATGATCTTTTCCTTAGTCAACGCAAGTACATTGCCGATCTGCTCACCAGAACCCACATGATTGACGCCAAGCCAGCTCCAACTCCTCTGGCAACAAACCCGACACTCACATTACAATCTGGATCTCATTTACCTGATCCGACCGAGTACAGAAATATTGTTGGCAGCCTCCAGTATCTCTCCCTCACTCGACCAGACATTGCTTATACAGTGAACAAACTTTCTCAGTTTATGCATCAACCGACCAATGACCATTGGCATGCAGTCAAGCGTCTACTGTGATATCTCTGTGGCACTCTGGACCATGGCATATTCCTCCGCCACAACTCCCCTCTTGCACTCCATGCCTTTTCCGATGCTGATTGGGCTGGTAACAAGGACGATTTCACCTCCACTGGTGCTTACATAGTATATCTTGGTCACAATCCTATTTCCTGGAGCTCCAAGAAACAACGCACGGTTGCACACTCCACCACTGAGGCTGAGTACCGATCAGTAGCCTCCACTGCTGCCAAAATTAGATGGATTTGTGCTCTTCTTATCGAACTTGGTGTCACTCTCTCTCTCCAACCAGTCATCTACTGTGACAATATTGGTGCAACCAATTTATGCTCCAATCCTGTGTTCCACTCGCGCATGAAACACGTAGCGCTTGACTACCACTTCATTTGGGAACAAGTTCAAATTGGTCTACTCCGGGTCTCACACATCTATGGAGCTGATCAACTAGCAGACGCCCTTACCAAACCACTTGCTCGGTCTCCTTTCAACACACTCAAGTCCAAGATCGGACTCTCTCCAAGACCGTCCATCTTGCGGGGGCATGATAAGATTGCACAATCAAGATGAGCAATTGAAGGGAGAAAATCAAGGGATCTCAATTTTTGAAAGATTTGTAATTATGTCATTTATCTAGTAGTTAATCATTTCCTTTCATTGTAATCTCTTTCTTATTTTAAATTTCAAACAATGTGTGTATATAGTGCTCAATGGTATTGTGAATAATAAGAAAAATATATTTCTTCAAACTTGTCCTCTTCAATTCTCTACAGATTATATCTTTTATAATTGTATTTTCTTATGAGTTTATCATAAATTGTCCGAGAAATAGTAAGATTGTACAGTGGTTTTGGTCTTGAATTTGTGCTAAAGGTTTAAGTTCTCTAATTCAACTTATGAGGGCAATTTGGTCCGAAAATTTTATTTTTAGTAAATAAAAAAATATTTTTAAAATTGAATTAATTTTGAAAATGAAAAAAAGTTAATGGGTCAATTTTATAAATTTCTTAATTTTTAAATGGGTTGGCCTCTTTTCTAACATGCGAATGTACTATGGTAAATAAAATATGAGATGGCCAATATGTACCATTTCTAACAAAATTTTAAACATTGCATGTATTTGACACTTTTTCTTTATCAAAATTGAGTAATGATCTACATACACAAAGTTTCCTGAAAATTTTCTCACACTTTCACTGTAGCTACAGTTAGACCCGGCCAAGGTTCTGGTTCCGAACCGAAACTGAACCGGACGGTTCCGGTTTCAAGTGGAATCATATCTCGATCGGTTCGGTTAGGGTTCCTATCCTAATCGAACCGATTGGAACGGTTCCAGTGGTTCCAACTGTGGTTCCAGTTGGAACCCTAGGGTTCCAACCCCTCTAACGGCTAGTAGCCATTGGGGGCAGGGAGTGGTCGGCCAAATTTTTTTTGGGGATTTCCCAAATTACCCATAATAACAATAATAAAACGGCTAATTTTATGGGCATTTTAGGTATCACAAAAATATTCTAAAAATGTATAAATATGGGTCATTTTTCATTATTTCAACACACCAATTTCTCAATGCTCAATTCTCTCAATTCATATAATTCTCTCATTTTCAATTCTCCAATTCTTTGAAATTTCTTAAACAACAAATGACAAGCTCATCTGAGAACACAATGTCAAATGTGCCAACCTAAGAGAACAGCCCTAGAATCTGTTCACGGAGAAAAGAAGTTAAGTCTCGTTTCTCGGATGTTTTCAAAATTCATTTTCATTTAATCGATAGTGATGAAGGTTCAAGAGCAGTATGCAACCATTGTGGGGTTTATTACAAATTTACTAGTGGACACAGTGATATGATCAAATACCTGGAAAGACACCATGTCTTTGAACTTGGACTTGATGCGATGTAAATTCAAATGGCCAGGTACGCATCATTTAGTAGATGTACGAGTTCTTTAGATTTATTTAAATATTCTGATGCTAAAAATAGAGAAGAATTTGCTAAATTAATTTGTATGACACATCTTTTTTTAAGTTTTGGTGAAAAAATTACTTTAACTAATTACGTCAAAATGGTTTAAATCTCGCTGCTTGTAGAATGATTAGAAATATAAAAAAAGTCAAAATTTTAGATTATACAAATATGATAAAATTATTTTAAATGAAATATTTAGAGAGATTAAAAGGTGTCTATTTATTTATTTTGATATTTGGAGTGACCATTGGCAAACACACTCATACATGGGTGTGACTTGTCATTGGATTGATACATCATGGAACATGCAAAAATGACTTATTGTATTTAGAGTTTTTGATGAACAACATACTGCACAAAATAATAATATAATGATGAAAGAAATTTTTGATGCATATGGTTTACTAATTTTAACAATTGGATTTGATAATGCATCTGCAAATATTACATCAATCACTGATTTAATAGAAATATGCGAACCAAATTTAGGGGGTCAATTTTTTCATATTCGTTGAACATGTCATGTCCATAATTTATGTTTTCAAGATGGTTTGGAAAAATTATCACATTTCATTGATCCTATTAAGAAAGCACTTAATTGTATTTGGTCATATTCTCAAGTTAGGAGAGAATTGACCAAGTTTTGTAAATTAAATGGTATTAAACCGATAGAATTTTCACGAAATGTTCCAACACGTTGGAATTCAACTTATTTTCTTTTATTTCAAGCTTTGCAATATAAAAATGCATTATGTAGCTTTTTACTTAACATGGTCAACATATCACATTTTTTCCTAGTTAATGGGAAATTTGTGATAAAATTTTAGAGATTTTAAAAGTTTTTAATGATGCTACACATATTTTTAGCTCAGTTTATTATCCTACAACATATTAATTTATTCTTGAAAGTTTGAATATTGTTGGTACTCTCTGTTGGACAATTATGACTTATAGCATCACTATTTGTAAAAGACATGATATTCTTTGTACAAATTAACTATGTGACAAAGGAAATTGCTCTTTTATCATTTTGTAATTGGATTACTTAGATTTATGAATGACAAAAGTCCATATGATTAGTATCAGATTAATAAGATATGAGACAGTTTTAATCCATGAAATGTTTAATCATTAAATATCCATAGTCGTAATGTTGTTGAGATTGGACATCGATAATGCGGAATAGGCTAGTATTACACTTGTGCGCGTTATGGAAGCTTAACGACATAGTATAATATATTTAAGTATTGGATACTTATGCCAGTATGATAGGAGGTTCCGTTAACCGTTGGACCGGGAACAGCTTCGGTCTGGATAGACCCATCGGAATCCCATTGGTAGTATGACTATGTGTCTATGGGAATCCGAATCAGGGTAGGTGTATATGTGGTTTTAACCTGAGACATACATTGCTAATACTTGCAACAATCAGTATACTTTAGTTTTGGTCGTCCGGAGCTTTAACAGGTTCTGTGTACACCTATTCTGGGTATACTGAGATTCATAGTGTATTGGGTGTGATGTCAAGATAAAAGTATCACTTCAGTCATATGAAGATGATTATCAAGCAGGGATACAGAACTGGTACTCTTAAATGCTGCAGCTATTGGGATAGTATGACTAGGTCATGATTATTCGATTAAAGAGACTAGTCGCTAGTAATCCGATATATACCTCGTACGGGGCCGATAAAATTCCAGCCCCAAGCCTAGCATGTGACATCCGATACTGGATCGTAATACGTAATACATAATATACTATGCCTGATAAAGATTATATATTCCTCGTTGAATATTTCTAAAGAATTGGGTAGGCACGGTGCTTTGTAGAAGCCAACCATGTCTTGTAAATCGGTTAGAATGTGGTACCGGGTACGCACGTGTCGGATAGTCTGATAACCGTATTTACTGCCAACATATCCAGGGATCTCTTGGGTCGCTTCCCAAAATTCACCGATGACATTTGACTCGAACAGAATTAATATGGGATTAATTATGAGAGAGAAAATTAATCTGAGATTAAATACGGCAAGAATAATCTGGGATTAATTGTCAGAGAAAGAATTAATCTAAGATTAATTACGTCAGGAATTAATCTGAGATTAATTCGTGAAGAAGAGAGAACTCGATTAATTAGAATTAATCGATAAAATAAATTTAATAGTTAAATTGGATTTTTCTATTTAATTTATTTAATTGGACTAAAAGAATATATTGGATATATTAATTGAAATTATATTTCAACACAGAATTAAAATTGGATTTTAATTCAAGCGAACGAATTAATTTGGAATTAATTCGTAAGCAACTTCTGTAATAATTTTACCTGGTATTATTATTTAATTAAAATGGATTTAATTACGTCGCGACGGAAAATTCGTTTAGTCGGATTAAACGAACCCGGGCCCAAAGTGTGTTGTACAAGCCAACTCAATTTTGGAATTTGAAAATGGTGGGACCCACTTTACTTACATCTCTTGTCACTATTCATGATGGGTGCAGTTGGCTAATTAATGTTGGACTTTAACACACAACACACCTACTTTTTGAAACTAACTATTCATTCTTTCCTCTACTTCCTTATTGCCGATTCTTCATCTCCTTGGAGGAGAAATTTTTCCTTCAAAATTTTAGGCAAAGCTAGCACTTTGGGAATCTTTGAAGGTGATAGAGAAACTCACCCAAGAGTTTGGAACTCAAAAGGAGGGCTTAGAGTTTCTACAACAAATAAAGTTTTTGAAATTTCTCATCCGATCACTGTAAATATTCCGTAATTTATTTTGATTTTATTCACACTAGAATCATGTTTAGGATCCTTGGGCATGTCTAGGACAATAAAAATGGTATTAGAGCCACCTAAACTTGATTTCAAAATCTAGGGTTTATGAATTTTAATTTGAGGTTTTTTGCTTGGAGCTTGATTTACCTAAATTGATTGATTGGTTATGTTTATATGATGATGAATTGGATTTGTGCATCTTTGGATTTGAGATAAATTGATTGGATAAAAAAACCCCAATTCACATGCATGGCCGAAACTAGCCCTAGATAGGTTCATGGTGATTTTTTAAATTGGACAATTGGATATGTTAATTGGCATGAAATTGAATATTAATTGTTGATTTAATTTGATTGAAATCAAAATTGGATGTTAATTTCATATATTTTTGTGTGCTTGAGCATGTCGGAATGAGTTGGTTTTGCTTCAATTTGTGTTGGACATGAATTGGATAATCAAACATGATTATTTAGATTAATTGGGTTTTTGGAAACATTGGATTAATTGATTAATTATGTTAATTACACTTTAAATTGAATTAATGTGTTTTTGGAATATTATATTAATTTAATTTATTATAATTGGACTAATGGGCTTGGTTGGGCCAAGTTTGATTTTGGTCATTTGGGTTGGATCTAATTGGGCCTAAAACCATTTCCATAAAGTCCAAATATGACTATTGGGCCTTTAAAATTTAATTGGGCCTAAATGATTTTTGGCTAGGGTGATTCCTATTTGGGCCTTGGCATCTTAGGTTTGATCCATAATGTCCAAAGCCCAAGTCTAAAGAATTATTGAAAGCCTATTGGACATTAATTGAATTGGCATTGGATGCTAATTGGGCCATTGAGACGCATTTAGATTGGATTTGGAATCCAAGTCTAAAAGGCACTATTAAAAGTGTAATTATTTAATCTAGAATTAAATATGAATTAGTATTGGATACAATTTAAATTGGATTTAAAATTATAGTTCGATATAATTCAAGAATACGTACTTTGAGTATTTATTCTTAAGCGAGTTGGACTTGCGCAAATCAAATCATTGTTTGAACATTTGATGGTCATTAATCAAAGATTAATTAATTGGATTGATTGATTGACAGCATGTTTTGTGTGAATACTTGGATGTATATGAATGAATAATATATATCGGATGGATATTAGAATGGTAGGGGCAATTTTGGAAACTGTTGTAAGTATGGTACTTATTTATTAAATTGGACCTGCGTATCTAGCCTTTCACCTCATATTCTCTTTGTATTTCTCTTCTCACCAATTTCCCTCAATGCAAATGAGGTTTCTTTAATGTATTATGTAATTGGGTAGAAGTATGAATAGTGCTAGCGAGAGACAGGAAATTGAGTGATTTGTTCTAGGAATAAATTGTATTATATATCCATCCACATATCATTATTAATTTTATCGCGCCTTATTATGCTTTTAGAATGCATGTTTAAGGGTGTATGATGAGACCTAATCAACGACAATAAATTGGTTGTCAATTTACGCAAAAAACCCTCATTATGTATTAAACATTTTCCTTCCATTAAGTGGTTCTCTCTCAAGATCAAGATTAGTATTGGTTTGTTACCCAAAGTCAAGATCATTGTCTATCGCGGATGTATTTGAACCACGAAAGCTTTGTTACATATCGCATGTCTTGTACAGTTGTGACTTGTTGGCCAAAGTCAATGTCACTTCTGTACATCAACGTGGATTACGAAGCTTTCCCACTGTCAATGGATAACGCTTAACTGGAATCATTAAGCTTGTTGAGCCAAAGCCAAGGCTTAGTTGATTCAGAGAAAAAAAGGTTAGGATGATATATTGGATATATGTTTTGGACTTAGAGGTCTACCTACCGAATCTAGGAATTGAATGAGATCCAATCGATCTTAGAGATCTACCTAGTTAAGTTTCATACAACTTGTTGGCCAAAGTCAATGTTGTGTGTTATTTAATGGGATCCTAGCCCACTAGGAAACTGGGTTTCCCGAGTACTCAATAGAGGGTTAGAGGCTCTCCGAAAAATAGTGGGAGGCTAGTATTAAATTTGTAATTTCGTTTAAATACTTGCCAATATCCGCTCTTTTATTTTATTTATCATCTTATAAATATATATTAGTTGGACTAATATTATTTTATTGCTTTCTTTGAACAGTAGAACTGTACAAGACACTCCTCTATTTGTAGTTGGTTATATAGTTGGACTATAGTAGCCATTACATTTTGTGTATACCCGAAATCATTGATTGAATAGTTGGACTATTGCAATCGAGATGGATAGAAAGATTAGCGTTAAGGGCATCATCATGGGTGATAATGTCTTTAACGACTATACTTTTCCAGATTCGGAGATGAATCTCAGGATATTCCTAGGAGCCGAGAAGTTACTCTATGTCATAGAGAAACCACTCGGGCCTGAGCCCGGAGTTGAGCAAATAGTAGACCATGAGCTTTGGGAGACTCATCGTGATGATAACTTTAGTGCTCAATCTGTCATGCTTGCCGCAATGACTCCTCAATTTTGTCGTCAGAACAAAGGATTGGATCCTTATAGTATGATGTTGAAATTGAAGGATCTTCACAGATCTTACCTTAGATCTCAGAAGTATGAATTGCAAAAGAAGCTCTTCCGCTCGCGTATGTCAGAGGGTACATTTGTCGAGCACTATAGTTCAAACTTAACTATTTTTATGTGTTGTAATTTTCAATTCAAACTTGTTGTGAATTGTTTATACATATTATAGTATTTATTGATATGGAATAGTGGAATTGGAGCCAAAAAAAAAAAAAAACTGCCAGTTGCGGATCCGGGTCCGGATCCGGGTATACCCGGGTCCATCCCGGGTCTACCCGGATCCGGACCCGGAAACGCTTAACCGGGTCCATATCCGGACCCGGTCCATCGAACCACTTGCGGATCCGGGTTGCCATCCCTTTAATAATATATATAATATATATATATATATATATATATATATATATATATATCTATATATATATATATATATATATATCTATATATAATATCAATAGAGATTAATCTGCGATTTGGAAACGAGACGAAAGTCGCTATTTTAACGTAGATACCTAAGTTTAGGTACTACCTTTCGGGTGTGTACCTAAATTTGGAAACTGTTATAAAGTAACTAGTTTGACTAGATACATTATCTCTATATCAGTGTTTGACCCGCTGCGGGTGAACCTTTATATTCTAGAACACTAAAGTGTCTTTATTATAAAGATGATATTGAGATAAACACATTAGATGTGAATAACAGAATTTATTTTTTGAATATAAATAAGTCTCAAACATATAAATGACAAACAAATAAAGCTCGAACTGATTTGATCAGATGAAACTTACATGTGGCATTGTTATCTGGGACACAATCAAACAAGACTCGTATATCCATATTTTTGAAGAGTGGATACTAGGACTAATTTGATTCTATTCAAATAAAGTCTACGAATCTAATTTATTGGGCACAGTGCCTAAAACACCTTTACTTGGTAAAAGTGCAAATGCCACTGATCTGTTAGCCTAAGTTCATAAGTGAAGCAAGTGGGCCCATGTCTAGCTAGGCTAGTTATGGATATGAATATTTCGTGACCTTACGGATGTGGCATCGCGTTATGGTTATGTGTTTCTTTTGAAACACAAATCGGAAACTTTTACAGTTTCGACACGAAATAAACAAACAAATCGGCTATAGTATTAAACTGTCATGGTAAGATCGTAATGGAAAATACTTAAGTAATAAGTTTCTAAAATACTTGAAAGAGTATAGTATTCTTTCAATGAGGACTCCTCCCGGAACACGTCTGTTTGACGGTGTGTCCGAACGGATAAACCGAATTTTGTTGGATATGATAAGGTTAATCATGAGTCGCTCTGAGCTACCATTTCCTTCAACGGATAAGCATTAACAGTGCAAGAACTTATTTTGAATAAGGTTCTATAAAAATCTGTTTGACAGATAACATATTAGATATGAACAGGAAAGAAATCGGGTTTCTCATTCCTGATAATTTGGGTATGCTAGGCATATGTTTAGATGATACCAAACTAAAACCCAAATTGGATAAGTGCCAATTGTAGGTTATCCTAGGTATACCAAAGTATAGTACTTATAAAACTCACGAGAGAACAATGTAATTGTGCTCACCATGCGGATTTTCTAAGAGGAATACCGATATGCAGTGGTAAGTGGGAGAATAGTAAAACTCGATGAAAATTGGAGTGATACTATTCAAGGCACCGATTCCTAATGGAACACAAATAGTTCATCAAGGATGAAACTATTACCATTAATCTTCGAATACACAAGAACCGCGTATGTCGGAGAGAGTCAGAAAACAACCTGGGGTATGTTGAGGAACACCAACTGACTACGTATGAGGAAGTGATACAAGGTATCAACTCCCAATTATGGCAAAGTGCCATGAACATCTGAAATGGATCCATGTAAATCAACTATGTTTGGACACTAGTTGATGTACCGCAAGACATTGTGCTTATTGGTACTTATAAGTCTCAAGGAAGACATACATGGATGGAAACATACCAACGTACTAAGCTAGGCTTATAACGGAAATGTATCGTTATCAATATTATGTTGATTACGATTCAACCTTTTAACTGTTACCACGTTAAATCCATTTGGATAATGCTTGCTGATGCTGCATGTTACATTTATGAAATATGTCACCTTAACGGGAAAATCGCTTTCCTAAAAAGGAAATCATTTGGAGGATGTTTACAATATCCTGTCGGTTTTGTCGTACCTAAACTAGCAAACAAGGTTTGCGGGTTATTTAATCCATGTTTGGATTGAAGCAAGCATAGGTTCTTGGAATTATTATTTTGATGTAATCATAATAGTTTATGATTTAATTCAAAACAAAATAATTCTTGTGTATATAAGAGGGTTAGTGGGAGCGCACTGACAGTGGCTGTCCTATAAAATAATGATAATACGTCATTTCTTGGAAATTATATTCCCATAAAATAAGTATCGGCGAAAGCTTGGCTTTCGAAAACTCTCAGTGGAATCTTACATTGAAAAATGTACACTACCTGGTGTCTCATACGCTTTGAGCATATAAAGTCACAGACAGGCCAATCCAAGTGATAGTCACTGGATTGATGTTAAGAACATCCTTAGTATCTTAGAGAACTAAGGATGTTATCTTAAATAATGGAGAAGGAGAACTTGAAGTGACCGAGATCAATACTGTAAGTTTCCCAACCGATAAAGATGACTGAAAGTCGCAAACGGTACTACACAGTTTGAATAACGGAACAGTGAGCTGGAAATCTTCCAAGCAAGAAACTGTTACCGTATAAACAACAAATGCGGGTTATTGCTGCAGCTGAGGCAGCAATAGAAACCTTCTGGGTCGATACAAAATCTAATTAGATTAGATATAATTCTGTTAGCAGCCGAGGTAGGCGTCAGCACAGGCTAAAGAATTAATGGTCTAATCAACGATCCAGATATTTACTTCGATATTCATCTGATTCGTTCGGATCATACATCGTGGCGATGTGATGATCGAATAAATCGCATCAGACGATAATCATGCAAATCCGCTGACGAAAGCTTTCCTCAGCAGTTTGAGCCAACCGTACATAGTTCGGGTGTAAGACACTCGAGTGACTGGCTATAGGCCAAGTGGGAGATTGTTGGACAGTTATGACCCATAGCGTCACTATTTGTACAGATCATAGTGTTGTTGTACAAATTAACTATGTGACAAAGGAGATTGCACTCTTATCATTTGTGATTAGATCACCAAGATATATAAATGATGAGAGGTCCTTATGATTTGTTCCTGGATTGAGAATGATATGAGACAGTATCAATCCACAAAGGATAAATCATTAAATATCCATAGTCAGAGTATTATTGAGATTGGACATCGATAAATACGTAAAAGACTAGTATTGCACTTGTGCGCGTTGTGATGGCACAACGACATAGTTCTCATATATTTGGGTATAAGATACTCATGGAAGTGTAATAGGAGGTTGTGTTTTACCGATGGTACGGGAAATAGTTTCGCTCTGGATAGACCCCCTTGGAATTCCATTGGTAGTATGACTATGTGTCTATGGAAGTCCGAAATCATGGTAGGTGTATTTGGTCTTAACCTGAGACTTACACCGCTAATACTTGCGATAATCAATATACTTTGGTTGCGGTCGTCCAGGGCTTTAACAGGTTCTGTGTACGCCAATGCTGGGTATATTGAGAATCGTAGTGTGTTGGGTGTGATGTCAAGACAGAAGTATCACTCCAGTCATAGTGGAGATGATGGTCACGTAGGATACGGGACTGGTTCTCTTAAATGCTGTAGCTATCGGGATAAAATGACAAGGTCAGGTTTATCCGATTATAGAGACTAGTCACCAGACATCCGACATGTGCTTCGTACGGGGCAGCCATAATTCCAGCCCCAGGCCTCGCACGTGATCATCCGATACTGGACATAAATACGTAATGCTACGTATACTACGCCTGATATAGATCCTTTATTTCTGTAAGGATATTTCCGGAGAATTGGGTAGGCATGACGCTTTGCTAGAAGCCAACATTGTCTTGTAAATCGGTAAAACGTAGTACGAGGTACTTACGTGTTCGGATAGTCCGACGACCGACTTTACTGCCAACATATCCGGGGATCTCATGGGTCGCTTCCCAAAGATTCACCGATGATGTATGACTCGCACTTTTAATTAATCTGGGATTAATTAGATGAGAGAGAAAATTAATCTGGGATTAATTACGGAAATATTTTCTCTAGGATAAAATATCAATTAAAGAGAGATAACGATTAATTTGGAATTAATCGGTAAATTAATATATTCGATATATTGAACGAAATTGGATTTCGACGAGGAATTAAAATTAGATTTTAATTCGGACGAATGAATTAATTAGAATTAATTCGTTAGCGACGTGAATATTAATTATGCTAGGCATGATTATTTAATTAAATTAGATTTAATTACGTCGCAACGGAAAATTTGTTAATTTGGAATTAGCGAACCCAAGCCCGAGATTATATGCGAGCGCATTCGTATTTCGAATTCGAGTACGGCACGGAAGTCAAATCAAGCATCAAATCATTAGTCACATCAAGCGTCAAATCACATGTCACTTTGAGTGATGTTACAATTGATTGATTGATTGATTGATGGTAGTTGTTAGTTGGTGGAGTGGTTGGAAAGCTTTGATTAGCTTTTTGTATTTGACTTTTTGAAAGCCAAAATAAAAGAAAATCAATTATTTATTTTTGAAAATATATAAGTGTATTAGATACACTTTTCCAACACTTAACACACAACTCTCCACTCTCATCTCTTCTCTCTTGCTCACGCCCAAGAGGCAGTTTTTTGCCTTCTGTTTTGCTTCACTGCCGAGAACAAGTAGAAGATATATGGTGATTTTGTTGCAAAATCACAAGTGCTAGCACACCTCGGAGTCTTGCGAAGGTGATAGGGAAACCCATCCGTGTGCTTGGAATCATTTCACCAAAGCTTGGAGCTTGATGGAGATGGATTGAAGCCGAAAATGGAGAAGGAAAGCAGCTCACTGCCGTGATTCTTGTAGAGTAGAATTTGATTTTGTTCATTGTAGCGTCGCTCATCCGATCGATGTGAGTATTCCGTAACTTCATCGTTGATATTCACACATGTTTTATTGCTTTTTATTCGATCATTGGGACCGTAGAATCCAACAGTCTTAACCTGAGACATGTATCGCTAATACTTGCGACAATCAGTATACTTTAATTTTGGTCATCCGGAGCTTTAACAGGTTATGTGTACACCTCTTCTGGGTATACTGAGAATCGTAGTGTATTGGGTGTGATGTCAAGATGAAAGTATCACTTCAGTCATATGAAGATAATGATCTAGCATGGATACAAAACTAGTACTCTTAAATGTTGTAGCTATCGGGATAGTATGATCAGGTCATGATTATCCGATTAAAGAGACTAGTTACTAATGATCCGATATATACTTCATAAAGGGCAGACACAATTCCAGCCTCAAGCCTAGCATGTGATATCCGATACTGGATCGTAATACGCAATACATAATATACTATGCCTGATAAAGATTATATATACCTCGTTGAATATTTCTGAAGAATTGGTAGGCACTGTGCTTTGCTAGAAGCCAATCATGTCTTGTAAATCGATTAGAATGTGGTACCGGGTACGCATGTGTCGGATAGTCCGATAACCGTATTTACTACCAACATATCCAGGGATCTCTTGGGTCGCTTCCCAAAGATTTACCGATGAAATTTGACTCGAATAAAATTAATCTGGGATTAATTATGAGAGATGAAATTAATCTGGGATTAAATACGGTAAGAATTAATCTGAGATTAATTGTCAGAGAAAGAATTAAACTGGGATTAATTACGTCATGAATTAATCTGAGATTAAATACGACAAAAATTAATCTGGGATTAATTGTCTGAGAAAGAATTAATCTGGGATTAATTGTGTCATGAATTAATCTGTGATTAATTGCGTCATGAATTAATCTGGGATTAATTCATGAAGAAGAGAGAACTCGATTAATTTGGGATTAATCGGTAAAATAAATTTAGTAGTTAAATTGGATTTTTTTTATTTAATTTATTTAATTGGGCAAAAATAATATATTGGATATATTAATTGAAATCGTATTTCAACACGAAATTAAAATTGGATTTTGATTCAAGCGAACGAATTAATTTGGAATTTATTCGTAAGCGACTTCCGTAATAATTTTACTGGGTATTATTATTTAATTAAATTGGATTTAATTATGTCGCGATGGAAAATTCGTTTAGTCGGATTAAACGAACCCGGGCCCAAAGTGTGTTGTACAAGTCAACTCAAATTTGGAATTTGAAAGTGGTGGGACCCACTTTACTTACATCACTTGTCACTATTCATGATGGGTGTAGCTGGCTATTTAATGTTGGACTTTAACATATAACATACATACTTTTTGAAACTAACTATTCATTCTCTCATCTACCTCCTCATTGCCGATTCTTCATCTCCTTGGAGAAGAAAATTTTTCTTTCAAAATTTTAGGCAAAGCTAGCACTTTGGGAGTCTTTGAAGGTGATAGGGAAACTCACCCAAGAGTTTGGAACTCAAAAGGAGGGCTTAGAGCTTCTACAACAAAGAAAGTTTTTGAAATTTCTCATCCGATCAATGTAAGTATTCCGCAACTTATTTTGATTTTATTCACACTAGAATCATGTTTAGGATCCTTGGGCATGTCTAGGACACTAACACTCTCGACGAGCATGTTGATAGTCGTGATCCTAATGATATTATTTTTTTGAATCTATTAATGTTGTGAAACGAAAATGGTTGCATTATTTTAGAGACATTCCTTTACTTTATCTTATTGCTGTTGTTTTTTTTATCCTATATTTAAAATAGAAGGTTTGAATAGTGCTTTACCCGCTTACTATGGATATTTAGGAATATTAGATGAAATTGATATTACGAGTATAATAGCTAAAATAAAAATTGATTTAATAGAGTTATTTAATGATTATGTTAGAAGATATAACTTGCAATCAGTAGGAAAATTTAGTAGTAGCGAAACGACAGTAATGCAATCAAGGCTTAGCGCAGGTGATCGTTGATTATTACAACAAAATAAAAAATATAGAGATAACACGACTAATAACCCGAAATTAGATAATTATTTATCTACAAATTTTGAGTTTTCAACTGAAAGTTTAGTTAGTACAAATTTTCAAATCCTTGAATGGTGGAACTGACATCAAAATGTATATCCTATATTATCAATTATTACTAAAGAGATATTGGCAGCACTTGTTTCCACCGTTGCGGTTGAGCAAGCCTTTAGCATGAGAGGCAATATATTGGAGGTCAGACGATCTTCATTACATCCAAGCACTCTAGAATCAACAACATGTGTGGATGATTGGACCCGAGCTGATTTGAGGCAACAAGAAGATGCCCCTGATGAATTTGAAGACTTGTTCGATAATGCATCTGCAAGTGCAAGCGGAACTGGAGCTGAAGGATCAATAGACACTGATGATGATTGATAATTAAATAATTATAAAATTACAATGGGGAAATATCTTTAAAATATAATGGAACTACGTGAGCTTTGATTCCTCTCACCCATGGAGAATACCTAGGCAAGTTAAGTATTTAAAAATTTAAGTTAAAGCTCTTTAAATTAATTTTTTTTTAAAATTTTTTTAGATAAGAATTTTATTTGTAATTTAATGTAATTATGTAATGTAAGTTTGTTATATAAATTCAAATTCATAATTTTAAATTATATTAATTTATTAATCTCAATTTTTTATTTTTATTCTCAATTTGAAATTCAATAAACTAAAAAAAACTGAATAGAATTGGAACCGAATGGATGTGGAATATGGAATAGTCCGGTTCGGAACCGAATCGGGAACCGCCGGCCAGGTCTAGCTACAGTAACTCACTGTAGCTACAATGAGGGGAGTGAGAAAACTTTAGGAAAATTTTTATATATGTGTATCATTTTCGATCAAAATTATATCATATGAGTTACGACAAACATATATTTAATTGAACCTACATGTGAACACAAACAAATTATTTGACCAAATTTTTTTTTATTATACTTTTTTTTTCTTATGTAACAAAGAGTTAGAGAAGAGAAAAAAATTGTTTGATCAAGTGGGACAAAATATTATGTTGATGTGAGGTTTGAATAATAAAAAAGAAAACTGAAAGACATGAGCTTTTATCACAAGTATCTTTGATTAGAGATAATTTTGTTATTAAAGGTGGTGTCATAAAAAATATTAAAAAAAAAACTTTTAGAATAGAGCCAACAATCCACCTCAAAATATGTAATTTAAGCCTGCATTACCAATCACTCACAAGTCAAACCTAGGCCTAGCCCATTTAAGGGCCATCAAGCGAAGTAGCTGAGACTGCAATGCCATGGTAACAAGTTAGTAAATGCGAAGTAGCTGAGACTGCAATGCCATGGTAACAAGTTAGTAAATGATATATATAACAGTTAGTAAATGATATATATATATATACACTAGTTTTTGTCCGTGCCTACGGCACGGTGTTACAGTATTTGGCCCGTACCCACGGCACGGTGTTACATAATTAAATGATTTTATTTTTTAATTAAATGATGCCCGTGCCTACAGCACGGTGCACGTTGTTACAGTATTTGGCCCGTGCCTACGGCACGGTGTTACAGAATTAAATGATTTTATTTTTTAATTAAATGATGTCCGTGCCTACGGCACGGTGTTACAGAATTAAATGATTTTATTTTAACTTTCTATTTTTTAATTTGAAAATTTGAAAATTTTGACCATTTCCATCAATCAATTCACTCTCTTTCCTCCAATTACCAATGAAATGATCTGAGCCGTTAATTAAGCCACATAAAGAGAGCCGTTGGATGCACTCTCTTTCCTCCAACACCATTCTCCTTTATTATATAGATATATATATAGATATATATATATATATATATATATATATATATATATATATATATATATATATATATATATATATATATATATATATATATATCATTTACTAACTTTTATATATATCATTTACTAATATGGATGCTAGTTAAGTGATTTTCTTGAGAGATCAACCGTAAGGATATAAGGGAAACTCATGTGGGATGTTAGATTAGGAGAAAATTTTTGGTGCAATAGAGGTACCATGTCATCTATGTAATAAGCTAATTATCCATTGACATGCGTGTTAAAAAAATTTAAAAAACAATTAAAAAATAGATATTAAATTATACATGTCATTTTCTAATTCGCTGGTGGTACCACATCACCCATACCTCTGTTGCATCAAAGATTTAAGTAAATTAGATATAAGTTTTAACAATTAATTTAGCATTCAGTACAAATTTAGCTCATTGAATCCCGATTTAGTTGATCTAATGAAAATAATTAGTCGATTTAATCTTCTTCTCCACCCATGAAGGAGACAACACAGGACTCATCTCATACTCCATCTTTGTCTTTGGGCCACTCTGGTGATCCATGTAAATTGTTTTCTCCTCAGGCATAACCCTAACTCTCCACACTTTAAACGTTTGATCCAAACTTGCACTATAAACTAAGAACCCCATTACAATTTTCTCCATCTCCAAGCAAGCAGCCAAGCATCTGACTGGCCCTCTATGCCCATCTAACACAGCAACACATTCATGGTACCAACTTCCTTCTTCTCTCCTCCAAACCCTAATCGTTGTATCCTCTGAGCCGCTCAATATCAACTTCTCTACAGCCACTAAGCAAAGAACCGCAAACCGATGCCCTTGTAAGAACCCACCATGGTTAAATCTTCCACTAGCCATTTTTTCTTTCTCCCAAAAATTTATAATACCATCCGAAGAACCTGAGTAGAGGAAACAATTGTTGAAAAATGAGCTTAATGCCAATGCATTCACTGGGGATTGTTGAAAAGACTTGAGTGTCATTATGAGTGTGTGGGAATTTTCTCTATACACACCACGCCTCCATATTTTCACTGACCCATCAGAAGAGCAAGTGAATACACAGCCATCATCTTGGTTCACTACTATTGCATTTACAATACTTTCATGTGCTACAAATGAGTCTACACATATTTTATCCAAAACCCTCCAAGCTTTTACTGTTTTGTCAAATGAACCTGTGTATAAAAGCCCCTCTGAATGGAAATAAGCCATGCAGGATACACAATCTTTGTGTTGATGATGGGTGTTTGATAATTTGGTGAACGAAAGAAAATTATTTGAGCTTCTTCTAGGCAATGTTGTGACCTTTTTGGTTCGGAAATAATTATTATCCGAAAGTGTGAAGTTCCAAATTCTAACTTTGAAATCTCTATGAGAAGTGAAGAGCATGTTACCATGACATAAAATGGCTCGGATTTCACCATGGCTTGCCTTGATATGGCCACGCTCAATGCAGTCATGTTGCCTCCATGCACGAATACGGTTACTATCGGAGCCGGTGAAGACAATGCCGCCCTTGGCTACTGCGATTGAGTAGATGTTCCCGTCCTCGCGGCGGCGATGAAGGGAGGCGATGCAGCTGTAGAGGAGAGAAGGTGTTGGGGATTGAAGAGGAGAAAGTGTCCATGGCGTTTCCGGGCTAGCTGCTGGGGGCAATAGCTTCGCCATGGGCAGTGAATTTGCACTACTAGAAGGCCTTGGAGGGCTAAGCAGGAGATCTTGTTCATACATTTCTTGCTCACGAGCCGGTGATTGAATTGAGTTCCTTTCTTCATCCATGAAGCTAATGAGAGTTTTTTTGTTGCCGTAAAATTCCATGGCAATTGAGATGAAGAAAAATAAAAATTAATGGAGCTAGCTAGCTATTACAAGGAGATAAATTCTTGAGAAAATTATGAGTGGTGTTTTTAGGCTCTATTGTGATGTATCTATTTATATTTATATGAAGATTCGATGTGTGGTAACTTTAAGAACTCATTCATGTGGTTAGGTTTAGGTGTTATTTATGCAATTATGAACTCATTGATAAGTTCACCTTGCCATTAAAGGACACAGCAGGAAATTAAAGGTAGATAGCTAGGGTTCATAATTTTTTTTCATGATTAGCAAGGGATCATAATTGTGTGTCAACTACATCTACAACAATATTTCAAGAGGGAAAATGGTCAGAAACCAATGTTTATTGGTACAACGCTCTTCAATTTTGTTAGAGATGCTTGTTGATTTTTTTTTTTTTAATTTTTTTTTTTTTAGTTTTCTATGGCTGATTCCCTATTTTTTGTTTCTATTTCCAGCAATCTGTAGTATATTGTTGAGAAAAATATTTAACACCAATCGAGAAGTGATATTACCATCTAAATATTAGTGATTGTCCATATGCAATGGATTGAGACTGAACATGAATTTTCAATCTCAATCCCGTCGTATTTATGAAATCAGGATAAAAAATCTCACGGTCTCTTCCCGTATTTCGTTAAATCCCATCACATCCTATTTAATCCAGTCTCATCAGGCTAAATCCCGTCCCATCCCATCTCGTTTAAAATTTCGGGACAAATTTCTCATCCCCGTCCCTTTTTAAAATGAGACGTATTTTTTGTCCCAAATCTCTTCCCAAACGCAACGAGATCTCGTTGGAACGGGATTGGAAAAATTACCATCCCCACTAAATATAAACATAAAGCAACATTTAACTCTCAAATTAATTTTTGGGTTGAGTTAATCTGATGAATCTACCCACGTGATATGTACCATGTAAAAGACCAGCCTGCACGTGAGGACATGGCGAGTGTTGAAGAAAATATCTTACATGGATTGAGATATGATCTTAATCTCTAAATATAAGTAGAAGATATTTTTCAACTCTCAACTTAACTTTTGAGTTGAGTTAATGATTTAAACTCCTTTACTTATTTTTACTTTTTTGTAAAATATATCATTTTCCTCTTCATGTTTCAAAATCCATCGAAATCACCATATTACTTGAAAAAAAAAATTGACCATAAATCTTCCATAGGACAACGTGATTTAATCAAAGGATTCGATATGTTTTAGAAGAAATTAAAATCAGCGATCTCCATATTATTGACATGACTATCTTTATATTATTACCATAATTTATTTATTTTGCCTCATAAGCTATTGAGTGGTTTTTCAAGCCGTTTTCTATGACTGACTAGAGAAGATAGAAAAAAAAAAGAGACTATTTATTTTAGGTTAGAATTATTCTTATTTTTATAAATTTTTATATCTAGTTGTATATAGTAAGTGGATTCTATATGAAACTAATTTTTTCAAAAATATTTTATCTTATTTATCACATTATTATAAAAAAATGTTATTGTTATTTGTTGAAATTCACGAACCTAACTCAACCCAAAATTTATTTTTAGAGTAGAGGGTTATCCAATATTTATATTTTGAGTTTATTTTTCATCTCAACTGATGATGGTTATTTTCTTCAACAATCTCTCTCACGTGCAGGGTCGGTCTTTTGTCTGGTCTATGTCATGTAGGTAAGTAGTGTAGGTCTATTCATGCATGTGTGTAGCTCTGATATCATGTTAAAATTCATGGGCACCAAAAACTAGTTTTACAATCGAGGGTTGTTCAATATTTCAATCGATATGAGATATTTTCCTCAACATTTAATTGAAGTTATCAAATTATCAAAAGTTTTCTGTAAGTTGCATAATGTGAACATGACATTAAATTATTGGGACGGATGTGTGAACCATAGGGTCGGATCGGTACCCCGCACAGCGAAAGTGGGTCTAACCCGTGGATATCTAAAATATTTTAAAATATTTTAAAAAGGGGCCAAATCGAAGTCCAGAAATTTCGGAACGGAGAAAATGAAGTTTCAGCGCTCATGAGCATCAGCTCTCGGAGCATCGCGACGCACAAGATTGGAAGTCGCGACGCTAAATCTACCATAGCTCAGTGTCGCGACACACTCAGCTTTGAAAATTGAGTGTCGCGATGCCAGAGATCAGAGTCGCGACGCCGCCCTGTGTAAAATATTAGTAGTGAGTAAATTTACCTTTAAATCAATTCTAAATACTTCTAATTTTCTCAAAACACTTCAATATACCTAAAATCTAATTTTAGCATCAAAACCATCATCAACACATGTTATATGTAACATCCCTGATCTGAGAGATGTTACCGGCAGAGGATATCTGCACTAACCCCATAAGCCTCTGACTTCTTGACTGTTCCATAAACTAATCTAATGCAATATCGTGCATATGGAACTCAACTCAATCAACATAAAATACTTTACAACTCATATATGCATACTCAGAATTGTTCTTCTTACAACACTTAAATAAATGCTTTTAATGACTATCTCGACATTGATGCATATAAACAACTATGACATGATTATCACACTTTTGACTCTGAACTGAACTGAACTCTTGTGCTTTGTGACTTAATGCTGGTGGACTCTAACCCTGGTGACTGAATCAGTATCCATCCTCCTGAGATTGTCCTCATGGAATCCCTACAAAACAACTAAAAACTGGTGGGGGTTTAGATTGCTATACAATCTAAGTGAGCGGACAAAAACGGAAAACTGAAGTAAAAGTCTTTAAGCTTTAAAATCATATTTTCAAAATATCTTTTGTGGAAACTCTGTTTCTGAAAATTTCATCTTTCTAAAAATTGTCTTTAAAACAATGGATTCTGGAAACTCTCTACTAAAATCTGATTTCTAAAAACTAGGTATTGAAAATCTGAAAAACTGTGTACAGTAAGTCTAAAAACTGAAAACTGCTATATGTCCCGGACCATAACTCAACTGGACGTCTCTCTACACCCAGGACCATAACTCAACTGGGTGTATTCTATGCCCAGGACCATAACTCAACTGGGCATCTCTGAACTGGTGGTACCCTACGTCCAGGACAAACACTCAACTGGCAACGTAGAGCTCTACACCCAGGACCATAACTCAACTAGTACTGTAGCCACTAAGTTCTGAAATCAGGATTTTGGGACTCTGTAATCCCTAGTCCTGCTCGAGGATCTGAGAGCGTCCCCTCAGTCCTCCACATGTGCACATGTCTCTGAATCCGTCAATTCCATTATATCTTAAGTTACATACTAGGGTGAGTTTCTACCTCATGCCCCGAAAAACATAAAAACTATGATGTGAATCATAAAAACTGTAACACTATTTTTTGAAAAGCATTTTCTTTCTCAAAGCATAATTTGATATCATAATAACCGAAAGAAAAATTTCTAACTCCATAAAGCGTAAAAATATAAGTCTGTACAAAAATATAAAAATCAGATGGAAGAAAAAAGTGTCCACTCACTATTCTTGGAAACTGGAAGGAATGATACTATTCGTCGACAGATATCATATTTCCTGCAATGGTCTAAGAGGGATAACTTCATCAGATACAAAAGTTACGAGATGAATTCTAGAACTAGTTTTGAACTTACTAGTTTAAAGAGCGTAAAGTTGTAATTCATCAAATTATGTTGCATTAGCAAGAAAAGCGAGCTAAAGAACTGATTTGAGGTCCTAAAGTTGATCTTAACCATGCGGGGGTGGAACTAGAACTGGCTAAAATCATTTCGGTCTCTAAAGTAATTTACCCAGTTTTTCTGACTGGCATCGCGACGCCAGGGTTCTTGGCGTCACGACACGACAGTTGCCCAGATTTTTCTGGGTTTCTGCCAACATGCGTTTTTACCCAAATTTCATCCTTAATTCCCCATATCATACCTAACACACAATCCATCCATTATATCAATTTCTCACATCTTAAACTACCATACCAACATCATCATTCACTTATTTATTCATCAAATTAACATTACCAAATAATTTCCTAAACTTTCCCAACTCAAACATTCAACTTCACAAACCATATCAATGTCTTCAACTACAACTCAATATCTCATACATCATCTAACACCCATTTTTCATCAACTAAACCACACATTCCTCATCAAATCAATTTTTAACCATTACACAAATTTTACTTAATTATTTCCAAAGCTTTAGCAATTTAAAATTCTTTAACTTTCCATTGTTTTATTTGTCAACAATCATGCTAATCATCATCAAAATCAAGTCATCATCATAATATGGATTTTGATTTATCAAACTTCAAATTTCAAAGAATGGGTCAAGAATTCTCACCTCTTTTCTTCTTGATTTTCTTCACCTTTCATTAAGCTTCAAGCTTCTTTCTTATTTTCTTCTTCTTCTTCCTCTTCTTCTTCTTTCTTTCTCTTCCTTCTCTTCTTCTTCTTCTTCTTCTTCTTTTCCCTCTCTTTTTCTTCTCGGTTTTTCTTCTCTCTTCTCCCCTTAAGAATCGATTTTTAATCTTTTGTAATAAGGAATAGTGATTCCTTTATATAGAGGGGCTTATTTGACATAAAAACAATGAGGAAGTATCTAGAAAAATGAAGAACTTTGGAGATTTGTCTTTTGGGTCCGAATTTACTATTCACCTAGATTTTGACTTGTATTTTTGACTCAGTTCTACTCCGAATTTGGAAAATATTTAATGCAGAAGTTGTAGGTCTGGGTCTAAGCTTTCCGACGATATAAAATTCATAAAAATCCGAGTTCTTATGAAAAAGTTTGCCCAAAATACTATATATAGTACAAAAGGGCATACGGTACAGTTTCTTCTCAGGACTTCGAGAAATTTACCGGTCATTTCTAAAGTCTTATCATAATTGTATTTGAATCCCATAATGATTTATTTTACATTCATTTGTCCCGTACGTAATAATATTGTCATAGGTAGTAGTAATCACTACCGGTCGTTACATTATACAACAGATATACATGTATTCTAAATACATATATGCATTTGTTTGAATCAAAACACAAACCAAAATAGAATCCTACAATGAAATGACTCATGAATAGTTCTAGGTCACTCAAAGGTAGTTAAGTGATTCTAGAATGGTAGCCATAGCTCTAAGCTTTAATCTAGAGTTCCAAACTCTTATTAATTATTTTACGTCCAACATGAACATATTTGTAACATCCCAAATCAAGAGATGTTACCAGGAGAGAATAGACCATCCTATCCCCCTAAGCATTTGAATCTCTGACAACTGCTAATATCATTTCGTATATAAACTAATACATGGGACTATTGCCCAATTCATCAACATAAATGCATAACACTTTTCATACTAAGTACTCAATTTTACTACACGTTATAACACTGACAATAAACACTTATAATGCAGTACATATGTAATATTTACTATATAACATATATGATACATAACATATCCTGACTTTGACTGAACTGAAATCTATCTCTGACTTGACCTGGTAGACCAACTCCCTAGTGACTACCAGCGGTATCCATCATCCTGAGCTCGTCTTCTGGGTAAATTTATAAAATAAAGAAACTGGGAGGGGGGGTTAGATCATTTGAACGATCTAAGTGAGTTGACAGTTAAAATAAAATAAGAATTCAAATGATTTTTGAAAGATCAATGGTTCTAAAACTAAATTTATCTCAAGTCGTCTCTTTTGAAATCTCTTTCCTTATTTGAAATCACTTTTTTTTTTCTGGAAATCTTTTCCCTATGCCTCGAAGTAATAAAATCATCATTTTTCTAAATCATTTCTCAAATCATCTTTTACAAAACATATCTAAAAGAACACTCGGCTAACACCCTAAATACGGAAAAGTAAGTCATACATCAAAATATTTAAATAAAACCAGATTGAGAAAAGGGTCCCTTCACTGATTTTTGGATTTGACTGGCGTTACTTTACTTCACTGAAGGAATTTATGGTTCATGCAATGATCTATAATTGATAAACTTAATTAGAATACAATTCATGAGATATGTTTTGAAACTATTATTGCTATATGACGTACAAAGCTTGTGACATGATATATTGCATGTACATGCACGAATACGAAACCCTAGGGGTGGCCTTTAACATCCTAGGTTGCAATTGGAAGGGTTTAAATCTTATTCTGGAAATTTATCGTACGTCGCGACGCCAGACATTATGCGTCGCGAAGCCCAATGGTTCAGACCTAAGGCAAAGCCTCTTCTTACTTCATGTCGCGACGCTAAGATTTAAGCTTCGCGACACCCACTCGATCAGACCTTGGCAATGAGCACCTTTTGATGATGCGTCGCTATGCTGGCCTGATTTCAGGGCTTAAAACCCACTCTTTAAAGACCATGCTCAACAATTCTCATATCACCACTTTAACATCCTCACATAGGTACTTTTCCAAACTTCTATATCAACACACAAGAAGCATATTCAATTCTCATCTTCAATATACCAATTTATCCACCTCAATACACAATAAATATATTCAATCTCCCTCAACACATTCACACTCACAAGGACCTCAAATCATGTTAATAATATCATAACACTCTCCAAAATTCATGCTACTAACAACTTTAATATCAATTAAACAAATCCAAATTCTAGGGTATGCAAGGTGCGAAATTTGGGTTTCATTTTCTTTGATCAAAACTGAAAGAAATGAGAAGATGAAAATATAAAGGAAGCTCACCATGCTTGGAAATGTGATTGGAATGATAAAAATGACTTGAGGTTGAAGACAAGAGGATGAGAAGAAAATGACCTATCCTCCATTCTTAGCTTTCACGTTTCTTTTGGTGAGGGAGAGAGTGAATAGTGTATAATTTATAGACAATGGTCGATTTTTGTGTCATGAGATTAGTGGTTGTGATGGTGCCACATCACTCAAATCGAATTTATTCTCAAAATCACTATAGCAACCATAAAACTCGTGATTTGTGATTCGAATTTGGAAAAATATCCAACGCGAAAGTTTTCGGACTCAATCTTATATTTCTGACGATATAAAGTTCATAAAAATCAGAGATTGTATGAAAAAGTTACGGTCTAAATACCATGGACTATCTAGAGTGGAACATCATAAAATTTTGTATCAGAATTTCGAAGAATTTACCGATTATTCCCAAAGTCATTTTATGAGTGTATATGTATTCAAACATAATTTATATTATGGGTGTTCATGGGTCGGGTCAGGTCGGGTTTTCATATTTTTTGTATGACCCGATCGGGTAGGGTCATTCGGGTTTACTGACCCGAAACTCGAAATTTCAGAAGGTGACCAGCGCGGGTCGGGTCACGACGGGTCAGGTCAAAAAATCACAGGCCAGGTTGGGCCAACATAATATGCAGTAAATATAATATATATAATTTTATTGATATAAATTCGACAAGATAAGTGTATAGCTGAAATGATAAAGTATTTGATTAGTTTGTAAGTGGTCACATGTTCGATTCTCATCATCAGCGTTTTAATTCTTGATTTCTTATTTTTGGAAAAAGAAAGAAAAATAAATTCTAGAATTTCTAAAACTACGAATCGAACTTGAAACCAAGTGTAGACTTATCAAACACTTTGTCATTTCAGCTACACTATTTTCTTTTCAAAATTATATCATTAAAACTATATATCAGTTATATCGGGCTGGGTTAGACCCGAGTTTTCTGATCTAAACCCGTGACCCGACCCAAATTTTCTAGTCAGGTCCAAATTGACCCGAAATTAAATTTAAAAAATCATAAACCCGACTGGGTCGGGTCGGGTTGGGTTGGTCCGACCCGCGACTCGACCTTATGAACACCCCTAATTTATATTATGTATCAAGCGTCCCAAAATGTAGCAGTAGGCGAGATCACCAAATGTTACAATATTTGACCCAATTACAAGCATATTATGTTTACACTTCTAAAGCATTCATACACAATTCATTAGCCTAATTCCAACTTCAAGTTATGTTATTATGCATCCAATACATAATTCATCACTATATGTTTCATTAATGATTACTCATTAATGAAAAATATTTTTGGAGAATATTAAACTTACCTAGGAAGATTGATTTAAAGATCCAATATACTTCTCCTTATTGAAATGTTGTGGAGAACTTCCAAAATTAGCAAGTTTAACTCCGAGATCCAATCTTGATTCCAATGCTAGCAAGATCCACTCAAATCCAATCTTGATTTCTCATTGTTGAAATGCTGTAGAGATCTTCCAAAGCTTCTCTAAACACTGCTTTTACTTAGGTTAATTTCTCTAACTCTTGCTTGTTTTAACTTTCTTAAGCTTGATTAAAACCTTTGTTCAAGCTTGTAATTTTTAATTAATAAAAAATCAACTTTTAGACGGACTTAATCTAATTTGTCCAAATATATATAATTAGTTGTGACTAATCACCTTTGTCTACCACTTTGATTTAATCCAATTAAATCAAGACAAAATTTAATTAATGGACTAGTTACATGTCTACCACTTTGATTTAATCCAATTAAATCAAACCGAATACACATATAATTACATATTTATAATTACCAAAATATCCTCAAATGGTAGATATATTTATGAAATTACGACAGAACTCTTGTATAATTTTGGATTAATCCAATTGGGTCAAAGTAAATAATCAATGTTATCCAATAACATTTAATTATCTTAGTTGATAATTATAATATCGAATATTATTTATTATAAAAAATTATCAGCTACCCAAGTGGTCAACGAGTATACTTTATATTATGAGATTCTCTCAGTCCAGACACATTCGTCATATAAGCCTAGCTTATATGTACACAATTCGGTCACCTCCAAACACAAAACTAAAATCAAAATCATAAATCATCATAATAAAAACACCAACAAGTTCAAAACATATCCATTTATCCATCATTCAGAGTATATTCATAATACAACTGATATCTGATCCCTAAATATACTATCATTTGTATCCAAAGACATGAAACTTAGGTCAGACCCCCCATCATCATCAGATGAGTCATCTTCCAAAGAGCCTTATTCACTTGTATTGTATTCATCCACTAATTGTAGAGCTTTTCCTTTCTCTAACAAATAACATAAATGATATTATTATTTAATTTTTATCATGTAAATTATATTATATGTAAAGACGAACTTACTTTGATCTCTGCTCCTCTTTTATATAGGTGGTCTACTTCCACTCGGTTATTCCATGTGAGTTTCCTTAACAAGACTTTCTCCAGCCAACTACTCATCATTAAAAGGCAACTCATCCTCAATTAAATAATCATCATACGCTTGCAATGATTATTTTTCATGTATTTTTACTTTAATCTCATATTGAAATTGTACAATATGTACACTAATGAGTTCAATTTTTGGGTGGATAATTTATTTCGCTTCTTTGTATGAATTTACAAAAATAATTATTCAAATATCATAATTTTCATACATTTGTTTTTTAAAATGAAGTATTCATGAGTTTTTATTAGGTTATACCATATTAAATGTACTCTAGTTGCGTCAACACCCCGATGATGAGCAAGTTAGACTTAAAATCTTTATTGCTAAAGACTGCAGTTAAGGAGTTTCATCGCCATATTCTCTCCATCAGTCAGCTATAGTAAGAATGAATATACACTTTTAAAATTCATATAATATCTTGTTAATAATAACACAAAAATGATAATTCACATACAAGAATTACGATTAAATATGATGTGTTTAGCCAGACTAAGGCCAAATAATCCTTACTTATTTAGGAATTTATCCTCTTGTACATCTACCAAATATTGATCTTCAAGATCAAGCAATAGTTTGGCCATGCATAAAATAACCCACACATAATCTCCTGATACTTGGAAGAAGGATTGTCTGCATATTAGATATCAGGATTCAATAAGTAGGCAGTTGAATGTAATTGACGGTGCAACTGAGACTCATACCTATCATTAATCGTTTTTCATATCTCCTTGTATGCACTAACCTCATTTCCCAATTTTACTGTCACATCCTCATTTGCTTTATCTATGGTACCATAGATAAATCCTTTACTAGGAATTTTTTCGCCATCTGTCATCCTCAATATATGAACTAGAGGTTTGGTGGTTTTAAATGCATAAGCAACATAAGTCCAAAACCTATTACTCAAAATTATTTTATTCACTTCTTTCCCATATGAAGTCTTTGAGAAAATAAGTTCGTTTAACTCTTTTGAAGTAAACATGTGCTCCAAAGGTTGCTTCAAATCATACATACTTTGTAATGTTAAGAATACAATAACAAACCTTGTAGAAGCTGGGATAACTAAATCTTTCTTTCTAAAACTTCTCATTAAAGCTAACATGACCCCATGATTGTAGATCAAGTTACTAACCCGTTAAAGGACAATAACAATTATAATATGAAATAATAAGATATTTAATAAAATTTAACCCTAAAAATATGTAAGTTTAAATTGTAACTATTTTTTTTTTTGACAATATATTTCGATGTTGAGGTAATTTTCCAATATCTTCAAATATCAAATCAATACGGCATCCACCACAATCATTTCCTCTTTTCCATTAAAAGTTCACATGTTTTCTTATAATTTTATGTATTATTATAACAACTTGAATCACAATATCTTCTCCAACTTCTTTAACAACATCACTAAGAAGATTGAAAAACAAGTTTACATCCTTCACTACATCGCTAACATCTACAGATTTTAGGAAAACCGTCATAAAAGGATTGTGTTGGAGTTGGTGTTTGGAGAGTCAATCTGAATAATGTATGGTACATTATATTTTATTATTTACTAATAAAATAACTATATTTTCATTTCAACCTTGTTAATGGTAATGTCATTATGCATATTAGATTGATATATAAATATACTGAGAATAACATCGACCTTAGAATAGTCATGTAGTAATATTGGACATTGGGTGGTCTGATATTGTGATAATATTACTAGTATAAATTATTCTTAAAGTAAATATTCATAGTCGTTTGTTTTGGAATACAGTCGAATTCCTATAACTTAGAAGACTAGCACATGTTGTATATTGGAATTGAAGTTCCAATGGTTTAACTCGATGTACCTGTTGGGGTTTTATAAGGGAATTACCCGGTAACGCAGCGGAACTCGAAAAATCAAAATTTTCCGATTTCAATAATTTCTCTTGAATCAATTAAATAAACTTATTTATTTAATTATCCAATACTTAAAAACTGAAATTTTTTACCCAAGAAATCAAATTTCTTATAATTACTGAATTGACCCCATAACTTTATATTTTGATCATTTTGTCCCTCAAATTGTCAAATACATATTTAAGTGATTTTAAATATCTCCCAAAATGATTTATGCATGTCTAATACATCAAAATATAAATTGCAACATAAAATCTATATTTTCTTGTACTTGCCGAACAACCCAGTAATTTTCCAGGATTTGCATTTTAGTCCATTCTTGTTTAAAACAAGTCAAGATCATATCCAATCAATCCCTAATTTAATATAAATCATATATACATCACATATATGAAAAGATCCAAATTTGAAAAGGGTTGTGAATCCTAATTTTACAAATTGTCTAATTAACCAAATTAAACCAAATTAATTAAATTCAACACTTTAATCCAATCTTTACCACACCAAACAAGTCTCACCACCATGAAACAACTCAAGAATAATTCTAGGTCATCAATGAGTGGCTTAGCAACTCTACAATGACAACATGATTATCAAATAACCACAAGAGAAATTTAGAACTAATTTCATGCTTTCTTTATTAACATACATGCTTACATCTTTCTACCAAGTTCCCAACCATTCAGTTACATATTAAAAGAGTAAAGAAAATTCTAAGCAACACATATTGAAGCTTAGATACATAGAAATAATTTTCTAGTTAAAGAAAGTTAAGAAAAACTTACAAATTCCAAACTTTACTCACGGTTTTCTCTTTTTCCTTCACTTTTCTCTCACACCTTTTCTTTTGTAATGTTTTTGGTAACTTGAACTTATGAAACAAAAAGAAAACAAAACCTTTTGTTAAAACCCTACTTGGCCGAAACTTTGAAAAAAATAAATATCATGATATTTAAATTTTGTTTCAATAAATTAAATGATAAAGTATTAGTCAACTTGTTATTTTAGGTCATTACCTCATTAAATGTAATGTAACAAGTGTAACCAATCAACCTTAGCCATTTAAAAGTAAATCATGACTTAAGATATTTTGTTACTTTAATCATATAACATTTATAAGATTAAATAATTAAATAATTAAATTCAAATATCTTAAATATATGTATTATATTTACATTACATAATCAAAAAATATATATCAGTCATATATATCAAAAAATATAATTTGAAATTTAATTAATGTGTTTTAATAAAATCAAATATTAAATACAAATACACATTAATGGGGAAATGACCATTAGGTCCATTTGCATGTATTTTTCGTTTAACCGTTAAACGGCTTATAAATATCAGTACTATTCATAAAAGTTATCCTAGTGCTCTACTAGTATATTTCATTAGTGAGACTCTCTAGATTCAGGCATATCCATCACGAAATCAAATTTCGTGTCCATAATTCACCCACCCGTAAATTATGACGAACACAGATAAACTCTCTCAACCATACAGGTCGAGGTCATTACATACGTATAATCCCTCCGTCGCAGGTATCCGGATTATTCCAGAGATATAGATATAAACGTCAGATCTCTATAGATATAATCACGTCGACGTTTCTATTAGCAATCCCCTAATAACAATTAGAACTAATTTCTAAAGTGTACCACAGACCCATGGATTTAACAGATTGCTAATTCCATATTGAATACCTGTGCTTTGTACACAGAACTGACAGATCCTTTCTTGATACACACATGATATACTGAACATCAGTCCACACCCAACGAACTAGCGGAGATCTGATCTAAATAGATCGGTGACGTGACTGCCATCTAAGTATGGAGGATAACTCATATATCCACAGTGGTATCTCAAGTCAAATAATCATTATGCTCACTCAACCCGAGAAGATTCTTATTGACGTTGGTGTACCATCCATTAAGAATCTTCGGTGAGTCATTCAGTGTTTATCCGCTATAAAAACTTACACGTCTATATGAGTCTCCAAGACTCATGGTTCATTGAGAAACCATTGGAATCCAAGATTCCAATATACGACATGTACTGTTCTCAAACGGGTTTACATTACTGAACAAAAAGTGTAAACATTGACTAGGAGCTGTCTAAGAATGACAACATCATGATACAACTCAATGTTTCAGTTGCGACACTTTTACAACAGTATCATAACTAATCATTCTAAGGTCTATTATATTTTTACCATATATAAAGAGATGTTATATAATAGAAACTGTTTATTTTATTTATAATAAAATATTACATTAGTATTTACAGAGAAATACATAATACAATTGGCGCTCCGAGCACCAACCCTAACAATACCATGAGCAAGAAAGCTCAAATAGACATGTGGGTATTCATAGGAGTGAATATTGAACGATACATAGATCATTTCTAATAGTTAGAAGTACACACCACCGTCAATAGGAATCTCCTCTAGTCGAGTAGCATATGTGATACTTTGACCATATGATAACATTGATTTTGTGTGTGATCCTCTACACTTTGATGCATATATGTCTGAGACCTTTCATGATCTGACCGCTAGATGTTCATTGGATGTGGACCAAACACTCGTTAATCAAGTGTATATTAAGATAGAGTTCATCTTCCCGTATGTGTACCATTAAGGTTTTATGTATCCATGTGAGTAAGTCACGATTCTTTAGGCTTTGGCCAAAGCTGATCACCTAGAGTTGATCGCATATATAAAAAAATGGTGTTCTGATTAGTTGTAAAGAATCGTGGACATGTCGAAAATTTGAGATATGTGCCTCAGAAATTTGACAGTGTAATATATGTTTCCTAAGCACAACTTGGATAGCTAGGCTTATATGACGAATGTGTCTGGACTTAGAGAGTCCAACAATATGAAGTGTACTCGTTGAGCACTTGGGTAGCCGATAATGTTTGATAATAAATAATATTTGATATTATAATTATCAAACAAAGTAATTAAGTGTTATTGGATAACATTAATTATTTACTTTAACCTAATTGGATTAATTCAAAATCACTCAAGTGCTTTGTTGTAATTTCATAAATATCTATATCATTGGAAGATATTTTGGTAATTACAAAGTATGTAATAATAAGTGTATTTGGCTTGATTTAATTGGATTAAATCAAAATGGTACACAATGAACTAATCAATCAGTTAAACTTTATTTAGATTTAATTGGACTAAATTAAAGTGGTAGATAAATATGATTAGTCACACCTAATTATACATATTTGGATAAATTGAATTAAGCCCACCTAAAAATTGATTAGAACTTTTATTAATTAAAAATTGCACAAGTTTCACTATAAAAGACAAGCTTGAGCAAGTTTTTAATTAAGCCTGGGAAAGCTAAGATAAGCAAGAATTAGAGATATTAGCATAAGTAAAAGAAGTGTTTAGAGAAACTTTAGAAATTCTCTAAAATATTTCAATAAGGAGAAGAAAATTGGATCTTAGAATCAACCTTATTACGTAAGTTTGATCTTTTCTAATTTCTCTATAACATTTTGATAATCAAGCTTACTAGGTAAGTTTGATCTTCTCTAAGGTATGTTTTCATTACTGAGTTGTTTTCATTAATGAAGTGTATAGTGATGTATTATGTATTTGATACATAATAATATAGCTTAAAGTTGAAATAAGACTTATGAATTTTGTATGGATGCTTTGGAAGCATAAACACAATATATTTATGATGGGTCAAAATATTCATGTTGGACATGAAATATAAAATTAGAGTTTGGAACTTTAAATGATGGCTTGGAGCTATGGCTACCGTTTTAGAATCACTTGACCACCTTTGAGTGATTTATAATTATTCATAGGTCACTTCATTATGAGATTCTATTTTGGTTTGTGATTTGATTCAAGGAAATGTGTATATAAATATACACAGAAGACACTATTTTATTTTTTTTAAAATCCTTAAACACTTTCTAAAACACCTTAAATAATTTTAATTTTAAAACCAACATCAACACTTGTTTCAACACAGCAGACAAACGTTGATGTTGGTTTTAAAATTAAAATCATTTTGGGTGTTTAAGAAAGTGTTTAAGGATTTAAAAAAAATAAAATAGTGTTTTGCTGTGTTGCAACTAGGGGTGTTCACGGGTCGGGGTCGGGTCGGGTTTTTTTAATTTTTTAATGACCCGATCAGGTCAGGTCATTCGATTTGAAACCCGAAAATTGAATAGATGACCTGCGCGGGTCGGGTCAAAAAATTGAGAGTCGAGTCGGGTCAACATAAAAATACTGTGAAATATAATATATATTTTTAATGATATAATTTTGACAAAACAAGTGTGTAATCTTAAATGGTAAAATGTTTGATTGATTTCTAATAGGTCATAGGTTCGATTCTGGGCTTTTGTATTCGAATTTGATTTTTTCTTTCTTTTTCATTGTTGTGTTAGTGACTTAGTGTGTTGTATTTGAAAGTTTTATTCCATGTTTTTATAGTTTGAAATTTGTACAACAAAAGTTTAATGCATTAAACTACAAAATACTAATATATGTTCAAATTCAGTCATTCAGTATTCCAACTGACAAAGCAAACACTTCAACAGTTCCACTTACAAACTTACAAATCTGGAAACAGCCAAACACTAATATTACAATCATTTCAAGTTCCAACTTACAAAGCAAACACATCAACAGTTCAACTTACAAACTTACAAATCTGAAAACAACCAAACACTAATATTACAAATCATTCCAACTTACAAAACAAACAACCAAACACTTCAACTTGAAACATTTCAAGTTCCAGATGCCTTGAAATTCAATTTCCAAACTTCAACAGTTCAACTTCCAAATTTCCAACAAAAGACGCAAAGATTTCTAAAGTAATCAACATTCAAAATACACTTCAACATCCAAATTTCCAGTAAAGTTGTCAAACCTGTAATATCAAATAATATTATTATTACTCAATAATTATATGAAATTACACACACAATTGAATCAAATGAATTAAATTTCAACTTCCAAAATACAGAGAAATAAAAAGTAAGAGAAACCTTAAATGAATTCATCAGCAGAATCATCACAATCGTTCATATCATCATTAAGCACTCTAGGCTCAATCGTATAAGTAGAACTTGATCTCGTTAATTCTATAATAATAAAATAACAATGAAATAAAGAAACAACTCAAATAATTAGAATCCATATTCTACAATAATAACATAACAATACCCAATTAAGTCTTAAATATTTTCAATAAACTTAAGAATAACAATACCTGAAGCAATATCCTCAAATTTCTCCATATCATCCATGGCAGCTCGAAGATCGATTTGAACCGGCATAGATCGCAACCAATTTTGAGCACAAATTAAAGCTTCCACTGTCGCAAGAGCTAATAAACTTCTAAATAGATCAACTACCCTATAGCACCCGTGCTAAAAGCCGACTCCGAAGTCACTGTAGAGATTGGAATAGCCAAAACAGTCTTTGCTACTTTAGATAGAGTTGGATATTTGGAAGAATTCACTTTCCACCAATTCAACAAATCAAATATTTCTGAATCTTCTTCACACCCATCTGACAAATATCTAAGCAAGTCACATTGAGTCTCCACACTTTGTTCATCCAACAAATACTTTTTGAATTGAAAATTAAGAAAATGTTGAGCTTCTCCAACAATAGAACTAGCATTATCCTCTAAAACAATATCATTGGTAGTTGGCACACTCATCATACTAGAAGATCCCACTGATGAATCATCCTTAAGTATTTATACAAATCATTCAAGACATCTCGTACCCGAGTCTCAACTTCAAAAGCCTTAGAAACATCATAAATTTGAGAGAGGAATAACTTGACATATTTCATCTTACACCTTTGATAAAGAATAATACCAACAAATAACACCCAATTCACTTTTGTAGGATTCTCCCAATAATTGTCAAAAAAATTTCATATCAATGGCCATTCTTTCTAACATCAAATCACCACTTTTGGTAAATTCAAGTAAGATGGTTTGAATCCGTACAAATTCATGGAAAAAATTATTTGAAGTCACATGCAATCAACCTGAAAATGAATAGTAACATCATAAAATAATTACAAAAACTTCACTAGGCATCTACATCGACTCCAAGCATTCGACCTGGGAGGCCTTTTAATTTTAACCCTATCAAGTATAATCTAAATCTGGGATCATCATCTTCTAACCTATAAAAGGATTTCTCTAAAATCTCTGCCGTCTCCAACATCAAATAGGTAAAATTCCACCTCGTCTCCACATCAAAACATAAAAGGCGTTTACACTCAATTTTCTCTCGCTCAACACTACTCTTAAAACTGAATTTCCTAGTGGGGGATGCTCTCACATATCTTACAACATTTCTTATTTTATCAATTACTTCTTCATTCTCTCGCAAGCCATCTTTTACAATAAGGTTAACAATATGTGCACAACACCTCATGTGAAGAAATTTATGGTCTAAAATAGTGGAAGACCATTCTTTAGTTCTCCGTGTTATATACCTTATGCACCATCATTAGAACTAGCATTATCAACAGTGATAGTGAAAATTTTGTCAATTCCCCAATCTAACATACATGCTTTAATAAATTTACCAATTGTCTCCCCCGTGTGAATAGGCACTTGAAAAAAGTTTAAAATTCGCTTTTGAAACTTCCAATCATCATCAATCTAGTGGGTTGTGAGACACATATAATTTAAATTTTGAATTGAAGTCCAAGTATATGTGGTTAGACACATACATTGAGACTTCATTAGAGATTTCAATTTCATCTTTTGATTTTGATATATTTTGAAACAATCCCTCGCAATAGTTATACGAGAGGGAACTATCATCCGGGGATTCAAATATTGAGAATAATTCCTAAATCCCTCATCTTCCACCATTTTAAATGCCAACTCATCAACTTTTACCATTCTAGCAAGCATAACCATTGTTTCTTCAATAGTAAAATGAACTGATTTTAGGTTACCCACCCCTCTACCATCTTCTACTTTCTCATATTTCAAGGTTTTTTGAATAGGATCAACAACTCTATAAGGGTATTTCTTAAACCTCACATCTATATGGGTACGTAAATTTTTAGTACCATGTAAATGAGAATCTGCCACATATTCGTCTCAACAATAATTACACTTAGCTTTTTGAGCAATGTCAACAATAATTTTCTCAAAATGATCCCAAGCAGAATAATCAAAATTATTAGTACGTTGCGGCTTAGACTTGACCTTCTTAGTAAATTTTCTTTTTTTTAGGAAAAATAAACTTACTTTGAGTAGGCATTATGGTAGGAGTTGTTGAAAGATTTATGTCTGTAGCTTCATTATGCTCTTCCTCACTTGAACAATTCTCAACCTCCTCAATCATTGGGTCTTTTAATGTTTCCATTCACCCTGGAATATTACAAGAAGACATTCACAGTGTGCCATTTACCATATTAACAGAGTAAAAGTCTAAAACAATAAAGGCAAAATGTAGATCATTCGGTTCACATCAATTTTTGAGATAATCAAAATCGACCAAGTCGATCTATAACTTGAAAAACATTTCCTGAAACTACCTGGAAAATAACAATCTTTTGGAATTTTGGAACAGCGTATAGGGAAAACATTTTGGGGGGGGGGGGGGAGTTCCAGACAAATGACATCAACATGCCATATATAATACATATTACTGAAAAATGCGAGAAAAAATCCCAAATAAACAGGAAAATAAAAAGTTAAAACCCAAATAGATTTAAAATAAAAAATGCAATCTCATATACAGGTGACACACATAATTACCTTCACTCAGCTCAACCAAATATCACAGCTAATTCACACATCATCAGATTGGTATAAGAAAAAAACCACTACAAAACCGTAACCGCTAATTCACAAATAAAAAAAAAATACAAAACCATAATCTGACTAATCAAAATAACACAAAATCAGAGAGAGAGAGTGATCCTACCGAAGAGAGAGAAAGAGAGAGCGATTGGAGAGGAAGAGGAGTGACAGAGCGAAAGGGTCCAAGAGAAATGAGTAGTTATAATCATGAAATTTACAGTGGTAGACGACACTCAGGCAGGGGAAGGGGGAGCCGCATGTGAGAAGAGAATGATTAGGAAGGGAGAGTGATTTATGAATTGATTGCCCTAATTTATATATATATCATTTTGTAACGACCGGTAGATGTTACTACTATCTATGACGATATTTTTACGTACAAGACCAAGGAATGTTAAATAAATCATGACGGGATTCAGATACAGTTATGAAAAGACTTCGGGAACGATCGGTAAAATTTTCGAGATCCCGAGAAGAAACTGTACCGTATGCCCTTTTATACTATATATATATATAATATTTTGGGCATAATTTTTTCATACGAACTCGGAATTTTATGAATTTTATATCGTCGGAAAGCTTAGCCCAAGACTACAGCTTTCGCGTTAAATATTTTTCCAAATTCGGATCAGAACTAGGTCAAAAACGCAACTCAAATTCTGAATAAATAGTGATTTCGGACCTAAATGATAAATGCACAAATTTCCCCATTTCTCTAGAAATCTCCACACCCTTCTTGTATCAATTAGGTCCTCTTATAAAAAGGTAACTATTCACCTTTACCAAATGGGAAAAACGAAATTAAAGGGAGAAGGAAATGGGGGAAAACCGTGAGAGAAATAAAGGAGAAGAAAAGGAAAGAAAAGAAGAAATTAAGCTGGAGCAACCATGAAAGTGAAGGAAATCAAGGAAAAGAAAGGTAAAGAAACTTGACCCAAATTTCAAGTTTTTGATTTTGATAAAATATAAGATTTGATTATGATGATATTGTGTTTTAAGTTTAATTGATGAGAATATGAGTTTAAGGATTGATGGTTTAACATTTAGACCCTTGGGTTTGAGATATTGAGTTTTGGATTTGTTTATATATTATGGATTATATGCATAGATTAAGGTTGATTTTGGTTAATGGAATGATAAAGTATGTTAGAATGAAGTATTATTGATGTATGAGTTATTGAATTGAAGTTTGGAAACACTAAAATGGATTAGAAATTGAATAAGTTGAGTTTTGGAAGAGTTGATGAAGCAAAACAGAATCTGGAAGATCGCAGTAGCGTCGCGACGCTGGACGAAGCAGAAACCAAATACAGGGCCTGCGTCGCGACACAAAACTAAAAAACGCACCTAATCATTTTTAACCCCCCAGTTTTACCCTGACGCATTAGAAACCAACCTTAGGAACTTATATCGATTCATACACATGTCCTATATCAAATTATAAAGATCTTAAGTCTTGAGCATATAGTATTTAGATGAATCCTTAAAGAAATCAAGGTTATTTCACTAGATTAATTCTAATCGAATTTCGATCATAGATTATTCGTAGGAACTATAGTGCCCTTCTGTCAAGGATCCAGTGCTAGCCAAAATTATCACTTTGAGTGGACACTCTTTCTTTAAATTGATTTTATTTATTGTTTTATTTGTTCTTTATGAATCCAGACCTACTTTTCCAGCATGTAGGGCGTTAGCCTTTATTTATTTACAGTCAATTTTCAGATGATAGTGACTTATAAAAGAAATATTTTTTAAGCTTGAGATTTATGTTTTCGGGGCATGAGGTAAAACCTCACCCCAGTATGTAACTTCAGACACAGATGGAATTGACGGATACAGAGAGCATGTGCACATGTTGAGGACTGAGGGGATGCTCTCAGATCCTCTAGTTGGGCTAAGGGGACGGCGATACGTAACGCCCCTAGACCCCTGTTTGAGCTTGGGTGGTAGCATAGATCCGCACCCCCAGCTCCAGTTTGTGGCTTGGGGGACGGTGATACGTAACGCCCCAAGACCTCCAGATTATGAGATAGTAGTTGCATGCTTTGGGGGACAACAATACATAACGCCCCAAAGTCATGGATTTGCATTGCTGGCTCCAGTTAGGCGTATGGGGGGACGACGATCCTTAACGCCATCATACGTCCAGGTTTTCCGACAAAGATATAGATTTCATAAAAGTTTTCAGTTTCAGATTTCCAGAATTTCAGTAAAAGTTTTCAGAGTTTCAGAATCCAGATTTTTAGCAATTAGTTTTCAGAAACTAGATTTTCAGAAATAGATTTCAAAAGAAACAGAGTTTCTATAAAAGATATTTCTAAAAGTATGATTTTAAAGTTAAAGAACTTTTACTTCAGTTTTCGATTTCAGTCCACTCACTTAGATTGTATAGCAATCTAACCCCCCACCAGTTTAGTTGTTTTGTAGGGATTCCAGGAGGACAAGCTCGAGAGGATGGATACTGATGCAGTCACCAGGGATGGAGTCCACCAGTACAGAGTCACAAGCATAATAGTCCAGTTCCAAGTCATAGTAGTTGTATGCATTGTTAGTATCATACTATTCTACATAGGTAATCATTAAAAGAGTAATAAGAAAATGATATTGTGAACATTCATTTGTCAAAAGTAAAAGTATTATAATGTCTAGTTGAGTTATGGTTTGTATATGTAACATTGTATTCGAGCAAGTTTAGAATATAGTTACATAGACAAAGGCTTATGGGGTTAGTACCGCTATCCCCTGCCGGTAACATCTCCAGATCGGGGATGTTACACATTTACATCAGGTCAGGTCGAGTGATGCGATGTAAATGTTAGGGTTGGTGCTCATAGTGTCAATCCGGATCATATTTATGTCTGATTCATAAATACGAACAATTCTATTTTCCATAATATTACTTATTTACTGGTAGCACCTCTTGTCTTTTATACACATATTCGATCTAATTACGATTAGATATTCAATTACGATTAGATCGAAACTGAATCTTATTTAGTGATACGTGTATAATAGACAAAGACCATATGATTTACAATATAGTGCGTAGTTACAACGTAGGTTGTAACTGACATTGGGAAGCGCACTATAAGATGTATATCCTTAAATAAAGTTTCTGGTCAAGATTTACTAACACAGGTCGGTTAGCAAAATTCGCTGAGACCAGTACATGTCGTATATCGTGCTTTAGTCTGATGGTTTATCCCAATGAACCATGAGTCTCGGGAGACTCGTATAGACATGTAGGCATTTACTTGATAAACATTGAACGACTCACTGAAGATTTCCTAATATATGGTACACTACACCAACTTCAATATGAATTTTCTCGAGTTGAGCGAGCATAGTGTCCTTTGACTTGAGATACCACAGTGGGATATATGAGTTATCCTCCACACTTTGATGACAGTCATGTCATCGATCTATTTATTATAAGACCTTCACCTGTTCATTGGGTGTGGACTAATGCTCATGATATCCAGTGCGTATCAAGATAGGATCCGTCAGTCCTATGTATAAGGCATAGGCATCCTACACGTGTTTACGATCCAGTAAATCCATGGCTGTGGTATAACTTTGGAAATCAGTTTTGAGTGTTATTTAGAGATCGTAAATTGAAAGTCGAATATATTATACCAAATGGATTTGACATTTTTATCTATATCCCATGCATAATATGGATAGCCTGTGACTGAGGGATTATACGTATGCAATGACCTCGACTTGCATAGTTTAACAAGATTATCCGTGATCGTCATATTCATAAGTGGGTGAATTATGGATACGAAATTGGATTTCGTGACGGATAAACCTAAACTTAGAGAGTCCCACAATATGAAATGTACCCGTTGAGCACTTGGGCAATGCGTTATGAATAATACAGATTATTCATAATACTTTATCGGATTAAGTGAGTTAATTCGAATTGTTTAATCGGTTAAATGATAACACATGCATTATGGGGATTTTGGCCAATCGTAATTATTATGTATTCATATTTGATACATAATATGATTAGATACACATTAATTATTCATCAAATTAGATTTTGACACATGTCATAAATATATGTATTTTTTATTTATTGTAAATAAAAAATACATATATAATAATAATTATATTAATTGATTATTTATATATTTAATTGTTAAATATTTAAATGATTAATTAATAAATTTTTTCATAAATATTATGAAATTTGTCCAATTATTATTGGTTCACATGGCATGATTTTATTAAGATTAATGTGTGTGAATTTGATTTCATAACATAAGTCTTACTTTTATTTAATTTGATTAAATTTTTAATATGCCCAAATACCCCCTAAAAGTCGGTAATAACAAGTTAAAAAGGGGGAAATTTTGTTTTCTCTTTCTTCAACCATCACCATTGTCGTGAGCTTCAAAGAAAAACGGGTCTCAAATTTGGTTTGAAGAATCCATGAAGAAATGAAGGAAAATCAAGAAAAAAGATTTAGGAAATAATAGATTAATGGTAATCTACTCTAACCCTAAGCTTGAAAATTAGTTTCTTGTTTCTTGATGATCTAGAAAAGTTCTAGGGTTCCTTTAATTCTGAAAAATTGAGGCTTTTGGTTGTGGGTGATGAATTGGAAGTGTTGATGCATATGTGAAGTAGTTTGGATGGAATTAGTGTAATTATTGTCCAAATTTTTCATTTGATGATATGTTATCATTCTAGAGTGTTATGACCACTCTTGTAATGCCTAGACTTATTCTTGGGTGCTTCATGTGTGGTGACATTGATTGGTGTTTTGATTAATTGGACTAATCTTGAAAAAATGGATTTAAAGCATGAAATTTGATAATTTTCTGTTATGGTCTAAATATGGAATTGATTCTATTTTGGTGATGAAATGATGTCATTTTAATGTATTGGATGTGTTTTGGGTGTTGGAACAATTGCCGGAAATTATTTCAGAGTTGAAATAAGTGAAAGCGATAAAAAAACAGCGTTACCGGGTGACTTTTGAGCCAACCGGGTGACAGCTGTCCAAACAGTGAATTTTTCACTGTTCGGGCAGCCCACGAATTGCCCTAACACTATCGGGGATGATCTGGGCAGTCACCATAAGTGTTGGGTGGTCGGTTCGGTCAAAAACGTGTTTTGCGTCATTTTGCAGAAAAACATTTTCGTAAAAGTTTCGCAATGTTTCTTAGTTGTTTATGTCGTTATTTGATCTCGAATAAACAAATTTAGGTGAAATATGAATAAATTATTCATATTGGATATTGAATAATTTATTCGGTATTTTGACAAATTTTTAAATTATGATCTCGCCCAAACAACTCTTCCGCTACGCCCTTTGCCCAACACCCCTGAACCTGTGACCCGACCCGAAATTGCATTTTATTAATTATAAATCCGATCAGGTCGGGTTGGATAGCGGGTCGACCCGACCCTATGAACACCCCTAGTTGCAGCGCAACATGCAGAGTGCACTGCAAGTAGCACGCACCATACGCATGATGCAATTTTTTCTTCTGTTTTGATTTTTCCGGACTCCAATTCGACCCCTTTTTTTCTAATACACTCGTAATGAAATATAATATTTCATTAAAATATTTAAAAATACACCCATGCTCAATTACCACGGGTTAGACCCACTTTCGCTGCGCTATGCACCTATCCGACCATAAGGGTCCCACAACTGCCCAAACAAATTATTCATAAGGAAGTTTAACAATCTCCTTTCCCTCATATCCTTCCACCCATCTGACATATTGTTCACTCATGTTTCGTTTTATGTTTTATTTACTATATATACAACTTCTCTTTTATTTTCTAATTTCTTGTACAATATAGTTGTTGATAGCTCATAAGATGTATGTGCTTTTAGTCCACGCCCAAAATTTCCAATTGATCTTACCATATTGGCAAATGATGGACTATGAGCAACATTAAAAGTTATGTCATTCTCAAAAAAAAATAATAATAAAAAAAATCTACCAATATCTTGTGTTGTTTGATAACGGAGATCCTGAACACTTCATTGTGAACGGCGTACCAGATTTTCCTTTGAAATTCCCTCTTCAACATTAACGATAAATCTATCTATTGGCCCTCTAACTATTCTTTGAGATACATTATTGTTTGGACTACCAAAATATTTAGGGTGTAGGGAGGCACATTCATCAATTCTTTCTTCTCTATAAAGTTGTGCAACTTTTTTATATTATATTTTTCTTCATGAATTCTTTAATTTCATATTATATTTCTGAAGGAACCATTGTACATGGTGCAACATTACCCATAATACCTGCAATGTGTTCTTTCATTATGTGCATCCGTGTTTGATTATCTTAGCGCAAAAATCACATTCAATATACTTATATCGCCCCTTAGCATCTTCCACACTAATTTCATGGTTGTACTGCCAGGCTGGATCCCTTTGAGCCGACATATTACTAGAAAAATTAAAAAATAAAAGAAACAAAAACGTCTTAATTTTAATACACAACATTGACCTACTTTTCATACATAACATTGATCTAATTTCATACACATGTTTGCTGAGAGAGAGAGAGAGCGTTTACCTTTCAGCGGGAGAGACAGAGAGGCAAAGATAGAGGCTGTGGCCAGCGAAGAAGAGAGGCAGAGAGAGCCACAGGGAAAGCGAGGGAGGCAGAGAGACAAAGAGTGCGAGAGAGGGAGAGATAGGCAGAGATGCGGAGAGTGCGAGAGAGGGAGAGTGGGGCACAGAGATGTGAGAGAAGCAAATATTTTTTTTCGGGTTTATATTCACCCCCAATGATGACGTTTTTGGAGGTTTCAAATTACCTCCAAAACGTCATCGTTTTATAGGTAAAATAAAAAAAATACATACTTTTAGCGTAGCGAGTGAGGCGGCCGTCTCATCCCGCTTCTCGCCGAGTCAGCGTGAGACGGCGTGAGGCGACTGTCTCACTCGTTGCGGTGCGGAAAAACACAAAAGACCACCAGAAGTAGACACCTCGACGCACCTTTGCCGAGAGGCGATGACACGAGATGCCGTCTCTGGCCGCCTTTTAAAACAACAAATCCAACAATCCTCTTAAACGAGCCTGTGCAAAATGGGATAGGTTTTTTAAGCAAAGGCACAGGTATCTTTTCGTGAAATTATTCCTAACACGAACCATAATAGATATATAGGGACTATTCCTATAAGTCAATCGAAATAACTTCAGTAGAGAGTAATTATCTAACGGTATTATGTCTACGACGTATATGTCTAGACTTACCATTATACATGTTGTTATGTGCCCTTCCAATTGCACATTGACTATCGCAATGAATGTAAATTATTGGCACTGGCTTAGGCCAACTTGGAATATCCTCTAGAAAATTTCGAAGCCATTCTGCTTCTTCAGCACACTTATCTAATGCAATGAATTCTGATTCCATTGTAGATCGGGCTATCATAGTCTGTTTGGAGGATTTCCATGATATAACTGCACCTGCTAGTGTAAACACATAGCCACTGGTAGACTTTGAGTCTTTCATATCAGATATCCAATTAGCATCACTGTATCATTCGATTATAGCTGGATATCTATGATAGTGCAACCCATAATTATGAGTAAAACGTAAGTACTGGAGTACTCTTACTATTGCTTTCCAGTGATCAACCCATGGATTACTCGTATATCTGCTGAGCTTGTTTACTATACAAGCTATATCAAGCCTGGTACAACTCGATAAATACATCAAACTCCCGATCACTGTAGAGTATTCTACTTGAGATATACTCTCTCCCCTATTCTTCGATAGGTGTACACGCACATCTAAAGGAGTTCTAGCCACAACAGAATCATCATTGTTGAATTTACCAAGAATCATGTCCACATAGTGCGACTGATCAAGAATAAGTTCATCTGGACTTCTCGAGATCTTTATTCCCAGAATGACATCTGCGAGACCCATGTCTTTCATGTCAAACTTAGATTTCAGCATATTCTTGGTAGATTTCACCATTTTAACATTACTCCCGACAATCAATATGTCATCAACGTAGAGACATAAAATGACATAGCCAACTTCTCTTTTTCTGACATAAATGCATTTATCACATTCATTGATTATGAAACCATTTGACAACATGGTGTCGTCAAACTTTTTATGCCATTGTTTCAGAGCTTGTTTCAATCCATACAATGATTTTACTAACTTACAGACTTTCTCTTCTTGTCTTGGAGCTATAAAGCCTTCATGTTGTTCCATGTAGATTTCTTCATCTAAATCTCCATTTAGAAATGCTATTTTCACATCCATTTGATGTACCTCAAGATTGCGCAAAGCTGCAATCGCTAGTATCATCCTTATGGAATTTATCCTGGTTACAGGAGAGTAAGTATCAAAGTAATCAAGACCTTCACGTTGTCTGTAATCTTTAATTACAAATCTTGTTTTGTATTTATCAATTGATCCATCTGCCTTCATTTTCTTTTTGAAAATCCACTTGGACCCGAAAGGTTTACATCATGGAGGAAGATTCACTAACTCCCATTTGTGATTTTGTAAGATGGATTCAATTTCACTATTGATGGCATCTTTCCACAAAGCACCATCAGCTAACCTTGCAGCTTCGTTATAGCTTAGAGGATCATTTTCTAGCAAAAATGTCAGAAAATCTGGACCAAGTGATTTTTCCGTTCTAGCCCTTTTGCTACGTATTGGTTCAAGTTCAACAACTTGTTGATCCTCTGGAATATTTATGTGTTCTTGGTCCCGACTATCTTCAAATATAGTTTCATGTGCCCGTTTGTGCACATTTGAATTCGAATTTATTTTACAAGGAAAAACGTATTCGAAAAATGATGCATTCCTCGACTCCATTATCGTATTTTTGTGAATATCTGGTATATTAGACTCATACACAAGAAATCGATAAGCATTACTGTTATGTGCATATCCTATGAAAATGCAATCAATAATTTTTGGTCCTATCTTCACCTTCTTAGGTGGAGGAATGACAACCTTGGCAAGACACCCCCACACTCGGAGGAATTTATAGGAAGGTACTCTACCATTCCATATTTCATAAGGAGTTTTCCCTGCTTCTTTCTGTGGTATCTTATTTAAAAAGTAATTAGCTAATAAAACAGTTTCTCCCCACATATTCTGAGGTAAGCCAGAGCTGATTAACATAGTTTTCATCATCTCTTTCAAGATACGATTCTTTCGTTCTGCAATCCCATTGGATTGAGGTGAATAAGGAGCTGTGATTTGATGTATGATTCCATTTTGTTCACAAAGTGATTCAAAATGAAAAACATACTCACCACCACGATCACTTCTTAACTCCTTAATTCTTTTATTCAGTTGGTTCTCACCTTCATTCTTATAAAGAACAAATTTCTCTGTAGCTTCGTCCTTGCTTTTCATCAAATACACATAGAAAATCTTATGCAATCATCAATAAAGGTAATAAAATATTTATTACCGCCTCTCGATTGTATTGAATTAAAATCACATACATCGGTATGAAGTAGATCAAGTGGTTCAGAGTTTCTTTCAATACCATGAAAAGATGATCTAGTTAGTTTTGCCTCAACACAAGTATCACACTTATGTCTGTTATCAATTTAAAATTGGGAATGTGATTCATGTTAATTAATTTCCGTAATGAATTAAAATTAACATGTCCTAATCTACCATGCCATAGATTAGAGTACTCAACAATATAAGCAGAAGAACAAGCTTTATTGATATTTTTGGGTTTAATAACCATTACATTGAGCTTAAAGAGCCCATCAGTTAAATACCCTTTTCCCATATACATCCCACTTTTAGTCAAAACTACTTTATCAGACTCGAATACCATCCGGAATCCATGCTTTTTCAGAACCGATCCAGACACAAGATTCTTCCGTATTTCTGGTACATATAGAACATTGTTCAGAGTCAACTCTTTCCCAGAGGTCATCTTCAGAATCACCTTTCCTTGACCTTCAATCTCAGATGTTGTGAATTTCTCATGTATATTTTTTCCCCATTACCAACAGGCTCAAATAAAGAAAACATGCTCTTGTCCGAGCACACTTGTCGAGTTGCACCAGTGTCAATCCACCACTCTCTTGGGTTAGAACCCATCAGATTCACCTCAGAAACCACAGCAGAGAGGTTAATGTCTGAAACATCTTGAGTTACGTTTTCCATCACATTAGCCTCTTGCTTCTTTTTCTTCTTCAGTAGTCTGCACTCAGAAGACTTGTGACCCATTTTGTCACAGTTGAAGCATCTTCCTTGAAAATTGGATTTCTTGGAAACTCCTCCTTTAGGGCCCATCTTTGACCCTTTGTTCTTGAGGTTCTTGTTCTTATGGCCATGTTCAACAACATTTGCCTTGGCCTCATGAGATATTCCTCTCTTGTCAGATACTCGGTTATCTTCCTCAATTCTGAGCTTAAGAACCAAGTCTTCAATGCTCATTTCTTTTCGCTTATGTTTTAGATAATTCTTGAAATCTTTCCAACCAAGTGGTAGTTTTTCAATTATCGAGGCTACTTGGAAGGTTTCACTTAAAACCATCCCCTCAACATGAATTTCTACTGGAATAATATACAGTTTTTGTACTTGGCTTAACATAGTTTTGGAATCAACTATCTTAAAATCTAGGAATCGGCCTACGATAAATTTCTTAGTACCGGTATCCTTAGTTTTTGGTCTAAAGATTCCCAAAGCCCTTTTGTTGTTTTCATTCCGGCGTACACAGTGTACAAGGAATCACTTAGCCCATTCAGCACATAATTCTGACATAGGAATTCAGAATGTTTCCAAGCATCAATGGAACTGATGACTTGAATATCAATCTCACCCTCTATGGGTATAATAGCATCTTCCTTTAGGAACTTCACAAGGTTCAAAGTGTTCAAGTAGAAAAACATATTCTGTTGCCACATTGTAAAATTCTGACCAGTGAATTTTTCAGGTTTTTTAGCAGTAGGATTGACATGGTTCACATGTCCAACAGGTTGACTAGCCATAGCGGCAGCAACACCTTGGCCAGCCCTAGAGGCTGCCAAATTAAGCCCAGAGGCTGAAGCATGTTGGCCAGCCGAAGAGGCTGCCACAGCACTTTAGCCAGCCATAGAGGCTGCCACAACATTCTGGCCAGCCGAAGAGGCTGCCACATTCGGATCAACTGTGTTTGGGCTGATTTTCATATCCACAGAACGAATTTTGTTTTAAGACTGTAGTACTAGTATTATGAAATGGTAGTTACAAGGAAATCTGAATTAGGCTTAATTTCAGCCCAACAGACCCTCTTGGCAGACCCTGAAATCAGACCCTCACGTCAGACCCACAGAGCAGACTCAAGTAGCAGACCCTGAGAGCAGAGGCAGACGCTGAGAGCGGAGGCAGACGCTGAGAGCGGAGGTAGACCCTGAGAGCAGAGGCAGACCCTGAGAGCGAAACACTGCTTCACCTTCCTCAGCCTCTGACCGAACCACTGAAACCGAACCACTCCTTTTCTTTCCCGAGGCTTGTTGATGTCAACAATATCCTTAAACCAAATTCGTCCCCTACCGAAGGTGCAGTAGAACGTGAGATGATTGTTTCCCATGATACAACGGAAACGAACGAGTATGGGCACCACCAAAACCCCGTTACCAACGAACCAAAAAAGTGTTTGAACTCTTCCCAAACAAACAAAGAAAAAACCGAGAATAATTGTTCCTTAAAATCGATTTTTATCTTACTTACTTAGAGGAAAAACATTACATTTTTTATATAGAAGGAAAATAAGTATTCCATTTAATTCATATTAATGAGGGACCTTTCGATTGAAGTAACAAATTAATTAATGAAATTAATTAACTTTTATGGAACACTTCAAAAGGTTTGGAAAACAAAGAGGCAAGCAAAAATTGGCTGAGCCGAGCCCGCACAATTTGGTCCGGCATTCGTGTACGCAGGACGCGCGAGTGCCCACGAGTCAGGCCTGGTCGGATTTTGATTTGCACCCCCCTTCGCGAGCAAGTATAGAGAGCCTCTATCCTTATAACTCTTACCCATCTACATATGAGTAATCATATATAAAGACATTTTCTCTCTAATAGCTTTCCCATATGGGACAAGCTCTTTTCTCTTTATTTTCCAACACCAATTAGTGAACTTTGAGCAACAATTACTCATTCATCCAAGCACCAATTTAAGCATATGAATATACTATTTCGAACTACTCACGGAGGAGTATCTGAATCATTCAAAACCAACCACTAACACGAAGTGGATCATGCTTAAAATTGTGCCTCAAAATGCTTACTCATTAGTATTTTTCCAACATGAACAATCTCACACTCTCTTAAAATATGATAATTACATCTCTCTCTCACAAACTCTTATGAAGAAACAATATTTTTCTCTTTTAAAATACAGAAGATTTGGTTGAAAATATAATGAAGAAAATAGTGAAATGAAATCTCTATTTATAAGCATGAGATTCAATATGCAAATAGTAAATTTTAATTTTTTTTTATTTTCTTTTTATGCATGTGGGATTCACCCATTATAATTAATATATTTTTAATATTAATTATTACACCTTTCAACTCTCCCACTTGGAAACTTGATTGAGAACCAATCAATTTCCATACCATCTGTTCTATTTTGTCGTCTTCAAGCTACTTACGTTTTTGCTAAACCATTAGAGGATCTACATCATACAAACTTGTCTATATTGATAGACTTGGTCATTACATTTGCAAAATTCTCATTGGTGTGTACTTTTAACAAGTCTACACTGTCTTCTTTTACTACTTCACGAATAAAATATTATTGTACCCATATATGCTTTGTTCTTGAATGAAATGTTGGATTCTTTGCAATATGCAAAACACCCTGACTGTCACAAAATAATGAAATTTTTTCTTGCTTGTGCCTGAGCTCTTCCAATAACATTTGAAACCAAATAGCTTCCTTGCAAGCTTATGTAGCTGCCATGTTTTCAGTTTCTATTGTAGACAAAGCCACAACATTATGTAACTTGGATACTCAACTCACCGCTCTTCCTGCAAGTACAAACACATAACTTGCAGTGGATTTTCTATTGTCGATATCTTTTGTAAAATCTGAATCCACGTATCCATTAACAACTAATTTTGATCCTCCACAACATAATCCAGCAACTAAGATTCCTTTAATATATCTAAGGATCTTCTTAACAGCATTCCAATGTTATCTACCAGGATTCGCCATAAAATGACTAACAGCTCCCATTGTTTATGCAATGTCTAGTATTGTATAAATCATTGCGTATATTAAGCTTCCCACCGCTGACACATATGGTACTCGAGACATCTCTTTCCTCTCAGCTTCATTAATAGAACACATAAATGTGGATAACTTGAAATTAATAAGAAGTGGGGTAAAAATTGGCTTACAATCTTCTATATCGAACCGCTGTAAGACTTTCTTCAAGTGATTTTTTTCTGAGAAAACCCAATCTTCATGTTATTTATGTCTCGATATATTTTCATCCATATAATTTTGTTTGTTGGTCCCAGATCCTTCATGTCAAACTCTCTAGTTAACTGTGCCTTTAATTCTCGGACGTGATCTTTATTAGGGTCTGCTACCAATATGTTGTCCACATACAACAACAAAATAATAAAGTCATTATTTTCAAACCTTTTGTAATATGTACAATGGTCTAAATTGGGTCTGTTGTACCCAAGGCAAATAATGAAGGAATCAAATCTCTTATACCAACATCTCGACGCCTATTTGAACCATATAAAAATTTATTTCAACCTGCCAACCAAGTTCTCATTTCCTATTTCAGCAAAACCTTCTAGTTGGAGTATATGAATTTCTTCTTCAAGTTCTCCATGAAGAAATGCAGTTTTTACATCCAACTATTTCATATATAGGTCAAAAGTAGCACACATAGCCAGGACTACTCTGACTGTTGTAAGTCGAATCACCGGAGAAAATATCTCGTTGAAATCAATCCATTTTTTTCTGAGCATATCCTTTTATCACCAATCGTGCACGATCTACCATGATTTTGACTCCCACTTGAGCCATGTTCTGTTGATCTCTCTCTTGTCATCGATAATATTTCTTCTTGTTGTGAACTAGATGATATGTCTTCCTTATTTTTTTGCCTAGACTCATCTTCCAGAGCAGCAGTTGTAACTTCGTCAAAGACTAGATTACCAGTGACAACATTACTTGTCAAGTTGATGATAAGTTGATCATACGAATCTGAAGTAGAATTTTCGCATGTTCATTTGTAGATATACTATAATCCAACATAGTGAGTTGGGAAAATAATGTATTCAAGTTATTGATGTGGTCCATCATGGATGTGAATTCACTCATACGAAGAGTGTAAAGTCTCATCTTCAAGAAAATCTTATTATGTAGTAACTTGACCTTGTATAATTTGGTAAGTGCATTCCAAATCTCTTTTACAGTCCTCTTCTTTACAACACTAGATAACACATAATCTACTAAGACTAGATTCAAGTTGCTTATAGCGTTATCATCAATATCCTTTCATTTTTCATTAGTCATTCCATTTGGTCTCTGATAAGTGCATGAAAATATACTTTGAGCATCTCTAACTCAGCTTAATTATCATATGTTTAATCTTAATTAGAGTTTATTGTGTGCTTTGTTATTAGGAATCATTGGAATATAGGTATGTAAGCAATTACGCATGTTTTAGGACTTTACAGACACATCAGAAGCACGCAGGAAGCAAACAGAGATGCATGAATCATAATCTTGTAAGTCCGGATTCGCGTCGAGACGCGATGACGTTTCCAAGGTCCTGTTTTGTTCATATTTGACAAATAAGGCCGCCATGACTTTCTATATAAACCCAGCTTCGTCCTAAACCTTAAAAAAAAAACAGAGGAGAAACTCAGAACAAAGGGCCACAAATGTAAAATCAAGAGAGAAGAACGAAGAACTTCAAAGACAAACATGATGTCTCTCCGATCTACCAAGGCTAATTCTCTTTTCTGCATGGAGAATTAATCTCCTAGACAAAACTAAGGATGAACTCTTGTATTTGACTTCTTATATTTATATTGTTGATTTTTAAATTACATTTTTAACGTTTAATACAATTGACGATTTTTGAATCCAGAAATTGTGTTTTGTCAACTCCCATATAGATCCATTCATTCTTCTTCTATGTGTGATTTGCGAACCCAGTTGTGACTGGTAAAGTTATTTTAATGTGTTGGTCTTCTGCTACAGTATTGTTTGAGGGTATATTATCGACGCTAAATAGCTCGTAACGATAATTTTGTGTGCTGTTAACATAGAGAAAATAATTTATCAATTACCTTAGAATTTGACATGTTTAGAATTGAATATCTTCCGATTGTTGCTTTGGGATGTGACTCTTTCGATTGAGAAATAAAAGGAATCAATAACTGAATATGGGAGATTGATACAAGAGGGATTCCCGACGCTTTACTGCCTCTATCTATTGATATCTTTTAATTATTTTTCTTCATCTTTATTTTATATTATCAATCCAATCTTTCTATTTTATTAAGTTATTGCTAATATTTTGTTTAAGTAAATCAATTCTTTGTAACCATCTCTTTGAAGAATCGACACTCCAACTATACTGCGATAGCCACAAGTACTTTTTGGGCGTAATCGGTCTCTCTCCAATTGCTGCTAAGCAATTATATTTTCTCATGATTGCTATTATTTTAAATTTCCATAGGGAAAAGTTACTCCCATTGAACTTCTCAATTTCGTACTTTCCTACATTGTTTCTAATGACGATCAGCTTCTCATTTGAACTGACTTTTACTATTTCAATGTGAATCATTTTGTATATATGAACAGTACCGTATATGTGAATAGTACATATATTTGAAATAGTATTATACCATATATGTAGAACCGGCAACGATTCCGATTAGAAATCGAAACCGAACTGGAAGGAACTGTCCTGTTCCGAAATCGGAACCAAATCTAGTTTCATACAGTTTGATTAAGGTTTTCATCTTAGCCGAACCGTTGGAACCGTTCGGTTCCAATATTAATATAATAAAATTCAAGTTTAAATAAGTATTTTTTTAATTTCAAGTTATTTTTTATTTTTAAATTAAGTTTTTTATTTAATATAATAAAATTCAAATAAAATAATCTTTTATTAGATTTATTTGATAAAAATATCCAATTATAAATTTTTTAAAATTATTTTCCATTTTTTTTAAATTGAACCGAAATCGTCTGGTTCGGTTCCGGTTCCCAATTACATATTCTCATAGAACCGGGAATCGAACAGTTCGGTTCGAGTTCGGAATAGAACCGAACCGACAATCAAGTGTATGTATATGTGAACAATTTCCCTGAATAGTAACCATAAATCTGAAATGTTGATATCACTTTTTATTATTTTCATTTTATGTGTAAGAGAGACCCACGTACATAATTAATATATATTTATTGTTAATTATTGCACCTATCCGCCTCCAATTTGATTATTCAGAAGACGCCAATGCCTGCTCAATCTCGTAGAAATTTCGTGGTGCCTGCAATATGTTGAAAAAGAATGCGGTTGCTGTTTCATTAATAATATAATTTGTTCTCTGGTAGGTACCTGCAACTTCAAATTATGGACAAACGCCTTTTCGAGACCATTCTCAAAGGGGAAGTACCAAATTTTCTGAATCTCGTTCAAGAAGATGAATCAATAATCAAACAAACTGTTTCAGGATCTTCGAACACAATCTTACACTTAGCGGCTCGATTCGGGCATGAAGAGTTGGCGGCACAGATTATGAAGCTGTGTCCGGAAATGCTGGCTGCACAGAACGAGAAATCGGAGACTCCAATGCACGAGGCTTGCAGAGAAGGGAGGCTAAGCATTGTGAGGCTCTTTGTGGAGGATACTGATTCTTGGGGTGTTCATGAGGTGAATAGAAACGAAGAGAGTCCGTTTTATGTGGCGTGTGAGAGAGGGAATCTCGATGTTGTGAAGCTGCTGCTGGTGAGCTGTTCGTGGGTTTTGCTGCTGGAGATTGATGGACTGACCACTCCTCTTCATGTTGCTGCTTTGTCTGGGCATACAGGTAATTTTACTAACTTGGTGGTGGTAGGTTTAAGAATTTGAGTTCAATTGTAATTAGCTTTTATAAATTACTATTGGTAGTTATTATATAATAGTTCAAATTTAACTAAATCTTAATTGCTCAATAGTGGATCCAAATTCTTAAGAATTTGTATTATACACTTAACCAACTGCTGTGTTGTCGGGTAGAATAACATTTTGCTCTGTCACTGTTTGCTCCACCAAACTTATCTGGTTTCTCTCCATGAGCGACCGATACTGTGATATTTCACTAACCATGTGTAACTGAAAGTTTTACACAAGACAAATCCCACAAAGATCAACTTTATGATCTTGTTTATGTGTTACACTAAAAATTCTACTGATTATTATTTTGGATTACCAAATAATACAAGTCCTTAAATTTGTGACTAAAATTTTCTTATGATAGGTGAATAAAGGAAAATTCTCAGAGGACGAGTGGGGTCCGATGTAAACACTTAAGCCCTGCCCACTTGGGCCCTTATCGTCTTGGTGACGGAATTTTCTTAAACACTTTCTCTATAGAAAATATTAAGCATTCAATTTTTGAGTATTTACACTTTAAATGTCAACCACAACAAATTATATATATATTAATTCAATCAAGCATCGATGAAATTATTTGTATATAACTACACTTTTAACTCTCAACTTAGTATGCAACAAATATTAAATAATTTTAACTTTATCACATAATCCACTAAGTGTGTGCATGTGATAATTGAACACTCTAATATTAACTAAAACTTATACTATCAAGTTTACAGAAATTCAGTATATGATTTTACTAAGTTAGTATTATTCTATGCATATATTCTATATTACCAAAATTCATAGCTAAAGCATGTATATCATATGATAATTATTAAGTTAATAAATATTTTTTTTTTCCAAATGAAATTTATAGATTTGCCCAAGTCTATACTATTATCTAAATCTGAAATTTCTCATATATGACTTGCGTTAGTGTCACGTTCGTTCAACCGTTCTCGATCGAATTTTCTACAGAGTTCACATTCATGTAGCGTTTGATAATGCGTTCGAACGAACTTTTCCAGAGGACTTGCGTTCGAGTGGCATTTGAATACGCGTCCGAACAAACCTTTCCAGAGGACTGACGTTCGAGTGACGTTTGAAGACGCGTTCGAATGAAACTGCAAAATATAAGATTTTTCCTTATGCGTTCGTCGGGCAGAACACATTTTCTAGAAGAATAACATTAAAACATGCAAAAATAGAGTTAACAACACATGTAAATTAATAAGTTCTTGAGATTGTTGTTAATAAATGTGTTATTAATCACTTTTAACATGCAATTTTCAATCAAATTTTTAATGTGATAAATTCAATAAAACATAAACATGGAGACTTAGAAAAACCTGAAAGTTTGTATAGAAGATGATGAATGAGAAAACTTAAACCAAGCCGAGATTCCTCTGTCCTTGAGAACTTATTAACCTCGCCTCAATGCTCTATGGATTTTTTGTGGCTAACGTTCTCCCAGGATTACTTGGTTACTTCTTGTAGAAGGGACACTAATTTCTTCAAGAACTTGAACTAATAAAAAATGGTGGAAACTCTCAACTCTAGACTTGAGTTTGTAAGTATTTGGAAAATGAATGAATAAAAATGAAGCCAAACCCCTTTTTATAGGCATGGTGTAACCTCCTAAAGGTTATAATCCTTCCTAATGCCCTTTAATGCCTAGAGTTATATTATTTCACTTTAGAGGATATGTCCCTTCAACTTATGACTTTCCCATAAGACACTTCTTAAGAGACATGTCTCTCCTACACTTATAAATATTAAGAGAATTTCTGACATATGTAACAAACATCTAATATCCATCACATCTATGATCATATTGTAGAATTTTTTGGGCGGAGTTACATTACGCGGAGGTAGAGCAGGTGCTTTAACTGAGTTTTAAATTTTTATTGATCTATAATAACTATCTAAACAGCTCTTGAAATCTTAAAATTATAGAAAATGCCTTTACTGACTGACTGTAAAAATTTCAGATTTATCAATTGCTTGTGTTTTGAGCTAGTTGCTTGCTTGTATTTATTTTGCTCAGCACGAGATACTAAACATAAAACCCAAATCCTACTCTCCCAACACAAACGTAATATAAGCTTTAAAACTAGAAAGGGTCTTCTCTTTGTTGAACAGCAAGCAATTTACTCTTGCATATGCCGTAGATATTGTGAAGGAACTTCTAGGGGCGCGCCCAGAATTCGCAAGGAAAAAAGACCCCAATGGCTACACACCATTGCATCTGTCTTGCAGGAAAGGTCATCTAGAGATAACCAGAGAGCTGCTAAAGCTGGACCCTGATTTCTCTTCTTCGCAAGACAATGAAGGTCGAACACCGCTCCACTGGCTGCCATCAGAGGCCGTGTAAACATTATTGATGAGATACTCTCAGTGAACCTTCAGTCCTCGGAGATAAGAACATCACATGGAGAGACAGTTCTGCATCTTGCAGTCAAGTATAATCAATTTGAAGCTGTTAAGTTTTTGACTGAGACTTTGAACATCACAAAACTTGTCAACTTGCCAGATAATGATGGCAACCCATCCTGCATCTCGCAACTGCTGGCAAGCTTACTTGTGTAAGTGCTTAAACGGTATTTCATTTAAGGTTTTGGCATTATGGCCACCTCTATAGCTGAAATTAATATGTTCCTTTTTCTCATTTTGGCTTGAGATAGATGGTCATCTACTTATCGAAGCTTGGTGTAAATGTAAATGCAATAAACCAGGATGATTGCACTGCTCTTGATTTAGTTCAGTGTGATGCAAGTAATAGAGACACTCTTCTAATTGTATCTGCATTGCAAGAAGCAGGAGGTAAGAGATGTCACCAGTTTCTACCAATGTCACCAGATATTCAACTTCAACCCCAAGTCGATACGAGCCAAAGGATACGATCTGCAATGACTAAAAGAGTATCTGAATCTCCATCCAGACATCACCCCCACTGGCACCAAAGTAACCTAGAAAAGAAGATTGAGCACCAAGAAGAGGGTTTAAGAAATGCACGCAAGACAATTATAGTAGTGGCGGTTTTAATAGCTACTGTCACATTTGCTGCTGGCATAAACCCCCCAGGGGGTTTAAACCAGTCACTGGGAAAAGCATTGTGGAAGAAAACATCCTTCAAGGTGTTCATGGTTTGCAACATCTTGGCATTGTTCCTGTCCCTTGGCATTGTCATTTTACTAGTTAGCAATATTCATATTGGACGAAAATCACTGATGAATTTATTGGCAGTGATACACAAATTGATGTGGCTGTCCACGTTGTTAATGGCAGCAGCTTATATTGCTGCCATATGGACAGTTATGCCGCAAGGGAGCGGGATGGTTTGGGTATTTGCAGTGTTGGTTTCTGTTGGAGGTGGGTGCACATTGGCCATATTTACAGGGCTGGGGGCACTGTCGGTGAGGCATTTGTTTAGAATAAGGAAATCGAGGAAAAGCGAAGTGAAATGTGAAGGCGTTAATAGTAGCAATACCCTAATTGAAGGGACACAGATGATAAAGACAGAGAGTTATGAAACTAGTGATTCAGAATTTGATGATAGCTCTGACCAAGGAGGTTACCATCTTTACTAGATGTATAGGGATTCTGTTATTTCATGACCATTGGTAACATTGTATCTTTAATGTTATCAGATAGCATACCTGGGTAGCCCAGTCCCTTGCATTTTGCTGGTGTAGCCCTGCAGTTTGAATGTTGATATTTCATTCTTACAAATATTATTAATGTGATCTTTTGAAAAATTGAAAATCCATTTTGTGTATTATCAGTTACTGAAATTACCAGAGGGTACAAATAATTATCTGGCTCTAATCGATTTCGGAAACAGAGAGCTTTGTTTCTTCAAAGTTGGGAAGTTCAGTACTGGCAACTCTTTGGGAGGCTGTTGAATCCTAGTGCTCTAATTCCCACTTAAGAATGTAAATAACAGCTCTGCATTCTTTATCCACACGCATACGCAATCTCACATGAGAACCTGTCACTTATATCCTTGTAAAGATTTTTTTTCTCTGAGGAGGATATGATATGGTGATCTCAGACATTGATCTCCTCTGAATTCTATAAATCTTGCAAAGTTGGTGATCTCAGATATCGAACTCTTCTCTGTATCATCAAAACTTTCGATAAATTTTCATCTGATGAGTTCGAACGAGAGAATCTATTACCTGTCAGCATTTCTGAGTTCAAGAACAACAAATCCGAAGAGTTAACATCACTCAATCGGTTCTTGATAACAATATCAGACACATTAATGATCTTGTGCTTGAACTCATGCAAGAGTTTTTGCCTTTTTGGTCACCATTACTGTTGTGATTAAACACACACAATAGAGAAAATGTGAGAGAAAATTCTTCTTTCTATTACACAAACAAAGAATTACAAAGCTTTATACCACAAGTTTTACAAAAAACTCTCAACCCTCTTTACTCTCTATTCTTACAAATTCTGGGATACTGGGATGCTTAACAATGGTCTCCATGGCTCCTTTTATAATGCCCAAAACCGTGTGAACAGTGCCACATGGTTTTGGCAAATTTTTCAACTCAAGCTTTCGGTGGAAAGCTTGCCAATTCTTTCAACCTTGCTTTCGGTGGCTTTTGGTATCTTCTGCATGTTGCTTCTTATGATCTCAGCTGGAGTCTACTGCATGGGGCATGCATTGCTGTTTTCAACAAATCTCCCCCTCGGTGAAGATTTCCCAAAATCTGAGCCGACCATTAGTCATCCAAACCGGATCCTCAAAAGGATCCTCCCCTGGCTGCATCTGTATGACTGCCTACGTACCCTGAGTTGGGATCAAGCCAATCGTAGTTCTCTGAATCTCCCCACTCTGATAATGTGGAGAGTTTTATCATCCCGGCTATGGCACGACAGATTTCAAGCTTCTCCTTCGGCAAAACCTTCGTGAACATATCTGCACCGTTGTCGTCTGTGTGAATTTTCCTGAGTTCTATCAGCCTTGAGCTCAGGACGTCCCGTATCCAGTGATACCTCACATCGATATGTTTTGACCTTGAATGAAAGGTGGAATTTTTACCGAGGTAGATAGCACTATGGCTATCGCAGTACAAAGTATACTTCTCCTGCTTGAAACCCAATTCCTGGACGAATGTCTTCATCCACAACAATTCCTTGCAAGCTTCTGTCATTGCAATGAATTCTGCCTCTATTGTAGAAAGTGCAACACATCTCAGCAACCTAGACTGTCATGCCACAGCTCCTCCTGAGAGAGTAATCAGATACCCCGAAGTAGACTTTCGGGTATCCACATCTCCTGCCATATCTGAATCGGTGTAGCCCATCAACACTGGTTCACTGCTTCCAAAACATAACCTCATTTTGGATGTGCCTCGTAGATACCGCATGATCCATTTGACAGTATTTCAGTGTTCTTTTCCTGGGTTTGACATAAACCGGCTGACCAATCCAACTGCGTGTGCTAAGTCTGGCCTCGTGCACACCATGACATACATAAGACTTCCCACTGTTGAGGTGTATGGAACCTGTTTCATTTCCTCCTTCCCTGTCTCAGTAGAGGGACTATGTTGTGTACTCAATCTAAAGTGGGTAGCAAGAGGAGTGCTAACCGCTTTAGCCTTGTCCATTTGGAATCTCTGAAGTATCTTCTCGATGTACTCCTCCTGTGACAAGTATAACTTCCTGGCTTTCCGATCACGGCCGATCCTGATGCCAAGAATCTACTTAGCTGGCTCCAAGTCTTTCATCTCAAAAGACTTACTCAGTTGCTACTTCAAATTATCAATCCTCGATTGATTCCGGCCAATTATCAACATATCATCTACATATACAGTAAGATGATAAAGTCATCGTTATAAAATTTCTGAACGAAAACACAATGGTCTGAAGTTGTTTTCTTGTATCTCTGCTCCCCCATAACTGACTCGAACTTCATGTACCACTGTCTCAGTGCCTGTTTCAAACCGTAGAGGCTTTTCCTGAGTCTGCACACATAGTCCTCTTTCCGCTGACTCTGAAGCCTTCTGGTTGCTCCATGTAAATTTCTTCTTCCAGATCTCCGTGAAGAAATACGGTCTTGACATTTATCTGCTCGATCTCCAAATCAAGGCTTGCTGCTAAGCTGAGTACCACTCTGATGGATGACATCTTCACAACTGGAGAGAAGATTTCATCGAAGTCAATGTCTTTCCTCTGATTGAATCCCTTGACAACTAGTCTGGCTTTGTACCGGGGTTTGGAAGTATGCTCATGTTGCTTCACCCTGTACACCCATTTGTTCTTCAAAGCTCGTTTGCCTTTAGGCAATTTCACCAACTCAAAAGTTGATTGTCATGCAAGGATTTCATCTCATCTTGCATGGCTTCCTCCCACTTTTTTTTGTCTTCTGTTTCCACAGCCTCCTTGTAGCTCTCGGGTTCTCCCCCGCCAGTAAGCAGCATATACTCATATGCAGAGTATTTGGTTGAAGGTCGCCTCTCTCTGTCAGACCTTCTCTGTGGAACTGTTGGTGTAGCTTCTGGTACTGGTGGTTGATCATGATCATCTTCTCTGGGAGCTTCATCATCTGTACCCTCATGTCTGGGAACCTCATCTTCAACTCGTACTGGCACCGGTGTGTGAGGTTCTAGATTCACATCTCTGTATTGCTGGGGCATTTTCTTCATCTCCTTTCTTGTATCGTCTATGGTCTGGTCTTCAACAAAGAAAACATCTCGGCTTCTGACAATCTTCTTTTCCACAGGATCATACAATTTGTAGCTGAAATCATCCTGACCATAGCCGATAAAGACATACTGTCGCGTCTTTGCATCAAGCTTGGATCTCTCGTCCTTTGGGATGTGCACAAATGCTTTGCACCCAAAGACATGCAAGTATTCGTATGACACTTCTTTACCTGTCCAAACTTGGTTAGGAACATTACCTTTTAGTGCGACTGCTGGGGACATGTTCAAAACATGTACTGTTTTGTTGAGTGCCTCCCCCCAAAATGTCTTCGGCAGCTTGACTTGTGATAGCAAGCTTCTAACCCTTTCGCACAAGGTTCTGTTCATCCTCTCAGCTAGGCCATTAAGCTGAGGTGTCTTCGGAGGTGTCGTTTGATGTCTGATTCCTTACATCTTGCAGTACTGATCAAACGGACCTCCGTATTCTCCATCGTTGTCTGTTCTGATGCATTTGAGTTTCTTGCCGGTTTCTCTCTCCACCAGAGCATGAAACTCCTTGAACACTCCCAGCACTTGATCTTTTCTCTTCAAGGTGTATGCCCAGATCTTCCTTGAATGATCATCTATGAATGTCACAAAGTAAAGTGACCCTCCGAGTGTTCGTGTCTGCATCGGACCGCATACATCTGAATGTATGAGATCTAGTACCTCCAGTTTCCGTTGAGGCGGGGAGCTCTGGAAGGATACTCTGTTCTGCTTTTCAGCCATGCAGTGTTCACACTTCCGTAAGTGTGAGTTCTTCAATTCCGGAAAAACATTCCGCCTGCGTAGTATCTTCATCCCCGTTTCGCTCATGTGACCGAGCTTTTTGTGCCATAGCTCGGCTGCCTCATTACTGTTGACTGTATTTATGCTACTATTTGAAAGCTTAGCATGCATCAAATACAGAGTTGAATCTTTCTTACCTCGTGCCACGACCATTGATCCTTTAGTTAGCTTCCAGGTGTCGTCACTAAAGATGCTGCAGAAACCTTCATCATCCAGCTTGCTTGTTGAGATCAGGTTTAACCGGATGTTTGGGATGTGCTTGACTCCCTTCAACACTAGCCTTGTCCCGTTCTCTATTTCAAGGCAGATGTCTCCAATACCGACGGCTTTGGACTGGCCTTCATTCCCCATCCTTACAGCACCGTAGTCCACTGATGTGTAAGATGAAAAGAAGTCTCTGCGAGATGTGGCGTGTATGGAGGTGCCACTATCTATCACCCAACTGGTCTCGTGGCTGGCAAGATTCACAACATCTTCTTCATATATTATGCAGAATTCTTTGGAGGTTTTTTCGGTGGTAGTAGCAACTCTTTCTTGATTAGAGTCACCATCTCTCCTGGACTGCTCGTTCTTTAGTTTGTAGCAATCTCTCTTCATATGGCCTTTCTTTTTGCAGTGATAGCACTCAATATCTCTAGTTCTTGATTTCCCTCGGTTCTTGTCTGATCTCCCTGGGCCTCGGCTTTTACTCATCTCCATTCTGGTGTTCTTTATGTCACTAGAGCTTCTGAGGTTGAGGTTGATGCTAACTCCTGCATTCTTGATTACGCCCAAAAATAACTCGCAGTTATTGCAGTATAGTTGGGGTGTCGATTCCTCAGAGAGAAGGTTACAGGAACTGATTTACTCAAATAAAAACGTTAACGGTAACTGAATAAATAAAACGATAAAAATTGGTAATTAAATTTTAAGATAAATAAAATAAAGGAAAGATAATAAAAGATAACAGCAGAGAGATATGACAAAGCTTCGGGAATCCCTCTTGCATCGAACTCCTATATTTAGTTATTGATTCCTTTTATTACACAATTGAAGGTTTCATATCCCAAACCAACAACCGGAATATATTCAATTCTACGAATATTAAATTCTAGGGTAATTAATGATTATTTTCTCTATGTTAACAACACACAAAAGTCATCGTTACGAGCTATCTAACGTCGACAATATACCCTCGGGCAATACTGCAGCAGAAGACCAACACATAAAACGACTTTTACCAGTCACAATTAAATTCACAAACCACACATAGAAGAAGCATGACTGGATCTATATGGGATTTAACAAAACATAATTTTTGGATTAAATAATCGAAAGATAATAGAAAATAACAACTATTAATTTTATTGAACGATTAAAAGGTTCGTAGGAATCAGAAACACAAATAATAAAAATCCAACACAAGAGTTCATCCCTAGCTTTGCCTAGGGGATTAGTTCCCCATAAAAGAAATAAAAATAACCCGGGATTGGAGATAAATATTGTTCTGAATCATCACGGCTCCGTGTCCCGATTCCTTCGCTCTGATTTTTTCTCTCTCGGCTCTGCTCTCTTTTTTCAATTATGCGCAGGCTTTTGATTTTATTGTTGTTTATGCGCATAGAGCGCTGCTTCATGCCACCAGCCTCCTCGTTGAGTCTGGACGAACTGTTATATTTATAGTGGTGTCTGGGTGTCATTAGGATTTAGAAAACCCTAAATTTTAAAAGCTGAAACGCGTGATGCTTCCTTTCGCAACGCCGCGGCTCCTTAAGTGGGCGTCGTGGCGCCAAACTCTCTGGACTTTTGTATGGAGTGCTGATGAGGGTGCCGCGGTGCTTGTCCTTATTATCTAAAATGGCGCTGCGGCGTCATTGACCTTCTCGGCGCCATGGCGCCCAACTCTCTGGATCTTGTATGGGGAACTTGGCGCCATGGTGCCAGTCTTGTTTTAAGGGCGTCGTGGCCCTTATTTCTGGAGCCGTGGCGCTAGTTCAATTTAAGCTCTTTTATGTTCTCAGCTCATGCGTGTCTTCCATGCATCAGTATGGCCCCTAAACACTTGCAATTGTCCCAGGATCCATGTATTAGTATTCCTACAAATAAAAGTCACTAAATTAGTTTAAATAATAAATATTTCTAAATTAATATATCAATGGAAATTATATGATAAAACATAAAATATAAAACTAAATACTTAACAATAAACCTAGATAAGTGATGTTTCAGAGTACATTTTCATGCACTTATCACAACCCCCAACCAGCTTATTACTAGTCCCTAGCAATTCAAGCGCAAAAAAAAAAAGAACTAAATAAATAAAACTACCTAAGCCACTTTCGTAGGGATCACGATTGCATTTAGCGTATGCAACAAGCCTTTAAACCTCTAGGTGTCCCTAGTGGACGAGTTATAGTCTCGTGAGGGCTTACAGCGACGATACCCACAAACGCCATTCAAAACACGCAATCATGCAAAAAAAAAAATTAAATAGTCCCAATAGTTTCACATAATTTTGTCCTCAAAGAATGCTTAGTAATGAAACCAACGAATCTAAGTCTTTGAATAAATCATCTAGGCTAGACTCAAAGTGTGTGTGTGCTAACGTTCATTCACAGCTTTATTCCCAGGTAAGCCAACTTAATGATTTCGCTTAAAAATCGGGATCGATGGGTCAAACCAAACTAGATATCTCAATTAAGCTCGGTAATTGCTTTTCTGTGCTCAATATGGTATGATTTCTTTTTTTTTTTTTTGGTCTCTCTTTTCATTGCCTTTCTTTTTGCAATTCTTTTTTTTTTTTAAACACACCTACCATTTAAGGTAGCATTTCTCCTCATGGTGGTCCTAATACTCGCCCATGGGTAGATTCACGCTTATCAGTTATAGGTGGTTTATTTTCTTTCTTAGAGACATTTTCTTTTATTTTCAATCATACCATACGTCATAACACAAACAAATCAGGATATACATCTAAGCAAACGGTCATTCATCGACATGTAATTTCTTCAACTAGTCACTTTGTTAACTACTCAGGCTTTCACTGCTAAAAACCCATAATTAAGTGCTTACGAGTCTAACATAGATAAATTATTCAAAGCATCAGATAAAAGTGCATTAAAGGACTTATCGTTTATAAGATTTCATCCTAACACAAACAATATCATCATATGACTTATGTTTAACTATCAAGGACTAAAACAAACAAAATAATTTTTTTTTTGATAGAAAATGATAAAATGTATTTATGACAGGTATTATCATGCGCATGCATACACCCCCACACTTAAAACTTGCATTGTCCTCAATGTAAGATAAATATAAAGAAAAAAAAGATTAAGGAACAACACTACCAGGCGCGGAGTTGATCAGGTTCCTGCTGGCGAGACTTTGGTTGTGTGGCTGTGTAGGTTGTGCTAACTCCTGCATAAACACTCATGCAAATAGAAAAATAAACATGCAGTTAGCACACAATAAAATAAAATAAAACTAAAGTAAATAAAATAAAATAAATGCAAATGCAAGGGTTGCCTCCCTACTAGCGCTAAGTTTAACGTCTTCAGCCAGATGCAAACACTCAGGTTGTCAGTGTGGTTTCCATCTAGCATACTGATGAATGCACGAGAGGGAATTTATGTCTAGCTGCGGCAGTGTACCCACGGATCCTCCGGGGTCTGGTGGCTGAAATTTGGTACTGCACATAAGGAAAGATTCACTCAATGTTCTTTTTAATCTCACAGGTATCATCTTTAATTGAGCATTAACTCTCATTTTCCTCTTTTTTTGGTTCTTTGGGACCAGTTTCAGTTCAAGGGGATTTGATTCAGGTTGTAGAGACGTTGTTCCTGGTAGGACTGTTTCTAGCATGTATGAGTAATGATACTCTTCATCACCCTGTGGTTGTTTCTCGACATGAAAACTGTTAAGTTCTTGAGGAGAGGGTACCCTAACTGGGAAATGTAACACTTGTTCTACCTGAGATGTGTTAACACTATTATCCTTAGGGTTACCTATAGCGTTGGAAGTATTCTGCATCCCTACCTCTTCACCGCTCCTAGTGATTATGGCATTAACAACTCTTATACTGGATACCTCATGATTAGCCTGTGTCATGTGTTGACCTAGTGGATTAGGTTGAGTCTGGGATGAGAATTTTTCTTGTTCTTGTACACTCAGGACATTAGTCAATTTAGAGATTTGACTCCTAATTTCCTTTTGGTCTTCAACTACCTGAGCTATCAACGACTCAATCCTTTGATTGGTTTTACTTTGGGTCTCTACAAATGCATGACAGGTATCCTCTAAAGAATTTATAGGAATAATAGGTGTGTCATACTGTGAGGTACTGTAACTCCTAGTTTGTGGTGTCTGGGTAGGCTGATAAGACTCCTGCCTCCAACTAACATTAGGATGGTTCCGCCAACTAGGATTATAGGTGTCTGGGTATGGTGTGTGAGGCTTCTGATACGTCCCTAATGCATGGCATTGTTCGTCATCTGTCCTTCTCATCTCACCATATATCGTACACTCTTGAGATTCTATGTGAGCTACTGTCTGCATAGACATGCTATCTTTGGCTAGTAAGGCTCCAATCTGTCTAGTTAACAGTTCCACTTTTGCTTTAAGGCTATCATCTTCTCTCAATTGATGTACGCTCCTACTAGAAGGGGTAGGGTATGTCCTATTAGTGCTATCCATGGAATTGGGTCCAGTCCAGGTATGAGACTTCTTAGCTAGGTCATCTAAATATTCGAGCGCCTCATCAGGGTCATTTTGAATGAATTTACCATTGCACATCGTCTCAACGAATTGGCGCTCCCTAGGTGTCAATCCATCATAGAAGTAACTGACTAAACGCCAACTTTCAAATCCATGGTGAGGGCAACTAGCTAACAACTCCTTATACCGCTCCCACATTTGATAAAGGGTCTCGCTGTCTCTCTGGGAGAAGGTAGAGATTTTTCTTTTCAGGGCATCTGTCTTATGGTGTGGGAAGTATTTGTCGAAGAATGCCCGGGTCATCTCACCCCACGACCCTATTGACCTGGGTCTTAAAGAATATAACCAGCTCTTAGCTCTATCCTTAAGGGCAAAAGGAAAGAACTTAAGTCTAATTGTATCAGTGGTTCCAAATCGGTCATGGAAGATTGCTACTACCTCTTCAAATTCCCTAATATGCACGTAAGGGTTCTCGCTCTCTAAACCGTGAAAAGTTGGAAGATACTGTATCATTCCAGGCCTAAAGTCTATGTGTGGTGCATTAGGGGGGAACATGATGCACGAAGGTGTAGCTGTGCGAGTTGGGTGGCGGTACTCTTCAAGAGTCCTCCTAGGTGGTCTCTCGTATTCACTCATGTTAGAAAAAGGATTTTCAAATATGTTCTCAGAATCTGAGCTTTCTTCTTCAGTCCTAACAAATCTACCAGATATATCCATATGTCTAGACATGTAATTGAACTCAATTAATACGGGAAACAGGAAAACAATTATATAAATAAATAAAAGGAATAAACTAAAAATTAAGATTTAACTAAAACTAAAACAAAAATAAAATTACTAAAATAAAAAGAACTAATTAAAAATAAAATACTAAAATACTAAAAGAAAATAAATAAGCGAATAATAAATTAATAAAATAAAATAAAATACTAATAATAAAATAATAAAAAAATGGAACGAAGTTACCGCTTCGTTGTTCACTAAGCAAACCTGATCATTTTGCTTGTAAACCGTCTCCCCGGCAACGGCACCAAATTTTGATTACGCCCAAAAATAACTCGCGGTTATTGCAGTATAGTTGGGGTGTCGATTCCTCAGATAAAAGGTTACATGAACTGATTTAGTCAAACAAAAACGTTAACGGTAACTGAATAAATAAAACGATAAAAATTGGTAATTAAATTTTAAGATAAATAAAATAAAGGAAAGATAATAAAAGATAACAGCAGAGAGATATGACAAAGCTTCGGGAATCCCTCTTGCATCGAACTCCTATATTTAGTTATTGATTCCTTTAACCAACAACCGGAACATATTCAATTCTACGCATATTAAATTCTAGGGTAATTAATGATTATTTTCTCTATGTTAACAACACACAAAAGTCATCGTTACGAGCTATCTAACGTCGACAATATACCCTTAGGCAATACTGCAGTAGAAGACCAACACATAAAACGACTTTTACCAGTCACAATTAAATTCGCAAACCACACATAGAAGAAGCATGACTGGATCTATATGGGATTTAACAAAACATAATTTCTGGATTAAATAATCGAAAGATAATAGAAAATAACAACTATTAATTTTATTAAACGATTAAAAGGTTCGTAGGAATCAGAAACACAAATAATAAAAATCCAACACAAGAGTTCATCCCTAGCTTTGCCTAGGGGATTAGTTCCCCATAAAAGAAATAAAAATAACCCGGGATTGGAGATAAATATTGTTCTGAATCATCACGGCTCCGTGTCCCGATTCCTTTGCTCTGATTTCTTCTCTCTCGGCTCTGCTCTCTTTTTTCAATTATGCGCAGGCTTTTGATTTTATTGTTGTTTATGCGCATAGAGCGCTGCTTCACGCCACTAGCCTCCTCGTTGAGTCTGGACGAACTGTTATATTTATAGTGGTGTCTGGGTGTCATTAGGATTTTAGAAAACCCTAAATTTTAAAAGCTGAAATGCAGGATGCTTCCTTCCGCAGCGCCGCGGCTCCTTAAGTGGGCGCCACGGCGCCAAACTCTCTGGACTTTTGTATGGAGTGCTGATGAGGGCGCCGCGACGCCTGTCCTTATTATCTAAAATGGCGCTGCGGCGCCATTGACCTTCTCGGCGCCATGGCGCCCAACTCTCTGGATCTTGTATGGGGAACTTGGCGCCATGGCGCCAGTCTTGTTTTAAGGGCATCGTGGCCCTTATTTCTGGAGCCGCGGCGATAGTTCAATTTCTGCCCTTTTGTGTTCTCAGCTCCTGCGTGTCTCTCATGCATCAGTATGGCCCCTAAACACTTGCAATTATCCCAGGATCTATGTATTAATATTCCTACAAATAAAAGTCACTAAATTAGTTTAAATAATAAATATTTCTAAATTAATATATCAATGGAATTATGTGATAAAACATAAAATATAAAACTAAATACTTAACAATAAACCTAGATAAGTGATGTTTCAGAGTACATTTTCACGCACTTATCAATTCTCGTCCTCTTTTCTTCCTCGAAGATCCTGGTCTTTGCCATCTCCATAGTGACTTTCCCATCTGCGGCTGAATTGATCACCATAGATCTGAACGTTTCCCAAGATTCTGGTAACGTATTAAGGAGTATTAAGCCATTTACCTCATCACCGAAGTCTATGCCCAATCCAGACAATTCCTTCATGGTTCCGAGGAAATCATTGATATGGTTCGCCACTACTGTACCTTCCTGGTATTTCAACCCCGTCATTTTCTTGATGTAGTACAGCTTGTTGTTGTCAGTCTTTGCATCTTCACTGACATGGTTCACGATACTGTCGTCGATCCACTGACGAATAATACTGCATGTTTTCTGGTGAAGATTAGCCCACTTCTCATCGGATATTCCTTCTGGTTTCTCCTCCAGAAATACCGATCCATCATAGTCCTTCACATACATAAGGTCTTTCATCCTTCCTCTCCATGTGAAATAGTTTGTACTAGTTAACAAAACCATTTTTCTGTTGCCCCCTTCCATCACAAAAATTCTAAGTAGAATTTCAAAAAACAGACCTCACCCTTGCGTCTGGAATGGTCGAAAATGGTGGAAATGATACTTCGTTTGTCAAAATCCGACACAGTGAGCAATTTGCAAATTTTAGAAAGTACAGGGGTCAAAGTGCAATTTCCGAAAGTTCAGGGGCCAAAGTATAATTACGGGAAATTTAAGGGACTAAATTGAAATTTATAAAAAGTTCAGGGACTAAATTGTAAATTACTGAAAGTTTAGGGCTAAAATATAATTTCCAGAAAGTTCAGGGACCTATATGAAATTTGCCAGACACCGCTGACGTGGCAGGTCTGCTGACGTGGGGAACAAGTGTCGCTGACGTGTCGGATGACGTGGCAGATGACTGGACTGCTGACTGGGCACTGACTGGTCGACACGTGGCGCTGACTGGACTGTTGATGTGGCAGTCGTCTTCAACCTTCAGAGCGCGTGGGCGCGTGGAATGCGCGTGAAGCACGTGAATCGTCCTCTGTCCGGCGCGTGGCGCAAGTGCAGCTTCCTCAGGCCTCCGTTCGATTGCGGAAAATACCGTCGTGAAAAGTTTGATGGTATGCTCAAAATCGATTTTTGACAACCTTTGTCGGAACCGACTTTCCGAACCGAATCTCCGTTACAGAGTTTCGGGATCCCACCGTGGAACCTTAGCTCCTGATACCACTTGTTGTGATTAAACACACACAATAGAGGAGATGTGAGAGAAAATTCTTCTTTAGATTACACAAACAAAGAATTACAAAGCTTTATACCACAAGCTTTACAAAAAACTCTCAACCCTCTTTACTCTCTATTATTACAAATTCTGGGATACTGGGATGCTTAACAATGGTCTCCATAGCTCCTTTTATAATGCCCAAAACCGTGTGAACAGTGCCACATGGTTTTGGCAAATTTTTCAACTCAAACTTTCGGTGGAAAGCTTGCCAATTCTTTCAACCTTGCTTTCGGTGGCTTTTGGTATCTTCTGCATGTTGCTTCTTATCATCTCAGCTGGAGTCTACTGCATGGGGCATGCATTGCTGTTTTCAACAATTACTCATATTACCTTCTTCAATTAGCAATTCTCCTTGTTGAACTTATACCTGCAGAGAGGACAGCTAGCGTGTCATTCAAGCCACTGATTAATACATTTCATGTCAAGTGAATGCCTATACTTGGGCAACAATCAAATCATTTCAGTATCTTCAAATCTTGATCAGCAACCTGCACACTCCAAGTAGCTTTGCTGGATACATATTCTTGACCATATTATATAATATATGAACCTCGGATTAATCTAAATTTTCCCAAAAAAATCTCTAAATTAGGATAAGTGGGTTTTTTTAAAAAAAAAACAAAAACAAAAACAAAAACAAAAGGAAGTGGATAAAATTAATTTCTGAAAGGGGAATGATAATCAAACCTGAGCCTAAGTCACAGAAATTCATAACACATTATATTTATTATGATTCAAAATTTGGCATTTTAATACTGAAAATATGTTAGATTTGATCATAATTAAACACATAAAATCTTTTATGTCACGCTAAGAAGAATAATAATGAATACCATTATCAAACAATAATTACGAATCTTTGTTAAATTTTCCCAATAACGTAACTACAAAAAGAATGAGTTTTACAACACTAATTAATTAGTTATTACCTGAATAGTGAGAGCCTTAATGACTTGCTTAGTCATGAGTATGATTTACACCATTCTTTTAATAGTAATTTAATTTTTTTTTTTTTGGAAACATTGGAAACTCCGCTGTCAAATCACTCGACTCGGGTTTAAGCAGAGCATGTAAAACCCTTGGTTGCCCCATGATCTTACAAGAAGTGTATCCTTTGAATTCAAACCTAAGACTTGGATAATCAAATCTTATGAATGTAAGATTAGCGAATGAATGGAGATCCATTCGACACGAAGATTCATCACGAGGTGTGTGTCTCACTCGACGCTGTGAAGATGTAGACTCGGCTTAAAGAGAGTACTCCACTTGGAGAAAGCTCTCTGTCGCGTGACCATGTGCAGACCACTCAAAGTCAGCCCATCATAAACATCCATGTCGTCCCAACATACGGACCAGCCCCCAAACTCGTTCCATTATAATGCCTATCCCTAAGCTCACGCAACAATAAATTGATACGACAACAAAGCCCAAACGATAACCCAATAGAGAAGCAGTCGGCTCATAAAACCGTCTAAAAGGAAAACAGCCCACGGTAAAAATTGTTCAGCTCATAAAGCCCGTGAGCCCACCACTAGCCATCTCCAATAGACAAAAGACATCGAGCCCACGCACGTCGAGAAGAACTATCAAGCCAAGAGGAAGACCCCTGCCCCCAATTGCCCACAACGCCTAAAGTAGACAAAAAGCCACACAGAGGTCTAGCTCACAAAACCAGATAAAAAATGCTTAAGGAATCCCACATCGCTTATGAAACCACTTGCTCAAAAAAAAAACTAACTCAAACTTCTATGTTTTAGAAGGGTAGCAAGATCCAGTCCCTCACAGCACGAGAAATGGATTAACACCCTCACTCTAACCCCATGCATTTTTAATGGAATCAGGAAAGGTTTCATGAAAACTCAGTCCACACCTCACAGTAGAACAGAACTCAACTTCAATTTGATCTACTGTGACCGAGCTTCTATCAAAACTCTCTTGTTTCTCTCATACCAAACGAAATATACAGTGGCAGCTAACATAATCCCAAAAGCGGGGGACCGAGTTCCCGGCTATTCAATTCAGCTATAAGTCATTTAATTCACTCTCTTTTTATATCCTTCCTCTTTTGATCCCAAGCATTGGAGTAGGGGTGCAGTTAGAAATTTCCCATAGATGTCGACAGAGCTTACAAACATACACAGCACGGTAAGCAAGCCGAACCAACACAGTCCTAAAGCGAGAACAGACAGTCCAAAAACCAATTGCAACACAACTTGATTAAGCCCAGATCAATACCTTATCAGCTCAAACGAAACACCACAAACACAAAGCCCACCTGCCACATAGTAGAGTCCCACATCGATTAAATCAGATAGGGGATACCTAAATGAGTAAATAAAATCGTCCCACATCGATCATCAAACACCACAAATTGATAACACACTAGAGGCCGAATTTGAGTCACCCGGATCCCCTAACTGCCAATTTGCAAGTCAATCTAGATTCCAAATCTGCTTTATTGCATCAGAAAAAGAGATGTTATCATCTGATAGCTCTAAGGATCTACTCAATCACACCATCTTTTGATTTTGAGCATTTGTCAAAGACTCTCCTATTTCGCTCATACCAGACATTGATGGTGAAGGCTACACCGGCTCGTTATCCTTCCACTGTTTGGAGCAGGAAGTTTACGCTGCCCTCGAGCTCGGTAAACCAAGGCTGCTAAAGTAATTCTGGCCATTATGGTAACAGTCAACCCGAATCAGATTTATACTCGTCTAAGCCATTGAGCTGTGGTTCGCCGTGACCCGACTCATTAGATACATGATCCGGGAGCAGCACCTCATGTTCATACGCGTTGGCATATCTACTCGACAATCACCCTAAGCCTACTGGTATTCTCCAATAACCAAGAATGTGGCATTCATGGAGAATGTGTGGAGAATGTATGTTAGAGCTACCTTTATCAAAGTAGTGTCGTAGAATTGAAAGTGGCGCCACCAAATCTGTCTCCTCAAATTTTGGCACAATACTTTGAGCGAGACAGTTTCAATTCTAAGACAAGAGCAAGCTCTAAGGTTGACACACAAACAGAAGTTTCCAATTCCAAACAGCCGATGTAACAAGATACGTACAATCGGCCAAATAAAGCCAGTGTATCCTTACAAGATGAATCAGTCTTCGTCTCCTTGTAGTTTATGCTCAGATATAGAAAGAAGTCCTCTAACTGGTGGATTAAGGACCAGTAGTACGACTATGGAGAGGCCATCTGAAGACAGCCTATGCTACTTAAACATCTTCCAGCCGACATGCATAAATCCAGCAACGTGAATTTCCCTGACCGACATGTATGAAACCAATAACGGAAATATCTTCCAGTCGACATGTATAAATCATGTACCATGAATATCCACTAACCGACATGCATGAATCCAATAATGGAAATATATTTTAGCGATCATGAATGAATCCAGTACGTGAGTATCTTCCAGCCGAGTCGATGAGATGAGCATGCGATACGGGCTCACACGCAGCAACGACAGCCAAAGTCCAGCCCACCGAGATTAGCCCTAACTCAACAATCACCAGCCGACTCACGTCTATCAACATACGACCAAATGCCATGAGTGCCAACAGACCCAATGCCTAAGTGAGCCCAAGTCAAAATAAAGAGACACTTAATTTACTTCCTAAGCACAGACTAGGCCCATCATAAGAGACGGCCCACCCATGAAAGGTCCTATACACGTATTAAATCCTTTAGGCCGAAGACAAGTAAAACCAAAGAAACCTCACAAGCGACAAAGCGGAGAAAAACCCTACGCTACTTGCAAATGAGGAGTGGTTCATTCGACAGAGATCTATTTACAATTCTCTGTCGCATGGGATCCAATAGAAGCTTGTAACGATAGTACATGGGAAAGGCGACCCCACGTGAATGAAGAGAATGAGCCCATGCACATGCTATGTTCAAAATTGGGAGGCGCACCAAGCATAAGAGACCAAAACTATTCGCATATATGACTTTTAGTCTAAAATGATCCCAGACAACGTGAATATCAAATGATATCTCTACCAAATACTTTAAAAAAATTAATAATAATAATAACATGGCTATGTTGCAAGCCATCGACTATTAGGTAGACATGATCCTCATACCACAGTAATAAATTGGCCACTCATTCGACTCTACAAGACGTTTCTATATTGGGGAACCTTGGAATGACAAGTACGAAAGAAAAGTATACCATCCAACTGACTACTTGATAAATCAACTCAATCAACAGAGCTTATCGATACTGAAAGATCAACTAGCTTACTCAATGAAGTCTCCAAGCGACAGGCAAAAGGTACTTGCTCTTTTTCGCTTTCATGATTCATGTTTTCAAAACTTGCAGGTAATGGAGTACGACATATGTCAATACCCGGATCTTCTTTAGGTCCAGACGACATGCAGACTCGGTTTGGTCTCTCATTCGATTCCAGACGAGTGAATATCTTCCTGGACTTATCAAGTCCAATCGACGGGAACACTCCTCCATTGACTCATGTCGAGTCAAGTTGTAGACATGGATTACATATGTCGTATGACTTATATCTACCTGGTCTCATCAAGTCCAGTCGACCGGGGACATCCCCCTTGGACTCATGTCGAGTCAAGATGTAGACATGATTTACACATGTCGTATGAATTATATCCTGAATCTTCATCCAGATCAATCGACCGGGGACATCCCCATTGGACTAATGTCGAGTCAAGTTGTAGACATGGTTTATACATGTCGTATGAATTATATCCTGAATCTTCATCTGGTTCAGTCGACTGGAAACATCCCTCATGGCTTATGTAGAGTCAACATATGTCTTTCATCTGTCTAGAAAAATTTGAAGACTCCCCTGGTCCATGACCAGTAGTATGAAGATTGTCCTAACCTTCATATGGTTCAGTCGACTGAGAACATCCCTCATGGCTTATGTAGAGTCAACATATGTCCTTCATCTGGTCTAGAAAAATTTGAAGACTCCCCGGTCCATGACCAGTAGTATGAAGATTGTCCTAACTTCATCTGGTTCAGTCGACAAAGAACATCCCTCATGGCTTATGTAGAGTCAATAAATGTCCTTCATCTGCTCTAGAAAAATTTGAAGACTCTCATGGTCCATGACCAGTAGTATGGAGATTGTCCTGATCTTCATCTAGTTCAGTCGACTGGGAACATCCCCCATGGATTCATGTCGAGTCAAGTTGTAGACATATATTACACATGTCGTATGACATATATCCTGACCTTCATCTGGTTCAGTCGACTGGGTACTTCCCCAATGGCTCTTGTATAGTCAAGTTCATGATCCTGACCTTCATCTAGCTTATTCGAATAGACACATCCACGATGGATTATGTAGAGTCAAGTTCATAACTTGACATTCGTTTGGTTCAATCAATAGGCAGCATCGACGCACAGGTACACCTTCATCCTATAGTCTTGACACGCGCGTCAATTACTCTCCAAGCCAAGGACTCCTCGACTTAGAGAGTAGGGGATAAACTGTATGGGCCAAATTTGGGCCCCAGGGTAAAATCGACATTTCACCTCCGGACCAACTAGACAGCCAAAGACCTGAAATCTATTAGAGATCCCAACTCATAAACTGTATTGGGGCAAGGGATCCTAGAAGCCTAAGCCCATTACTAATAAAATATGTGACCCAGAATAGCTAATAAACACTTCAGTTACCAGTTCAGAAAACGCATAAACCCATAACCCTCACCATTTAATCGACCGTTTCAAAGACATCCAACGTACAAAAGAGTAAATGAACGTGTCTAAAATGACTTATAAAAGGAAGAGGTTTCATTTGGAGGGAAGGGGTCTCTAAGCTTTTTACTGTCTAAACATCGGTCACCGCCCTCACGATAATCAACCTAACTCAAGGCAACATCAAGCCTTGCTCCTCCATTATATACAGCTCGTCTTCACTACTAACTTGAGCGTCGGAAAACCTACGGCATCCACCACACTGGTTGGCAGTACTTCCCACTCACTCTACTTTATTTTGCAGGATCGCTAGTGCCCTCAATCATTAAATTCTCAATTTTGGACCTCGGCCGAATCAGCGTCTATAATTTGGCGTCCACCGTGGGGCCCTAGCGATTCATAACATGCAAAGATCTCTCCATCTACGATCCTTCCAAACACCCTACTCGTATGGCGTCAACCAACGAGCAAACACCATATCTCATGATCACTTAATTAGCCTTCCTCCAAGAATAATTACATAAATTAGGATTGTCATCTAGCCCATTTGTTCCGTTCTTAATGAGAAATCCATTTGCTCCAATCAACATATATGGACCATCATTTGAACCATTCTACACACTTCCTCCACTCATGAAAGGTCTTATACACGTATTAAATCCTTTAGGCCGAAGACAAGTAAAACCAAAAAAACCTCACAAGCGACAAAGCAGAGATAAACCCTACGCTACATGCAAATGAGGAGTGGTTCATTCGACAGAGCTCCATTCACAATTCTCTGTCGCATGGGATCCAATAAAAGCTTGTAACGATAGTACATGGGAAAGGCGACCCCACATGAATGAAGAGAATGAGCCCATGCACATGCTATGTTCAAAATTGGGAGGCGCACCAAGCATAAGAGACCAAAACTATTCGCATATATGACTTTTAGTCAAAATGATCCCAGACAACGTGAATATCAAATGATATATCTACCAAATACTTAAATAATAATAATAATAATAATAATAATATAATAATAATAATAATAATAATAATAATAATAATAATAATAATACCATGGCTATGTTGCTAGCCATTGACTATTAGGTAGACATAATCCTCATACCACAGTAATAAATTGGCCACCAATTCGACTCTACAAGACGTTCCTATATTGGGGAACCTTGGAATGACAAGTACGAAAGAAAAGTATACCATCCAACTGACTACTGGATAAATCAACTCAATCAACAGAGCTTATCGATACTGAAAGATCAACTAGCTTACTCAATGAAGTCTCCAAGCGACAGGCAAAAGTTACTTGCTCGTTTTCGCTTTCATGATTCATGTTTTCAAAACTTATAGGTAATGGAGTACGACATATGAGAATACCCGGATCTTCTTTAGGTACAGACGACATGCAGACTCGGTTTGGTCTCTCTTTCGATTCCAGACGAGTGAATGTCTTCCTAGACTTATCAAGTCCAATCGACGGGAACACTCCCCCATTGACTCATGTCCAGTCAAGTTGTAGACATGGATTACACATGTCGTATGACTTATATCTACCTGGCCTTATCAAGTCTAGTCGACCGGGGACATCTCTCTTGGACTCATGTCGAGTCAAGATATAGACATGGTTTACACATGTCGTATGAATTATATCCTGAATCTTTATCTAGATCAGTCGACCGGGGACATCCCCCTTGGACTCATGTCAAGTCAAGTTGTAGACATGGTTTATACATGTCGTATGAATTATATCCTGAATCTTCATCTGGTTCAGTCGACTGGGAAAATCCCTCATGGCTTATGTAGAGTAAACATATGTCATTCATCTGGTCTAGAAAAATTTGAAGACTCCCCAGGTCCATGACCAGTAGTATGAAGATTGTCCTAACCTTCATCTGGTTCTGTCGACTGGGAACATCCTTAATGGCTTATGTAGAGTCAACATATGTCCTTCATCTGGTCTAGAAAAATTTGAAGACTCCCCTGGTCCATGACTAGTAGTATGGAGATTGTCCCGACCTTCATCTGGTTCAGTCGACTGGGAACATCCCTCATGGATTCATGTCGAGTCAAGTTGTAGACATATATTACATATGTCGTATGACATATATCCTGACCTTCATCTGGTTCAGTCGACTGGGTACTTCACCAATGGCTCTTGTAGAGTCAAGTTCATGATCCTGACCTTCATCTAGCTTATTCGACTGGACACATCCACGATGGATTATGTAGAGTCAAGTTCATAACTTGACATTCATTTGGTTTAATCAATAGGCAGCATCGACGCACAGGTACACTTTCATCCTATAGTCTCGACACGCGCGTTAATTACTCTCCAAGCCAATGACTCCTCGACTTAGAGAGTAGGGGACAAAATGTACGGGCCAAATTTAGGTCCAAAGGTAAAATCGATATTTCACCTCCGGACCAACTAGATAGCGAAAGACCCGAAATCTATTAAAGATCCCAACTCATAAACTGTATTGGGCCAAGGGATCCTAGAAGCCTAAGCCCATTACCAATAAAAGATGTGACCCAGAATAGCCAATAAAAACTTCAGTTACCAGTTCAGGTTAACGCTTAAACCCATAACCCCACCATTTAATCGACCGTTTCAAAGACATCCAACAGACAGAAGAGTAAATGAACGTGTCTAAAATGACTTTAAAAGGAAGAGGTTTCACTTGGAGGGAGGGGGTCTGAGCTCTCATACTTGAGCTCTCTAAGCTTTTTACTCTCTAAACACCGGTCATCGCCCTCACGACAATCAACATAACTCAAGGTAACATCAAGCCTTGCTCCTCCATTATATACAACTCGTCTTCACTACTGACTTGAGCGTCGGAGAGCCTACGGCACCCACCACACCGGTGGGCAGTACTCCCCGCTCACTCTACTTTATTTTGCAGGACCACTAGTGCCCTCAATCATTAAATTCTCGATTGTGGACCTCGGCCGAAATCAGCGTCTATAATTTGGCACCCACCGTGGGGCCCTAGCGATTCATAACATGCAAAGATCTCTCCATCTACGATCCTTACAAACACCTTACTCGTATGGCGTCACTCAACGAGCAAACACCATATCTCATGATCACTTAATTAGCCATCCTCCAAGAACAATTACATACATTAGGATTGTCATCTGGCCCATTTTTTCCGTTCTTAATATGAAATTCATTTGCTCCAATCAACATATATGGACCATCATTTGAACCATTCTACACACTTCCTCCAGCCGACATGAGAATATCCTCATAATTCACACCATACTCAATCAACCTATAATCATTCTCTATAATTGACATCTATTCGAGACTGCTTGGGGCGGTTATCATCTACTATAGATGGCATAGATAGAATGCCATAACCTTCAGACTATGTAAGAGGATTGTCATCTCCTTCAGGTGTCATGAAAGGTTACACGAAAGGAGTGTCATCAATTATTGATTCCATTAGACCATAGTCTCATGGACCTACATCAGAAGCAAGGCGTCTCCCTTCAATGGAATTATATTTCCTACCATTTACCTCACTTGATGAAGCGATGTGTTTGTCATGAGGAGGATGTCTCAATCGACGGTACCCGAATGAAGGCTTGGCGTAGACATCGTCGACATTAGAAAGGCATGTGACTTATAATTAGTGTCATAGTTTGGGGACTTGTTATGAATGTCTCAGTCGATACTACACCATATACCTTGATAATTATTATGGGTGCCCCAGTCGACATTAATATGTGACTTGAGACTTATGACAGATGTCTTAGTAGGTATTACGGTTCATAATATGAGACTTATTATGGGTGTCTCAATCAACACTACAATTTACAACCAGGTAACTGTTACAATTAGACACAGTCGACATTTACAATATCTAACATAGTTAGAGATGTCTCACTCGACATTAGTGTACTGTTAAAGATGTCCCAATTGATATTACCATGTGTAGCTTGTCACTTGCTAAAGATTCCACTCGACACTCCACATATATGACTTGACACTTGTTTAAGATCTTATTCAACATGAGATGGAAGAAGTTCTAGCTAGTCTGAGACTCACTCAACACGAGGAGGAAGAGCTCTTAACTAGAGGCAAAGGTTTCATTCGGCACGACATGAATGTATGATTAGCGAATGGATGGAGATCCATTCGACACGAAGATTCTCATGAGGTGTGTGTCCCACTCGATGCTGTGAAGATGTTGACTCGGCTTAAAGAGGACACTCCACTTGGAGAAAGCTCTCTGTCGCATGACCATATGCAGATCACCCAAAGTCATCCCATCATAAAGATCCATGTCGTCCCAACATACGGACCAGCCCCCAAACTCGTTCCATTATAATACATATCTCTAAGCTCATGCAACAATAAATTGATATGACAACAAAGCCCAAACGATAACCCAATAGCGAAGCAGTCGGCTCATAAAGCCGTCTAAAAGGAAAACAGCCCACGGTAAAAATTGTTCAGCTTATAAAACCTGTGAGCCCGCCACTAGCCATCTCCAACAGACAAAATACATCCAGCCCACGCACGTCGAGAAGAACTATCAAGCCAAGAGGAAGACCCCTGCCCCCAATTGGGCCACAACGCCTGATGTAGACAGAAAGCCACGCAGAGGTCCAGCTCACAAAATCCAAATCAAAAATGCTTAAGGAATCCCACATCACTTATGAAACCACTTGCTCAAAAAAAAAACTAACTCAAACTTCTATGCTTTAGAAGGCTAGCAAGATCCAGTCCCTCAAAGCACGAGAAATGGATTAGCACCCTCACTCTAACCCCCATGCATTTTTAATGGAATCAGGAAAGGTTTCATGAAAACTCAGTCCACACCTCACAGTAGAACAGAACTCAACTTCAATTTGATCTACTGTGACCGAGCTTCTATCAAAACTCTCCTGTTTCTCTCATACCAAACGAAATATACAGTGGCAGCTAACATAATCCCAAAAGCGGGGGACCGAGTTCCCGGCTATTCAATTCAGCTATAAGTCATTTAATTCACTCTCTTTTTATATCCTTTCTTTCTTGATCCCAAGCATTGAAGTATGGGTGCAGTTAGAAATTTCCCATAGATGTCGATAGAGCTTACAAACATACATAGCACGGTAAGCAAGTCGAACCAACACGGCCCTAAAGTGAGAACAGACAGTCCAAAAACCAACTGCAACACAACTTGATTAGGCCCAGATCAATACCTTATCAGCTCAAACGAAACACCACAAACACAAAGCCCACCTACCACATAGTAGAGTCCCACATCGATTAAATCAGATGGGGGTTACCAAAATGAGCAAATAAAATCGTCCCATATCGACCATCAAACACCACAAATTGATAGCACATTAGAGGCCGAATTTGAGTCAACCGGATCCCCTAACTGCCAATTTACAAGTCAATCTAGATTCCAAATCTGCTTTATTGCATCAGAAAAATAGATGTTATCATCTGATAGTGCTAAGGATCTCCTCAATCACACCATCTGTTGATTTTGAGCATTTGTCAAAGACTCTCCTGTTTCGCTTATACCAGACATTGATGGTGAAGGCTGCATCGGCTCGTTATCCTTCCACTGTTTGGAGCGGGAAGTTTGTGCTGCTCTCGAGCTCGGTAAACCAAGGCTGCTAAAGTAATTCTGGCCACTATGGTAACAGTCAACCTGAATCAGATTTATACTCGTCTAAGCCCATCAAGTCGTGGTTCGCCGTGACCCGACTCATTAGATACATGATCCGCGAGCAGCACCTCATGTTCATACGCGTTGGCATATCTACTCGGCCATCACCCTAAGTCTACTGGTATTCACCGAGAACCAAGAATGTGGCATTCATGGAGAATGTATGTTAGAGATACCTTTATCAAAGTGGTGTCGTAGAATTGAAAGTGGCGCCACCAAATCTGTCTCCTCAAATTTTGGCACAATGCTTTGAGCGAGACAGTTCTAGTTCTAAGACAGGAGCAGGCTCTAAGGTTGACACACAAACAGAAGTTTCCAATTCCAAACAGCCGATGCAACAAGATACATATAATCGGCCAAATAAAGCCAGTGTATCCTTACAAGATGAATCAGTCTTCGTCTCCTTGTAGTTCATGCTCGGATATAGAAAGAAGTCCTATAACTGGTGGATTGGGGACCAGTAGTACGACTATGGAGAGGCCATCTGAAGACACCCCATACTACTTAAACGTCTTCCAGCCGACATGCATAAATCCAGCAACGTGAATTTCTCTGACCGACATGTATGAAACCAATAACGAAAATGTCTTCCAGTCGACATGTATAAATCCTGTAACATGAATATCCACTAGCCGACATGCATGAATCCAATAATGGAAATATATTTCAGCGATCATGAATGAATCCAGTACGTGAGTATCTTCCAGCCGAGTCGACGAGATGAGCATGCGATACGGGCTCACACGCAGCAACGACAGCCAAAGTCCAGCCCACCGAGATTAGCCTAACTCAACAACCACCAGCCGACTCACGTCCATCAACATACGACCAAATGCCATGAATGCCAATAGACCCAATGCCTAAGTGAGCCCAAGTCAAAATAAAGAGACACTTACTTTACTTCCTGAGCACAGACTATGCCCATCATAAGAGACAGCCCACTCATGAAAGGTCTTATACACGTATTAAATCCTTTAGGCCGAAGACAAGTAAAACCAAAGAAACCTCACAAGCGACAAAGCGGAGATAAACCCTACGCTACATGCAAATGAGGAGTGGTTCATTCGACAGAGCTCCATTCATAATTCTCTGTCGCATGAGATCTAATAGAAGCTTGTAACGATAGTACATGGGAAAGGCGAACCCACATGTATGAAGAGAATGAGCCCATGCACATGCTATGTTCAAAATTGGGAGGCGCACCAAGCATAAGAGACCAAAACTATTCGTATATATGACTTTTAGTCTAAAATGATCCCAGACAACGTGAATATCAAATGATATCTCTACCAAATTCTTAAATAATAATAATAATAATAACATGGCTATGATGCAAGCCATCGACTATTAGGTAGACATGATCCTCATACCATAGTAATAAATTGGCCACCCACTCGACTCTACAAGACGTTCCTATATTGGGGAACCTTGGAATGACAAGTACGAAAGAAAAGTATACCATCCAACTAACTACTGGATAAATCAACTCAATCAACAGAGCTTATCGATACTAAAAGATCAACTAGCTTACTCAATGACGTCTCCAACCGACAGGCAAAAGGTACTTGCTCTTTTTCGCTTTCATGATTCATGTTTTCAAAACTTACAGGTTATGGAGTACGACATATGTCAATACCCGGATCTTCTTTAGGTACAGACGACATGCAGACTCAGTTTGGTCTCTCCTTCGATTCCAGACGAGTGAATGTCTTCCTGGACTTATCAAGTCCAATAGACGGGAACACTCCTCTATTGACTCATGTCGAGTCAAATTGTAGACATGGATTACACATGTCGTATGACTTATATTTACCTGGTCTCATCAAGTCCAGTCGACCGGGGACATCCCCATTGGACTCATGTTGAGTCAAGATATAGACATGGTTTACACATGTCGTATAAATTATATCCTGAATCTTCATCTAGATCAGTCGACCGGGGACATCCCTCTTGGACTCATGTCGAGTCAAGTTGTAGACATGGTTTATACATGTCGTATGAATTATATCCTGAATCTTCATCTGGTTCAGTCGACTGAGAACATCCCTCATGGCTTATGTAGAGTCAACATATGTCTTTCATCTGGTCTAGAAAAATTTGAAGACTCCCCTGGTCCATGACCAGTAGTATGAAGATTGTCCTAACCTTCATCTGGTTCAGTCGACTAGGAACATCCCTCATGGCTTATGTAGAGTCAATAAATGTCCTTCATCTGCTCTAGAAAAATTTGAAGACTCTCATGGTCCATGACCAGTAGTATGGAGATTGTCCTGATCTTCATCTAGTTCAGTCGACTGGGAACATCCCCCATGGATTCATGTCGAGTCAAGTTGTAGACATATATTACACATGTCGTATGACATATATCCTTACCTTTATCCGGTTCAGTCGACTGGGTACTTCCCCAATGGCTCTTGTAGAGTCAAGTTCATGATCCTGACCTTCATCTAGCTCATTCGAATAGACACATCCACGATGGATTATGTAGAGTCAAGTTCATAACTTGACATTCGTTTGGTTCAATCAATAGGCAGCATCGACGCACAGGTACACCTTCATCCTATAGTCTTGACACGCGCGTCAATTACTCTCCAAGCCAAGGACTCCTCGACTTAGAGAGTAGGGGACAAACTGTACGGGCCAAATTTAGGCCCAATGGTAAAATCGACATTTCACCTCCGGACCAACTAGACAGCCAAAGACCCTAAATCTATTAAAGATCCCAACTCATAAACTGTATTGGGCCAAGGGATCTTAGAAGCCTAAGCCCATTACTAATAAAAGATGTGACCCAGAATAGCCAATAAACACTTCAGTTACCAGTTCAGGAAAATGCCTGAACCCATAACCCCCACCATTTAATCGACCGTTTCAAAGACATCCAACGGACACAAGAGTAAATGAACGTGTCTAAAATGACTTATAAAATGAAGAGGTTTCACTTGGAGTGAGGGGGGGTCTGAGCTCTCATACTTGAGCTCTCTAAGATTTTTACTCTCTAAACACTGGTCACCGCCCTCACGGCAATCAACATAACTCAAGGTAACATCAAGCCTTGCTCCTCCATTATATACAACTCGTCTTCACTACAGACTTGAGCGTCGGAGAGCCTACGGCACCTACCACACCGGTGGGCAGTACTCCCCGCTCACTCTACTTTATTTTGTAGGATCGCTAGTGCCCCCAATCATTAAATTCTCAATTATGGACCTCGGCCGAAATCAGCGTCTACATTATTAAATTATTATATGAATGAAATGATACCACCATTATATAACAGAATTTTTTAGGCTCATACTATTGCAACTTTTAAGCTGACATGAACTAGGTTTCAAAACCTCTCACCTAATGAAGGAATCAAAGAAAATCTCCCTAGGTAACTAAAAGAGATCTCTTTGAAGAAAATATTTGGCTTTACATCGAGAAATGTTCATATAATCAATTATATCTTATAAAAATATAAATCTTAAAATTTTATTCACCGATATATTCAGATATTACAAATTTGTATTAAATTTGGGTATACGATTAAAACGTTTGTCAAACGTTATATATATATCTGATATAAAATAGATGAACGTTTTCTACATTTTTAATAGCGGCTTGCTGGAAAATAATTCATCTACATTATTTGACATGTTTATAAAAAAAAAATGTACGTACATACAAGGCTAGTAGTTAGTGCATGTAGTATTGCTCCAAGGGACCAAGTGAAAACATGGAGGATATAAACACAAATATAAATTTTAGGTCAAACTGACGTGTATATTATATATATAATAGATATATGTATTTATTATATATTTATTTTCTTGTGAATTTAAAATATATGGTGGGTTGTCCATGTCTAAATTTGATATCGCTTCCATTAATTTTTTATTTTCTTCTAAAAATAATAATAAAACAAACCATTAATATTAGATGGAATAAAATATGTAGGCTAAATGCTTGAACCACTGAAACTAAGTTTAATATATATTATCCGATTTAAACTTTGATATGGTGAACCCAAATTATCATTTGGGAGGGATATTAGTGATGTGCTTATAAATAATTGGACGTGTTTTAAATGGGCCTGCAAATCCACGTAAAGAACATAAACCATGAGGAATTGATGATAAATGTAGTCCAAAACGGACAACATTTGACTTGTTAGACAGGTCATTTCAGTTGGTATCAGTCATTCCCAATCGAAAATGTATGAATTTTTATAACCAACAAGAATGTTGGACTCCGATTAGATTGTGATATCTCATATCTCGTGAAAGAGATATTGGTAATGGACTTATGATATGGCTCCTTTAATAATTCAACATTTGATACACTTGATGTGGACTCACAGACACACAAAAAAAAACAAAAAACAAAAAACAAAAAACAAAAAACAAAAAACAAAAAACAATGATTCAAGTGACAGTCCAGCCATTCAGAGTTCATCAAGCATGCAATCATAGAGTTGCTATTCAATTGGAAATGCAAACCGTAACACAACCATGAGACATGGAAATGATGTTGAATGAGCTTTTGTTTCGGTTGATGCATTGCTTTCAGAAACTATGCTCCTTAAACAGGAGCCAATTCTGAAATTATCACTCCATCCTTGAAGACATTCAACACTGTAAACAGTTACTGAACAAATTTTCCAAATCTTTCTGAGCCTACCCATTCATCAAGAATTCTATATGAAAAAGTATAAAAATGACTTATAATATAAGAAACATAATTATTTCCATTCCGCAACAATCAGGGCCAAAAATGAAAGTTCTACAATGTATCCAAAAGTTCAAACTGATAGGATTTGAGCAGGCCAGCTATTTGTAGGATCAAAATCTACTGTTTACAAAAGGTTTTGGTACTATTTGATGTTAACGCGTCTCCAGGTAAATGGCAATATCAAACAATGATCCCATAAATTGCAATCACAGGAGATAAACAATGGCACCGGTTTACGCAACTAGTGGGATATTCCCAAACCAAAATTTTTGAAATCATCCTGCTTTGGACGCATCTCCAGGTAATTTTGGCTGCAAGCTCCTCCTCAGAAAATCAGACAACTTAGCACTTACAGCACGGCCTCTTTCTAGACAGTGAAAATAGTCGTCCACTAGAGCAAAAGTTTATACAAGAAGCCCATTAAAATAATTTCCAGTGACACAATCTTAGGACCCAATACACGAGTTATAATAAAATTATACGGTGCCAATAGCTATGTTGAATTTTACAGTGTCAACACAAGGTTCAATTTACTTCATCAGAGAAGAGGACAAAATATTAATCCCAGAAAAAGAGATATCAATCTTGAAGATCATCGTAACCACTCCAGTCTTATTCAAGAAAGATTCTAGATGCAAGTTCCTCTACCTCATAGGGAAAAGAATGGAGTAAATAATCTCACCTAGGGTTTTGAATAAACTTAAACACCATAATTATTAGGTCATTTAATATAATCATTCAGAGTGTATTTGGTCAAAGGCTTCAGTATGGCTGTAACTTTATTAGATAATATTTTAAGTCTCTTGGTTGTGGCATATAGGCAAGTGGATACAAACTACAGAAAACAATACATTATATTCAATGGCTACCCTACTTTCCAAGGTAAAAAAACATTTGACAATCATATACGGCTTCCCAGCAGCACTGGATAATCAAAAGAAATGGTACACAAATTGGAGATGAGAAATGGGTACTAATAGTGTCGACAAATACCTGACATTGCACCATGGGTTACAGATGTAATGATCCCATGTTCCATGGGTTCACCTTGCACAAGCAATGATCCTTCTGGAAAGGCAGAGAGGATCGAGTTTGGAAAAACTAAATAAGCAAATGCCTTCATTTTCTGCTATACACGAGATAAGATGTCAAGAGATAGAAATTTACACATGATAATAAATGGCATCCAACTACAAAAAGTGTATTGCTTATCCTTCTACAACACACAAAGAACCAGTACATTTCCCATCACAATTGAAAAAAATGAGTTCACCAATCTATTTACATCTCTACATGGGAAAGGTTTGACATTTTTCAAAAATTTTATTTTCCATCTTTTGTTTGGTTTCTTCTTCATATTCTACATGCTTTCCGAGTAGAATCACGACCGTGAGGGGAATTTATCTGAGTAAGTTGATTGATGTAAAGCAGGGGAAGAAAGAATGCAAAACCTTGTTCGTTTTAACAAAGAAAGCTCATGTAGACTAACTTACACTCACAAAAAATCATTATAAATGCAAACAAAGAAATCATAGTAACCTGCTCTTCTAACTTTGTAGGATCCAGTATACAATATCCACTCTCTGCCAAGCAACAACATATTGCCACTGAAAAAACCAGCATTACAAAGTCAGCAGTCAATTATCAAGTATAAACACACTGAAAATTTACCAAAAGTCTTCATAAGTAACTACCGGCAAGATGCTTCATAGGAATTCCAGCATCTACAAGGGCAGCACACGCTGCATTTATGGCACAAGGTAGAAGCTATAGTAGGTTCAGTCAAGAAACAACCATTACCAGTAAAAGCATGAACTGAGCAGTAAAGTCATTTCCATGTGATGTGATATATAATTAATCACAATGCTATAACAAAATGCATTATTATCAAGGATACAGCACCGTCATCATGGACGACCTGCACAAAAAAAAAACTCTCAAATGTAAATTTCTACAAGTAAAGCAAATACGGATAACTTCTATCACTAAACAGAAATACAGTAATACGAAGAGGCTGTAAGAATCCAGGATTTGCTCTTAAATATAAATTCCCTCACCTGAATTATAACTGACGTTGTGGTATTTGGGTTGATTGTCAAAATGCATATACTTTGCAAAGTCCGCTTCAATATCATCTCATATTCTTTTTCCGGTTTCCCTAACATACACGCAAATTCAGCAAATTAAATAAGCAAAACTCTCAAACAAAGCCACAGCTTTTGGACCAAACATTACAGTAATGTAGTCTACATAATTTCAATGGCAAATCAACCCTTTTTCCGGAAAAAAAATAATAATGAAAGAGGAAATTACCAATCTGTCCAGTTTTTGGCTTCCAGATTACTTCAATGCAAGCCTTCTCAGGATTTTCATTCTTCTTTGTTCCAGCTTTGGGTCCGTAAACAGCAGCCAGCACTTTCGTGTCTCCTGATCCAACCCCCAACAAAAAAAAAATAAAAAATAACAATTTTTAAATGAAATAAAAGAATTTTGAAGTGAAATGTAAAGAAAAAACAAAAATTGGTGGTTCTTCTAATAGGGCTGAAACCTTGAGACCAACTGGCAGAGCCATGAGCACGGTGAAGGATGTTGCGAGAGCAAGCAAGTGGTCTCAATTGATTAGGGTTACGCCCATCGGCCCTCTCGATCTCCATTACTTTTTCCCACTTAGCCAATGCACAGTGTTTAATTATAATTAGCTTCAATTTTTTGCAAAACCAAACAAGTTCTGGGTCGAACGATTTTAGGGTTTTGGATTAGGATTAGGGTTTTGCAGCATCTTTGTTGCTGGTTGTGAGACTGAAATCAAAATCCACTTGTTGGCCCCCAAGGTTTTACGATTCCGGCCCAAGTAAGCCCAAATTTCTGATTTCGGCCCAAGTAAGCCCAAAAATTGGAACAATATTTTTTTTATTAATTTTATTGGGGAATAATACGACCATAGCATCCAATATTTTATCCAAAAACTAGAACTACATATTTTATAATTCACTAATCATTTATTTTGCTTTAGTAGATAAAAAATAATTTTGGACAATTATTTTCAGAAGTATGATGTCAATCACCATAGATTGTTGTTTCATATTAACTACATCAAAAAATAAAAATTGTAAGTGAAATATTTTCGTAAACTTCTCATAAATTTAAGCTATTATTTTATAAATTTCCTAATTTTTTTTCCTTCCAAGTTCAAAACGATAAAAAATAATAATAATAATAATAATAAAAATAAATAGAGAGAGAGAGAGAGAGAATGTTTATTATTAAAATGCAAATTTATTTGACAGGCACCGCAAAACGTGCCGTGACAATTGATGCATGTCAAAGTATTTCAAAGAATGAGACCAATTGAATGCTGATCCCGATCCCTCACCCCCAAGCGATGACGTCATCCACAGTCTTTCAGACGTCAATCCACATCAGTGTTTTGCACGTGTAATTTACCGATAGCATTTATTGGTCATTTGTCATTTTACATTTGATTAGCCACTTTCAGACAAAAAAGAGATGGCCTAAAAGACATATAGCTCACGCTCTCTGTTGGGTGTGGGATTACGTGCATGACGATCTTTCTTTGTCCTTTTAGCCAAAATTTCAATGAAAATAGTTGTGGTCGGCAAGCCCGGATCGGTTAGGTTTTTGACAAAATCGAACGAATTGAACTAAAAATTATTCAATTGAGGGTAATTGCAACCAATAGCGACCAATTTCAAGAATCGAATAGAATCATTCAATTCGTTCAATTCGATTATTGAAATTGGTTAATGATTCGGCTCGATTTTTACCGAACCGAGATAGCATTGTATTTTAAGCTTTACCAAGTAGCTGCATTTTAACAACTGTTTCACAGTAATAGCATTCTAGATTTTCAGTGAGTGAACACATCTACGGCTAGTTATACTATTCATACATAACCACAACTAAAGCCAGTTGAAGTGTTCATAGGGTCGGGTCAACCCGCGACCCGATCCGACGCAAATCAATCTGATCCGATCAGGAGACGAGTACAGTTCCAGGGAGTTCGATACCTACTGCAGGAGACACGACATTCGACATGAGAGAATTATTCCATGCACTCCACGACATAATAGTGTAACTGAAAGAATGAATCGCACCATTATGGAAAAAGTCATAAGCATGATAAGTATGGCTAAGCTGCCAAAGATATTCTATGGAGAAGCTGTTTGTACTGTCTGCTACCTGATCAACAAATCATCATCTGTACCATTGAATTTTGAGATTACAGAGAAAATATGGTCTAGTAAAAATCTCGCATACTCTCACCTTAGAGTATTTAGTTGTTTAGTCGTTGCATATGTACTCAATGAGCTCAGGCAGAAGCTCAATGAAAGGAAAACTCCATGTATATTCCTAAGTTATGGAGATAAAGAATTTGGATACACGCTATGGGATCCGAGGGAAAAGATGGTCATCAGAAGCTAGGAAGTAGAGTTTCTTGAATACTAGACAATTGAAGACATTGAAAGCCCGAGATGTCTTCCAATTTCAGTGCAAAAAATTCCAAACCCAGTACCAGCACAATTGGCCACAGATAAGGTGTATGGTATTTCAGAATCAGAACTAAAGGAGGAAGATGAGGATGTCAAGCAGGGAGAGACACAACCTGCTCCATCGAAGATTACAAAATATAGTGTAGAGCATGGGAACCGCAACTCGCTCCATTAGATGCTACATAGCCATCCACATATTTGGATGATAACAGACCTTTTGAAATCAATGGACCTTAGACAAGAAGATATGAGTAATGTAGGATTCCATTAGCCAGATATTCGGGATCCGAATACATTCTGCTTACTGACGAGGGGGAGTCAGAGAGTTTCCCACAAGGTAAAAAGATACTGAGCAATAAATGGGTGAAGAAACATGAAAACGGAATTGTGCTATGCAGAGACACAGCAGAAGAGTACTGTGGAGATATATAGCCGGATAGCTGTCAAATAATAATCATTTTAGATGCAGCTGAAAAGAGAGAATTATAGTATCCAGCTAGAAGTGGATTTTGCTTCATGCAGAAAATTTTCCTACATCAACCCAAACGGGCCAAACCCACCGAAAGTTGATATCAACAAAAGCCCCTAAACATATTATATTAAATAATTTTAAAACATTTGAAAACTGAATTGAAAAAAGAAACACACATGAGATATAAACAAAAGCCCCTAAACATATTATATTAAACACGGAATAAATTTATCAGTCAAAACAAACCCAACTTATCAATTGAAATTAATTAGTAAGTTAAAAATAACCACAACAATAAAATTAAAAAAAAAAAAAAAAAAAAAAAAAAAAAAAACCCCTAAGTGGGACTGAAAAATTAATCTTTTCAAATTTCTAACTGCGAAATCACTAATTAAGTCTTCATAATTAAGTTTTTATAGCAAAGAATTTTCAATAGATAACATAATTAATTAATCCATTTAGTTTATCTTAGTACATGGTCGATTGAAGGTAAGATTTGATCAACTTCAACTTTCAAAAGCTTCTTTTTGCAGATGCCATAGTAATATTATAATCAACAAAATTTTATATGCAACCCATGCATTTGAAAAATAATTATCTGGTGACTTCAAGGAGGAGATATAAGAGCAGATGATAATATAATTTGTTTCAGTTGTTTGGTTTTATATGAAATCTGAAGGATACATAGTTTTATGAACGACTTTATCTTTTTGTACTGAATATCAATATTATTAGTAAATTTATTTAAAAAGTATAAATGATGTAAAAAAGAAAAAAAAGAAAAATATGTTTAATTAAAATATATTTTATTTATTCAATGTTATTTTAATTAATTATAATAAAATTATTATTAAATATAAATAATTTATTTATATGTTAAATTAACAAAAAAATTTGTAAATAATTATTAGTATGAGAAAACAAACAAAAAAAATATATATATTATATTATTGTTGATAAAAAGTACTACCTTGTAAATTGTAAAGTATATAGTAAAATCAAATTTTAGATGAAACTATAAATAATGTCTAGTGCCTTAACATTAAAATGAAATACAAATACAAATATAAATTAAAGTATTGTTTTTGATGAGATTATCCTCAACATTCACTTTCAATAGACTCATTATCACAGTGTTTGAAAAATATAAACATTACATTTTTTCTTTTAAATAGCTTCTTTTAGTTGATGATATATACAGAGTGAGCTTGGATCATAATATTGGATATGACATAATTGATTATATTATACATATTTTATATTTAATTTTCATTTTTGGTAGTTAATAAACTAATTATTTTACAATTGATAACAAAATATTAAATAAATAATAAAGTTTTAAATAAATATTACAAAATAAAAAACTAAAATATTACAACAATAATAATAATTGCAAAAGAAATAATTACATGAACAAAAAAAAAAAGACATAGTTAAAAATAGGGTTATTTACGTTTTACCACTAAGATTATGATAAAATAATAATTTGGTACTATGAATATTAACATATTACACTTTATTACTAAACTTATGTAAAATTTAACATTTTACTATTTTTCCATCTAAATCGTTTGTTGACCTTCAGTTAACCTTTAAAAAGAATGTTTTATCTAGAGGTGTTCATGAAAATTTTGAGACCCAAAAAAATAAGATTTAGATATATTTTTTAAAGGGTATAATTATAATTTTTACTTTTATTTTATTTTGAGGATAAAACTAGGAGTGTTCATAGGGTTGGTTCAACCTGCAACCCGATCTGATCTAATCCGCGCGGGTTTCGTACAAAAATTATGAGTTTTCGGGTTAACCCGACCCGATTCGGAATTTTATGTTGGGTCACGGGATTGACATTAAAACCAAACCCTACCCGAAACTATAATATTTTTATTATTTTTCTAAAAATTTATTATTTTAAATTTTTTTTTTAAGTTTTCACTATTATTCATTTATTTATTACTTTTGTTGTCTTGAAACTTTATATATATGATAATTTTCGGGGCATAAAATAACTAATATTTATATTTTAAATAATTAATTCATTAAAAAATTATTTTTTAGACGACCCGACCCGATCGGGTTTCACCTCTCAAATTTTGGATTCAAGTTTCGGACCCGCGTGATCTGATTCGATCGGGTATCAAAAATTCAAAAAAATCCGACTCGACCCAACTTATGAACACCCCTAGATAAAACAGACTTTTTAAAAGTCAATTAACGGTCACCTAATGGTTTAGATAAAAAAAAAGTAGTGAAATATTAAATTTTATATAAGTTTTGTAGTAAAATGTAATATATTAATATTCATAGCACCCAATTTTTATTTTATCATAACTTTAATAGTAAAACGTAAATAACCCTTAAAAATATTAAAGAAACAAAGCAAGAAATAAATAATTTTCAAAAAAATAAATAATTATTGTTATTAATAATTATTTAAAATATAATAATAATAATAAATAAATATTTTTGAGTTTTTCAAGTAAATATTACAATATAAATAATTATAAATATTTTTTAAATGAATATTATAAAAAAAATCTTAAATAAATATTATAATGAAAAAAGAATTAATTATTTTACATATTAAAAATAAAATACAAAGTAATTAGTTATTGTACATATTTAAAAATTAATAAATAAAAAACATTAATAGGCGTAATATTGGAAATTCATGTTTTTATTAAGAGATAAATTTGACTTCCTCATCCCTTGGTTGGTTAGGAATCCAAATTCTACCATCTAAATTCCACAATTTGAGGGAAATTGAATTCTCATAAAATATAAATTTATTCAAAATCCTCTCCTTTATCATTTCCATCCAAGAGAACATAGCCGAAATGTAATGGCAATGCTTACTTTTATAATTACATTAATAATAAAAAGAAACTTTATTTTTATTTAACTAGATTATAACATAATTTCCTTGTCATCACTATATAAATGATAAGGGTGAGACTTTTTCAACACATAAAATTGTTATTTAAACTTATTTATTTTATAATCCATGATTGAAACTCCAAAAAATAAAATTTTAAGTTACGAATAATTAAAATTTTTTTTTTTTTATATCAACAAATTATTTTTAGTCGAGCCACTCGAAAAAAATGGACAAAAAAATGTAATTTGATGGGTTCAAATATCCCCTCATGATTATACTACTAGGGCGACAAGTCAAATAAAAATTTGAATTTGATTGGATGAAAATTTTCCAACCGACAATATAGTGATCAAGACATTCAATACCATTATGTGAATATGCTACTATTTGTTTTGCATTATTTTGAACATATCTTTGTTGACTATGACAAATTCATTATTGTTGAAGACAACATATGAAAATTTTATTTTCTTTTTTAAATAAATAAGATATGTAATTTCACATATCCCTCACTTATTAGCAAAAATTATCCTCCCCTAAATTTTTCTTAAAAGGGAATTTGACAAAATTAATCAAAAATTTTTGTCATTTGTCAAAATGAGTCACAATATTTGGATTTTATCAAAATGATCATTTTCTCCGAAATAGACTTCGAAGAGTCCAAATTCTCTGAAGTGTACCCCGAAGTTCTTTTTTTGAAAATTTCAGATATCTTAAGTTTTAAAACTATATAAGGCCGATGTCTCCAAAGTGAACATGATAGGACAAAAAATATTTGAATTATCCATCAAACTTAGGATATTCAAATTTTTCTCCAAAATTACTTAGGATTTCTGAAGTTTTCTCCGATCTAGTCTCTGAAATCCGAACTTGTCTCCTAAGTTATGATTGGTGTGGTACTTTATTACTGCCCAGACAATGAGGCATTCGCTCGACACTAGAATTCTGGATTGTACGACCTATTATTAGGACATATGTAGTAAATATAGAAGATATTACATGATATAGACAGATCGATCTACTGCGCGAGATGAGATAGGACAACCTTTATATTTGAGACACCCTAGTATGCTCGATTTTGTCGAATACTCATCGGTAACATCGATCCGAAAATAATCCAAAAATATCATTTTCAATTTTCTATTTGGTTGTTCAGAAGGAGATTGATCTTACCTTTAACTTGAAATGTGAGAGGTATTAGGGTGTCCGATTTATGGAGAGTATGCAGTTGGGGTCCCATGATGGCTGGCGGTAAAAATCATGACTTGATCAGAGAGCTGTCATGGCCCATGGGTAGGGCACTAAGACCGAGGCTTATGGAGAGTGAACACACCTCGTTTTATGATGGCTGATTGTACGTTTTGAGGCAAAAACACATCAAGCTAGACATTTGGCCTATAGAGAATTTCATTCAGTTGATCATCGTGTCGCTTATCAGTCATCAGGATGAGGTCAATATTTTAGACATCATTTTGCTAGACTGCATACTACATATCATATTTTATATTGTATATATTAATTTATTTTTATATTTTGTATTATAGAAAAATCCTAAAAATATATTTTTCCTTGTAGTGTCGCATGGTTGACATATGAGCTCTTATTATATGGTATTGGTTTCAGGTTCATACTCATAATAGGACGGACATTCCCCATAATATGGTCATCACTTGACTCATGCAGTATTTTCAGCTGAATTTGGATGACGTGGTGGTCTTCTTTGAGCATTCGATTGTCATTAACAAGAGATTCATACGATGGATGAGCCTCTATTGTACAGAAACAAATGATATTTTCATGACAGGTATCGAAAATAATATATATTTTTTTCATGACAAAATTTGATTGTGATTCAAATATTTAATTTTTTTTTATTTATTTATCTGTTTGGTAGGTTACTGTGCTACGCATAACCAGCAGTCACATGTTGATTATGTTGCTGATGATCCACCAAAAAGCTTCGATGGCACTGACCCCTATTACGCTGACCCATCTCATGCTGTCTCATCTCACGTTGGCCCATCTCACGCTTCTCATCCTCCAGGTGATCCATTAGTCACTTTGTTACGTGACCGTGTATTTGCGATAGAGGATGGTTAGATGGAGATCAATGAGCAACATAAGAGAATAGAAGATCGACATAAATGAATAGAGCTGTCATTAGATGAGGCGTTAGAGCTTGTGATGAGGAGCCTAATGATGTATTGGTTGACATTGATTTTGATGATATTAATCTTCACACACACACACACACACACACACACACACACATAAAGGAAATATTATATAAAAAAATAAACAAATGAAATTCGGAGATCCGAAGTTATTACTTCAAATTTCTGAATTACTTCAGATATCTGAAGTCAAAACATCAGATATCTAAAGTATTAAAAAAAATTACAAAAAAAACATCGGGGTAGATTTTGGAGAATTTGAATTCTTGGAAGTTTACTTCGGAGAAAATGATTATTTTGATAAAATCCAAAAGTTGTGGCTCAATTTGGCAAATGATAAAAAAAATTTAGTTAGTTTTGCCAATTTCCCTTCTTAAATATCATGTCGTGTCTGTCATGAAAAGTTTGTTTTTACTATAATGCATGGTGTAAAAGACATATTTGAATTTAGTATTGACTTGAATTTTATATTGAGTTCTTTATGAATTTTAATGGGTAGTTATTGAATAAGAATTTATATATGATTGAAAATGTGTCACTAAAAGTATAAAAAAAAAATAGCATAACTTAATTTAGCACTAAATCTAAATTATAAAAAGATAAATATATTATTAAACATGCAAAAAAAAAAAAAAAGACTATAATTGATTAACCAAATAAAATGAATACATACGAATTAATTATACAAGTGAATTCTTAACAAATAAAAATGTAATCATATTAATTAAAATTTATCTTTATAAAGTATAAACCATCATTGTAGCAAATCAAGTTCAAAAGCTTACTAATCAAACCAAATAAAGTCACAAAAATTAAAAAAATAAATTACGCTGCTCATGTGCATAGTGTGCAAGTTGGGCGGCTTAATTGATAAAATATTAAAGTTGAGCCAAAACGTGAATCAAATCACATGTTTTACTCGTTGGAATTTATAAGCTGAGATATAACAAAACTCAGATAGAATAAATGTTCTTATACTTTATAACTTAATAATGTGATCGATACAGATAGTAGTGGAATCACTAAAGAGCGAGTGATGACAATCGTCATATTTAATCTGAAAATTTATTAAATATATTTTATAAATTAATGGAAAATTTATTTGTTAATAAAATAATTTTACATTTGCCTTCTCTGAAAAAGAGGTCATCTATCTTTTTTTTTTTTTTACAAAAAATTAAAATTTGTCACATTAAATTAATATTCTGATCACGAAGAGAGATAATTACTATATGTATATAAATAAAATATCAAAGCTCATTCCCAGCTCCTCATTCTCTCTCAGTCTCCTCAAAGCTTGTCATTCATTCTAAGTGATTTGTGGTTCTCCCGATATTTGGTGAAGGTTCTAAGTAGGGGTGGCAAAACGAATCATCAAATCGAATTTATATCGAATCTTAAACGAATCGAATCAAAATGTAATGCATTCGTATTCGATTCGTTTATTAAACGAATCCTAATATCAGGATTCGTATAATCATGATATTATTGTTTGCGCAATTTTCTGTCTGAATAAAACGTGTAAGGTTCAAACCTCCTGAGACAAAGTCCCAGCAATGAGTGTTTGATTAAGTGAATAAGTCTCCAAGGGGCACAAACACACAAATTACAGATTTTAAAACTACGAAATAAAAAATAAGATGCTCGTTTGAGTCTTCATTTGATCGGGATTTTTAAATCTTCACATGAGTGAGTCTTTTATGGTGGAACTTGTAAACTGCTCGGACGGTTTCAGTCCGTAACTTCCCTACAACTGATGAGTTATGCTTCTAACCGCTGAGTTGTGCGCCATAACTGCCTGATCGTGGGGGGAAATGTCTAACGGCTGTAATCGTGGGATAGATCACAGGATGTGTTCAGTCGTCCTGACTCTCTGAGTCTTCCTAGTCGTTGGGCGACCTCCATGACTGCCTTTTCGTCCTCATCTTCGTCCTCGGTTCAAATTGCCCTGTGGAGTGATACATGTCCTTCCCGCTTGCTTTCGTCCTTATCGTTCTAGGGCGATTTTTTTTTGTCAACAATTATCCCCCAAATTTACCATGATTGAATTGGAAGTGAAATCGAGGTGAATTTCTTCATATCAGGATGATAGACGTCAGCCTACAAGACCTCACCGCATTGTTTGTTGGGCCGCCCTTTGCATTCCCCATGCGAGCCCATCACTTATTCAATAAATGCGCGACCTTTCCCAACACGTTTCATCATGACGCCGATTAACGAGTCGTTTTTCACGTCATTTCAGTGTCTCCATTCGTCACACATCACCTTTACATCGAATCGTATCCCAACACCTGTCTAGGGCGACTCTTCATCCTTTTCATTTTCTCGATTCGGGTTGCGACACCTGTCCCAGGTTGAGCCTTTCGTCTGTGTATATAAGGGTTTAGCCTACTCTGGTTTTCACTTTACTCTCCATCCTCTCTGCAAAGTCCCTTTCTTTCCTACTCTCAACTTTCCAACATTAATGGCATCTTCTTCTACCCCCAAAACAGCTCATCAACTTTTGGTGACTATCAAATGGCAATGAGTGACTCATTTATGAGTGCATTTGGTGTTCATGTCCTCAATGAAAACTACAGCCAATGCACTCTAGGTCCCATCTTCATCGATGACAATACCATCACCACGACTTCGTTGGCTCAGCTATTTCCTTCTACTTCTGGTCTCCCTTTTTCAGAGCCACTAATTGTTTCTCCATTAGCTCAATCTAATCATATCTGCACATGGCCTAAACAAGATTCCTCATTTGAGACCTGGTTCCAACGTATACTATTCCATACAGATACCCATACTTTTCTTGAAGAACATGGTTTCCTTTCTCTTTTTGAACTCTCATTGGCTTTGCCCTCTTTCGACCGAAACCTGTTTCCTACCTCACTATTATTTTGGTCCTCCAAATATCTTCATCTTTCCTGCTGGTTCCTTTACCATTACTCTTCGCGATATCGGCGCTCTAACTGGGTTGGCCCCTCTGGAGACGACCATTTCTGCCTATACAACTTTTCGCTTTTCCCTTCATTCAATGGACTCTTCGTCCTTCTCGTCATACTCTGCTTTCCTTCGTGCATTTTCCAAATCGGCCAGCCCGATCACACTACTGGAGCGTATGACCTTCATTCATTATTGGCTTTGCAAGTACATCATTTGAGCGCCAAGCCAGAAACCCGTGGCGGGTTACCTTCACATCTCTTCTGACCTTGCCAATGATCGTCGTTTGGACCTGGCATCCTTTTTGTTGACCGCCATTTATCGAGGGTTGGCCGTCCTCCAAAAACAACTTCGGTCGGGGGCTTCGCCAATCGCCTCTGGCCCTCTATCTTCCATGTCTTCGGATCAATCAAGTCAAATCATTTCTATCATTGTGCTGGTCTTTTGTTTGCCCAACGTCGACCAACTTCTCTCATCCCTCGCGCTGTTTTTGAATATTTTATACCCTTTCTCGGGGTTTCTTCTTTCTTTCATTTTTCCTTGGGCGACAGCCCTTCTTTTGTCAATGACATCCCTGAGTCGGAAGAGGACGAATTAAGTCATCGCATATGGTGCAAGTTTTTATGCAGCCGCGATTTGATTCATGACATCCTGACCGGGGCCAACGGTAAAGCCGGAGTGGAGGTTTATTCGCCCAACTTCACTGCCCGTCAGTTTGGTCTCGTTCAAGGATGGCATCTTCTATTTTTCCACACACGTTCTACTTCATCAGACCGTTTTAGAGTTCTTTCGGTCTCAGATATAGATCAAAGTTTATCAGAGACCCGTTCTTTGCTATCCTCATTTGCCGCAACCTCATTTTCCCATTGCACATCGGTCCATTCTCTTTTTGATCATTTTTGGCCAACTGGCCGGGAGAGGCTCTTTTCATTGCCATCTATGCGGTATTTTCTACCATCTATTTTTCTTTCAAATCCTCGGAGTCGGCGGGGTCGAAGAAACTAGCTGAGGCAACCAAACCGAAGAAGATGAAACAGGTCAAAAGGAAACAGCCTTCCCCAACTCACAGCTCTGATTCAGACGTGCCCCTCGTACGTCGGGCTAAGGTACGGTCTGAAACTTCTGTTCCATTTTGTAAAACAATTTGAGAGATAACCCGAAAATGTACAAGTTTTTTTATCTTGTGCAGGTGTTTAGGACGGGGCCGCCTTCTATCATTCCCGAAACGACCCAAACTCCGGGGCCCGAAACTCCCATAGTTGAAGGTCCACCTGAGGAAGTTGAACCTATCGTAGTGCCGATCGTTCAACTTTTATCGGACTACGACAAAGCAACCAAGGCTTCAATCGTGGAACAACTGCCAGAAGAGGGTGAGACAGCTGATACCGATGCTTCGTCCGGAGCCGACCCCCAAGGTACGGAGCCATGTATAGAATTTGGCCATTCGCGTCCAAGTTTTGAGGAAATTCCAAGATACCATCCGTTATTTGAATGCCCCTCTTTGGAAAATCCTATACCAATTGCGCAGGATCCGTATGACGAGCCTGATATGCCAAAACCTATTTGGCCGGATGAAGGGCCTCTTTAGCGTCATCTCAAATGGCTTTACCCATTGGTACGCAGAATGGCCGACATAGAGCTTAAGGGGATTTATAGGGATGTAGACGACCTATATAGTTTTGCCGAATTAGAGTCCTTAGAAGAAGCTCGATCTATGTATAAAGATGATATACTTCGTCGTATTTATGAAGAGATGGAGGTTATTCATGTTTCTGACTCTTCCGATTTTGATTCTTCTGCAGAGGCTCAGTCGGCAGCTATGCCGCAACAATTATCTCCTCATCGGGAGGAATTTCCGGTCCCTTTGACGTAACCAACTTGGGCCTCTGGACAGCTGCCGTCCTCGACTCTTCCGCCCTCCTCTCCTCGGGCGATGTCTCATGGTTCTTTGGCATAGAAACCTTCTATGTTTGACCAGCCGTCATCTTCGGCTCCTCAATCTCCAATTTTTTTGGCCGACAGCTCCTGTTTCTTCAACTCAACCATCTGCTGCCTCTGAATGGCCATCATCTACAGCCCCTATTTCCTCTCCTCTTCGGGCATCATCTCCCGCTCTCTCAGTCCAATCTCCTAGGGAAGAATCGGCGTTGCCACTGGAAACTTTGAGCCGTCCAGTTCTGCTCTTCGGCACAGAACTGTAAGTGATTTCTCCTTATGTTCTCTCTTCTTCGTTTATTCTGGTTTGACTTACTAACTTTAGCTTTTTGTAATCAGGTGTCAGATCAATTTTTGCGATCGGTCTATGACATTTTGAGCGATCTGGACCAGTTAGCTTCTGCTTCTTTCTTGCCTCCCTTATCTCCGGCATAGGCTACATCAGACTTGGAGGCCCTTCAGGAGGTTCTTGGTCAATATGTTTCGCTTATGACAAATGACATCGGCCAAGCTGCCCTGCCAGAGAACATATTTAAGTTGGAAAAAATTTTCTTCGAGCTAGACCGACTGCTGAGTCTTTCTATTTTGCCTATTTCAGCAGAAAGCCCAAGACCTGTAAAATAAGATCCCAGCCCTTATTCTTCGTTATCGGACCACGCATAGTCAGAAAGACGGGTTGTTGCGCATCAATAGCCAAAAAGAACAGGCTTTGAGTCACCATTGATATCCTTCGACAAGTTGTAAGAGAATCTACAGATGAAATGGTTATCGAGGAGTCTTTGCTTCTGGACCTAGAGCGACAACTACAAGATATCCAGCGCTATATAGAGGAAATCAGCATGAGGAGAGATGCCAAGAAGATGGGGCTTGCCTCTCTGGTAGCTAAGGCCACCTCTACTATGGTCGAGTTTAGGGATCTGGCCTGAATTGATTTTGAGAAAGGCATGGCCGATCTAGTGAAGGCCGATGCTGAGATACGGAGAGAGTGGCGGAACCTGAGGGAACAGTTCTCGCTTCTGAAAGATTCACCTGATGAGCTTCAGTGATCTTCTGCCAGCCAATAATTATGTAATAATGTAGGACGTTTCATCGTCCAAATGTTGTATTTTGAGGACGTTTTCATCCTGTATTAATAAAAATACATTCTTTTAATACTTAGCTTTGTTCTTATTGCAAAGACATTACGTTCTCGTGCTCCCATAATGAGGCCCCATATTTTTTCAAGTATTTACCGTTTATCGCTCTAACATGTACTTTTCCATTCAAAATTTTTAAATGATAGGCTCCGTTTGGCAATACATTTTTTTACCTCGAATGGGCCTTCCCAATTAGGCGACTATTTACCATATGTCGGATCTTTGGCACCAAGTGGCAATATAGTTTTCCACACTAATTCACCTTTTCTGAAAAATTTAGCCATGACTCTCTGATTATATTCCTTGGCCATTTTTCTCTTTTGCGCTTCTAAACGATTTATGACATCGCATTTAATATAGTTCAGTTCCAATAAATTTTGGATCATTGCTTCGCTGTAGTCCTTCTTTGTCAATTCCTTTTGCAACATCACTCTAGTGGATTCAATATTAACTTCAACTGGTAATACGGCCTCTTGACCATATACTAATTGAAATGGCGTGACCGAGGTACTCGTTCGCGGTGATGTTCTATGCCCAAAGAGCCTGGCTCAAACATTCGTCTCATTTCCTATCATTGTCCGTTATCATTTTTCGAATCAACCCTTTAAGGGTTTTATTGGACGATTCTGCCCGACTATTTGACTGGGGATAATATGGAGTAGTGTTTACTAGCCGGATCCCGTATTCGGCCAGAAAGCTTTTCACCTTCTCTCCATTTAACTAAGTACCATGATCCACCATTATTGTTTGTGGTATACCGAATCGGTGAATGATGTGCTCTTTTATGAACTTGATAATTTGCTCTTGAGAGATCTCCACTACCGAAATTGCTTCCACCCATTTGGTAAAGAAATCTGTGGCAACGATAATGAAGGTGTGTCTCTTGCTAGATGCATGATAGATTTTTCCTATCAAATCTATGGCAACGATAATGAAGGTGTGTCTTTTGCTAGATGCAAGATAGATTTTTCCTATCAAATCTATCGCTCATCCTATGAACGGCCATGGTTTAATGACATGAACCATTTTGGTTGCTGGTGCCATCTGAATGGGCCCATGCTTCTGGCAAGCGACACAACCCTTGGCATATGATATGCACGACTCTCCCATTTTCGGCCAATAATATCCACTCCGTATGATCAGCCATCTTATCTTTATTCCGGCCTGGTGAGCCCCATAAACACCCTCGTGTATTTCGGCCATAATAGTTTTGGATTCCGATGGCCCTACACATTTTAACAACATACCGTCTTGGCGTTTTTATATATAAAACGTCTCCCGACACCACGTAGTTCAAAGCTTTGAGTTTCAGCCTTCGATCTTTCCCATTTTTGGGCTGTCTTAAAAATTCTTTGATCTCTTATCTCCAATCGTCCTCATCTTGGACCTCAACGGTCATGACATCTATATTTCTTCTTATCAAGGCTGGCTTGACCTCTTCGCTCCTATATACACCGTCTATGCTTGACTGTTTATATCCTGAAGTCGTTTGGGTCAAATTATTGGCCACTTCATTCTTCGTTCTTGGAACGTGTTCTATCTCTGTATAGTCAAATTGGTCTAGCAACTCTTTAGCTATATCTGATAGTGTCGTGACTGATGGCTCTGGCATTTAAAGGCTCTCATTACCTGTTGGATTACTAGTTGCTAGTCTCCTCGAATGGACACGTGTGTTACTCTCATATTGATGAGTAATTCCAACCCAAATATCAAGGCCTCGTACTCGGCTTGGTTGTTGGTGCAATATTCGTCCAACCTGATTATAAAAAGGAATGATTCTCTCAATGGATTGACTAAAACTATTCCAATCCCTGCTCCTTTCATCGTGTTATATCCGTCAAAGTACATCGTCTATGGTTTCAAGCTGCATTCATCTAATTCCATTTCCATTTCTCTAATAGTACTTAAACATGGGTGATCGGCTAAGAAATCTGTCAAGGCTTGATTTTTTTACAGCCTTTTGAGGTTCATGTCGTATATCAAATTCTAACAATGATAATGACCAGAAACCAATCTTTGGTGTAAAATAGGACGAGAGAACATGTACTTTATAATGTTAACTTTGGTAATTAAGTATACTATAGTTAGCCTAAGGTAGGCTCGTAATTTAGTACATGTAAAATATAAAGCCAAACACAATTTCTCCATTGGAGAATAATTACATTCATATTTCAGTAATTGTCTGTTGATGTAATAGATGGCTCTTTCGACGTCCATGTCATCATCTTGCGCGATCATCCCAGGTATGAACTACTCCTCGGCTGATATGTATAACTTCACTGGTCGTCCTGGCACAAGGGGTACCATCACTAGCGGCTGTGACAAATATTTCTTTAGGCTCTCGAAAGCCTTTTGATGTTCTTCGATCCAGATGAACTCGTCTTTATCCTTTAGCCTCAACAGAGACGAGAACACTTTAGTTTTTCCTGCACAGTTAGAGATAAATCTTCTTAACAAGTTAATTTTCCCTAGAAATCTTTGCAACTCTTTTTTATTTCGAGGTGGTTTGGGTTCAGTGATTGCCCTAGATTTATTAGTATCAATTTTGATTCCCCGTTACTGTACTAGAAAACCCAGGAAATTTCCTGCACCAACCCCGAAAACACATTTGGCAGGATTTAATTTCAATTTAAACTTCATCATTTGCTCGAAATCCATTGCTAAAATGGCTAAAATGTTCGTCCATGGTTACGGACTTAGCCACTATATCGTCCACATAAACCTCTACAAACTTACTGATCATGTCATGGAAAATCAGATTCATGGCCCGTTGGTACGTGGCCCCAGCGTTTCTTAGGCCGAATGACATCACCACCAATTCATAACACCATAAAGAACCTGGGCACCTAAAAGCCGTTTTATGTATATCACTTTCGGTGATATAGATCTGATTGTACCCCGCTTTTGCCTCCAAAAGGCGTTCGACCTCTTTCTTAATGTCAGGCATGACGTTGGGTGCAAACCTCCGGGGAGGTTGTTTATATGGTCTATGGTTTGAAATGATTGGTAACCTATGTTCCATTAATATTTTGTCTAAATCAGGCATTTCATATAGTTCCAAGTAAAATAATCTTTATATTTTTGTAACAAATGGATTAATTTTCGCATATCTGGGCCTCTAGTCCCTTGCTGATGTAGGTGATACGTCTATCTTCCTCACTTCCTAGGTTTACCTCATCCAATACATCATGTACCCTTTTGATGCTCGACTTATACCGCCCATTCAGAGCGTATTCTTCTTCTTCCTTTCGTTGTTCACTCTTGGGACTCCTTTCCATCAAACAATTTACCCTGCACGCCTCTCTCATTCTGTCTTCTGTCTTGTGTGCTAACAATTTATCCCTTAAGGCCGAAATAGCGGCCTGAGCTTTAGTTTCATCTTCTCATTCTGATACATAGGCCATTAAGTTGGCCCTGGTGGCCGCGAGTGTGGCTTGTTTTTTACTCTGCTTTTTCTTTTTCATTTGAATTATTGTATATTGGCTCTCCAAAGACCACTGTGGTTGGCCTTGTTTGCGTGACTAAATTATTTAACAGATTTACGGGGTATGGCTCGTCATTTTGAGCCACGATGGCCGAATTTTCCCCTTCAGTCAGAACTCTGGTCGGCCCGTAATTTCCTTCATACATTAAGTATTCGGCAGAATTTGTCTCTGCAGCGAAAGACTTGTTATCGACATGTACTATTTCCACTTCGTCTTTCTGATTCCAGAAAACTAGGCATTGATGAAGAGATGAAGGAATGCATCGGCTGCCGTGTATCCAATCCCGTCCTAAGATAATGTTATATGTGGTTGGCCTATCTATAACGAAGATCACTACTGTCTTCGTAGTGCTCCCTACTTACAAGTTTAGTGGGACGACCCCTTTGGCCGTCGTCGCGCCTCCATTGAAACTTGTAAGCACCACTTCTGTAGGGATGAGGTCGTCTTATGACTTTGCTAAACGCCCTAACATCCTAATTGGGATTGCATTGATGGCTGCTCCATTGTCAATCAACACTTTGGCGATGGGTATCCCGTCGGCCTTTGCTTTTACATACAATGGCCGCTGACCGGCGTAAACACACACGTATAACGCAAGCGTACGTATCGTTCAAGTAGTATAAAAATATCGATCCCACGATGACTTAATTCCTATTGTTGTTATTAATTATTGATACTATTTATTTACAAGTATCTAATTATAGGGAGAAGAGAATGATTGCTTTTGATTGGTTGAATGTGGATTTGATAACTAAAATACTTAAAGACACAAAAGAAAATACTAAGGAAAATAACAAAAAACTCAAAGATATAGGGTTGTGAATCCACACAATATTATTATAAAGATAAATTTATTCTCTTAAATATGTGTAATAAATTAGTTTGCTAACCTGGAACACGAAAATATGCAAAAGCCTCTGTCGATGGTCAAATGCAAATACCCAGTATAACCCAATTGAATCATATGTCTATGTCAACCAAATTACCTGGATTCATTAATAAGATTAAATTCCAATTTTGGCTACCCATGCCCGACATGTATATGTCTATCATGTAAGGAAATCTATTAAAGGGTTATCTATCATCAAGGAAGATCGTGGGTTATTGAATCTAAGGCTGAAACCTAAAATCCCTTCGTCAAGTTCATTTTAAGTTACCACATCAATCTTATTGGTGATCAGACAACAAGAAGCATTAAGTTTAAGACTCAATAAACAAACTAAATAATTACCCATAAAAAGAAAATCAATTATTTAGTGTGTGAATATTGTGTTTCATCACTTCCCTAGAATAAAAATAAAATACTAGGGGTTGGGGGATCCATCTTTACTACTTCTAATTTAGAAATCTTCTATTATAATATGGAATTTATCAGTGATATTACCAACCGACCATATATGTGGTATTCTCATTAGTCAGATTTTAATTAAGTCCGACCAGCCATAAAGGCGATATCATTATTTGTCCATAAACCAGCCATATAGGCGGTAATCATCTGTCACCTAAAGACCGGCCATATAGGCGGTGTCACATTATGTCAAATAAATAAAACCAGCCATTAAGGCGGTAAACCTTTTAGTTTGGATTAATAATTTCCATATTATAATTAAGGGAGATTAATCTAAATTAAAATAATAAAAACTTCACTCTTCCCAAGCAGAAATCTAACTACTAAACATAAAAGAAAAGAGAAGAAAAAGAAACTAGTACTATTACTAAAAATAAAAATACATGAATTAAATTACTAAAAATAAATACACAAGATGCAATCCTTAAATTCTTTACAAAAACCTAAGGAAAGCATGAGAATTACAAATGAAATGGCTTGGTATTTATACGAAAATCTAAAGGCTTCCACCAATTTCTCCACCGATTGCCCCACCAATTACTCCACCAAATATGACACCAAACATGGCATCAAACATGACACCAAACATGGCATCAAATATGTCACCAAACATGCAAGCATGTTTGATGGAAGTTTGACAATTTTTATTTTTTATTTTATTATTTTTATTTTGAAAATAACTATAGTAATTACTCAAAAATACTAGATTATTTTATCAATTTCGGCCTTCCAAACTTCAGAATCAGAAATTATTTAAATCTTCAAAGTTGTAGATCTTTGTGTCTTATTTAATCTACAACTTGAATCAGCTCAATCGGATATCGGATGAAAAAGTTATGGCCAAACTACGACAGTTGCGCAAAACTGAAATTTAGGACTGCACTTCGTGACGCTTATAGTAAATTTTCGTTTTTGACCTTTTTTCCTTCGGATTTCATCATTTTAGCCCCGAGTTGATTCTATTAAGTCTCAATATATTTTTATCTGTAAAATAAATAAAAACACATCAAAACGTTCATAAAACCCGAGAAATTATACAAAATATTTGGTTAAATGAGTGGGAAATAGTGATATAATTACCACTCATCACACCCCCAACCCTAATATTTTACTAATCCTCGAGAAAAAAAAACAAAATAAAATAACATAAACATCTTTAAAATAAAATTAAGCTAAGCCACTTTCATATGGATCACGATTGCATTTAGCATATGCAACAAGCATTTAAACCCCTAGGTGTCCCTAGTGGACGAGTTGTAGTCTCGTAAGGGTTTAAAGCAACGATACCCACAAATATTTAATAAAAGTAAAAAGATAGTAAAAATAATGCACACAAAATAAAAAGACAAGAGAAAATAGAATAAAGAAGTTAGTGATTAAACAGATGAAATTTCTACTTCAAGTTAGTAGTTGTTTTCTTTCTTTCTAAATTATCGAATAAGTAAATTCTCCGATTATTTTTACCATTCTTCATATACACAACCAAAAAAAATTACTCAACTCATTTTGCCCACAATAGTCACAAGTATAATTGAGAGGACAATAATATTTTTGTCCTAAAATTTTATCAGAATTCACACCTTTTGTAGCAATGGAATAATTTTTTTTTTTCTGATTTTTCTAATTTTAATTTTTGAATTTTTTATTTATATACAATATCTTCCGTCTATGTAGCGAGCTTTGGGTTAGTGGCTCCCAAACCAGTTGGCTTTAGGGCACTAGGTGTTAAAACACCCCTACGGACTTAATTACTCAGACTTCAGAGAGAGAGAGAGGAGAGAGAGAGAGAGAGATATATATATATATATATATATATATATATATATATATATATATTTGCAACATCTTCGATTCATGTAGCGAGCTTTCGGCCAGTGACTCCCAAACCAGTTGGCTTTAGGGCACTAGGTGTTAAAAACACCCATACTGACTTAATGACTCGGATCTCATATATTTTTTTCACACTTTTTTTTTTCCTCTTTTTTTCCTTTTTTTTTTTACTCCATTGCCATTTATAGATGCTTCCTCCAATTAAACTAGAGCACTGAATATTACAAACTTGTCAATTACAGCTCATGTCTATATGTTACTATGTATGTTGATAATACATGCCAACTGAGCATATGAAGATTCATTTTAGTCAGTTTTATGGAGAATTCACAAATTAAATAATTCAAAAGGAAATAAACAAAAATTAACTTGTTTCGAAAATAGGTTTGAGATACGTATCAATAGTGGAAACTCCTTACAGAGCTATCTCTCACCAATTTCACCTGATTAATCAAGTTAAAAACAAAAACACAAAATATTTTTTAATTTTTTTAAAATTTTTCAATTTTTTTTGTATTTTTCGAAAAAAAATTGGACTAAAAATCTAATAAAAATAACACAAAATAAACAAGATATTAATCAACTATTTCCTCCCCAAACATAAATGAGACATTGTCCGAAATGCCTTAAACAGTAGAAGAAGAGTTTAGAAGATCATACATGGTTAGCTGAAATGTTACATCTATAAAGGAAATTAAAGGTTAAGATCCAGTTTTATCCGGCGCTTCTTACCACGATCATCCTCTGACCATTTTATCTTGAAGATGATAGAGTCAATTTGTTGTTCAAAGGCTAAGATTTGATCAATTAGATCCTAGGCAGTTCTGGCAGTAAAGAGGAGTTCTTTCATAGGTTTTGTCATGAACCCATTTCTCTGAGCATCATCAAGAAACACACAAAGAAAATCATAGAATCCCTCAACATTAAACAACCCAATCGTTTTCTGGTGTATGTTCAATTTTTCCCAAGATAGCACTATAAAAATTTCCTCCAATGTGCCCAAGCCACCTGGCAAAGCAATAAAAGCATCAGCACGGTTAATCATTTCCACCAGTCGCTCGGACATTCCCGGTACGATCAGTTCCTCTCCGTTTGATGGACCTATCAGATTCGCCTCCGCCAAAGGTTTTAGGATGATTCCTAAAACTGGACTGCCTCCTTCCTGTGCGACCTTTGAAATGATCCCCATAAGTCCAAGATTGCATCCGCCGTATACTATGTGCATATTCCTTTCAGCTAAAACTCGACCCAATTCCTGTGCTGCTTCTATGTATTGTGGTTTGGTACCAACACTAGTACCGCAAAACACACAGATGTTTTCAACTCGTCTTCTTGAAGTGGCTTCCATTTTTTTATTTCTTTTTTTTTATGTATTTTTTTCTCACAATCTGGATGCCTTCAAAAGTACAATGACGGGATGAATTTATAGTACCTAAAAAGGGTGAGTAATAATAGCATTAGTATCTTCCAAAGGACGCTTGTTAGCTAAACAATAAAATAAATCGTGAAATGTTAAAAAGTCTGGATCCTGTCAGCGAAAATAAAAAAAAGTAACAAAAGAAAAGCAATTCAAAGCTATTATTAAGGCAACAAAATTATGTACGCAATAGGCCACTCATTTAGTATATAAATCCATTAGGATGCATCTCAAAAATTCATTCCTTATTCAGCCATCACCAATGACTTAAATCTCATCTTTGTGATTGCCAAACATCATTCCTCCTTAAATGCACCGTTTATGCTTTTCCCTACAAAAATAACACACAAATTAAAAACTCTACAACATGTATACATAAAATATGAAAATAGAAATTACAATAAATTGCATGGGTTGCCTCTCTGCTAGTGCTAAATTTTTCGTCTTCAGTCAGACATGACTGGAATCCATATGTCAATGAGGTTTCAGCGTGATTTTAGATGTCCGATTAAAGACAATCACATGAGTATTGCTTTTGAAGGGTCTCTTCCAACGGTAATGTGGCAAAAAGAGTTTTGTCTCATTCAGTGCTTGTGCCACATTTGTATTCTTTATCGTTCCAGTCGTTCCTGAAAAGAAAGAAAGAAAATCAGAAGGTCTTGTATGGTGCTTGACTTGGAATGAGAGTTCCATTCTGTCAAGCATCTGGGCGATATCTTTGATTTGTACTCCCCAAAACAGTGATGTTCCGCCTAAATTCACTGGATCTTCAATAAGGTCAGACATTTTCTCATTTATTTGCTCTGCTTCTTGCCCCACCTTTTCTTCATAGATATATTTTAGGATTTCCGCATTCAATTCTTCATCTGTCATATGTGAAATGCATGCTTCATAAGTGTCAATATGAGGATGTAAAGAGATGTCAGATTTTAGATCTTCATCCTCTGATATGACTGGCTCAGGTAGATCTTCTTCAAATATTTGTGCAATGGACGCTCCAAGATCTTCATTTTGAGGATACATAATTTCATCCTCAATTTTTATTGGTGCAATTGGTACAAACAACTCAGTTTCTTCATCAGAGTCAGAATCTGAATAATAAAAATCAAACAAAGACTTTGTTGGTATGGGCTCCTGAACTGATACCTCTGATTCCTGATTCTGCTCAGCCTCCTCCTCTGCTAAAGTGTCATCGTGAAATGCTTGGTACTCGAAGGCTTCATTAGTGTCATCTGAAAATGGTCCTTGAAGTATGTAGCTCTGGTTTTCTATTAATTGTCTCGTTTGTTCTGTCAGTCTCTGAATGGATGATTGTCTCTGAATACTTTCAAATTGATTTTGGACTGATTCAAGCATTGTATCTGACTTTTCATCTTGCTTCTGGAACCAATATTTGAGCATGTCAACCATCTGATCTTCCTCTGATGGTTCTGATTCTTGATGAAAATCGTAGGTAGTTGGTGGATAAGATGGAAAATATGATGGTTATTCGTACCTTAAATAATTTCAATAATTCTGCCACTCTAAAAGGTATATACATTGATTGCTCGGGTGGTTACCATCACAAATTATACATCTCCCTAATTCATTCTGTTGAGGAAATGTAGTATTGCTTGATTTTGACATCCTGTGATAGTTGTTGGGCTGGACAACATGCCTAAGAAAATCGGACTGTTGCTCCAAGATTTGGGGTGTATCTTCTTCTAGTAAAGCTCGTGATCTCTCAATATCCCAATAATGTTCCATTTTCAACCACCTGAAAACAAAAGAAAGAAATAAAAAATTACAGATAAAAATAAAGAAAATTAGATACAAGTAAATTAGATAGCTTCAAAATGAATAACTCAAGAAAATTAAGTCCCCGGCAACGGAGCCAAAAACTTGACCGGCGTAAACACACACGTATAATGCAAGCGTACGTATCGTTCAAGTAGTATAAAAATATCGATCTCACGAGTACTTAATTCCTATTGTTGTTATTAATTATTGATACTATTTATTTACAAGTATCTAATTATACGGAGAAGAGAATGATTGCTTTTGATTGGTTGAATATGGATTTGATAACTAAAATACTTAAAGACACAAATGAAAATAACAAAAGACTCAAAGATCTAGGGTTATGACTCCACACAATATTATTATAAAGATAAATTGATTCTCTTATATATGTGTAATAAATTAGTTTGCTAACCTGGAACACGAAAATATGCAAAAGCCTATGTCGATGGTCTGATGCAAATATCCAGTATAACCCAATTGAACCATATGTCTATGTCAACCAAATTACCTGGATTCATTAAGATTAAGTTCCAATTTTGGCTACCCCTGCCCGACAGGTATATGTCTATCCGGTAAGGAAATCTATTAAAGGGTTATCTATCATCAAGAAAGATCGTGGGCTATTGAATCTGAGGCTGAAACCTAAAATCCCTTCGTCAAGTTCATTTTAAGTTTACCACATCAATCTTATTGGTGATCAGATAACAAGAAGCATTAAGTTTAAGACTCAATATTCAAACTAAAGAATTACCCATAAAAAGAAAATCAATTATTAAGTATGTGAATATTGTGTTTCATCACTTCCCTAGAATAAAAATAAAATGCTGGGGGTTGGGGGATCCATCTTTACTACTTCTAATTTAGAAATCTTCCTTATTATAATATGAAATTTATCAGTCATATTACCAACCGACCATGTAGGTAGTATCCTCATTAAGTCAGATTTTAATTAAGTTCGACCAGCCATAAAGGCGGTATCATTATTTTTCCATAAACCAACCATATAGGCGGTAATCATCTGTCACCTAAAGACCGGCCATATAAGCGGTGTCACATTATGTCAAATAAATAAAATCAGCCATTAAAGCGGTAAACCTTTTAGTTTGGATTATAATTTCCATATTATAATTAAGGAAGATTAATCTAAATTAAAATAATAAAAACTTCACCCTGCCCCCAGCAGAAATCTAACTACTAAACATAAAAGAAAAGAGAAGAAAAAGAAACTACTACTATTACTAAAAATAAAAATACATGAATTAAATTACTAAAAATAAATACACAAGATGCAATCCTTAAATTCTTTACAAAAACCTAAGGAAATCATGAGAATTACAAATGAAATGGCTTGATATTTATAGGAAAATCTAAAGGCTTCCACCAATTTCTCCATCGATTGCTCCACCAATTGCTCCACCAAACATGGCACCAAACATGCAAGCATGTTTGGTGAAAGTTTGACAATTTTTATTTTATTAATTTTATACTTTGAAAATGACTATAGTAATTACTCAAAATATACTAGATTATTTATCAATTTCGGCCTTCCAAACTTCAGAATTAGAAAATATTTAAATCTTCGAAGTTGTAGTCTTTGTGTCTTCTATAATCTGCAACTTGAATCAGCTCAATCGGATATCGGATGAAAAAGTTAAGGCCAAAATACGACAGTTGCGCAAAACTGAAATTTAGGACTGCACTTCGTGACGCTTACAGTAAATTTTCGTTTTTGACATTTTTTCCTCCGGATTTCATCATTTTAGCCCCGAGTTGATTCCATTAAGTCCCAATATTATTTTTATCTGTAAAATAAACAAAAACACATCAAAACGTTCATAAAACCCGAGAAACTATACAAAATATTAGGTTAAATGTGTTGAAAATAGTGATATAATTACCACTCATTACGCAGATGTTTAGTCATTTGTGGTGGTGGTTTTGGGAATATCACTTTCCCTTATAGGCCTAACTCCATTGTTGGTTCGTTTCTGACGTTGGCCCGAGGCAGTTCTCCCTCCATGTCCCATCTAAAATGTGGTAATGTAACCGGTGCATTGTGAGAGACATTATTGATGACCAGTCTTCGCTTTTCTGCCTTGGTAATAGTCCATTTTACTTTGGGTATTCCGTATAGGACGATATATGGAGATCATCCCAAGTCTTCTCATAATGTCTCGACTGTATTCCGGCCTCATATAATTCTTTGAGAAACTGATTCTGTGATATTCCCCTTCTTCGTGCTTAGTCCTGATGTCTATTTCTTCTTCTATGTCAGTCATTTCTTTGTCTGAAGCCTCTTTGTCTGTTATCGAGAGTGCTGTAAATTCTGTTTCATCGCCATCATAGACATCTTCATTATTTCCAGTTTTTTCACTGTTGTCCCCCTTGAATTTATCGGACAACAAGTAATAATTCGCCATAACTAGTGGCATACTACCGAACTGAATAACGATAGAGGGTCTTCATCGTCTGTCTCGTCTCGTTTTCGTCTATCAAATTTGCTGCGCTCCTCGTAGTTCGTCGTTATTCCTTCTCTGTCGTCACTCTATTTGCCACTTACATTCGGTTTCTCCCGTGTATAAGCCCCACGGCCTGTGGTGACCTTCATTTCACCTTGTCGGTGCATCATACGACCATAATTTCTCTGATGTCGTCTCAGTTGCGTCTTTGGCATTTCATCCACAGGAGAGTAGTTCCTTCCCAGATGCTGCCCCAAATATGGCCTCCAGTATGAATGCCATACGTCGGGACGATGAATTTTTGGCCTAAACGTCTTTACTTTTTGGACGAGGTTTGAATTCTCACCATAGAACCTCGGCGTGAAGGTCTTCGGTTGCCATGCTACTGGCTCCTTCTTTACTGGCATTTCTCAGGTATCTTCCAACTCCCTCATCCACTCTATACTGTTCTTGCAGCGTGCACACAGATTTCGTCGATCCTTCCCTTTATAGGGTGTTTTAATCCTTTCTAGAGCGCTCGGACGATGATATTCTTGATCTTCATCTAGGACCAACTTGAACTTTGGCAAGTTTACTTTGGTAAGGTCTGAATTTATCATGTTTAATTCTACCGGCTTTGGAAAATGGTTGTCGTCCACCACCATTTTTTTCGAACATTATTCGTCCAGATTCTATGGAATCCTGCAAAATATTCTGAAAAATAAGACAATTATTAGTTGAATGGGACCATGCATTATGCCACTTATAATATTTTTTCCCACCGATTTGCTCGGCGCTTGGTAATGTGTGGCGGTCACTCAAACTAATTTACTTGTCTTTATACAATTGATCGAATATGGCATCGACTTTCGTGATATCAAATGAGAAGTTCTTACTCTTTTTATCGTTCTTTTCTTTGGCTTGGAGTTCAGCCCACACCTTGCAAACGTACGGCTTCCCTTCAACCAATTCGGCCAAACATAAGTCGGCCGATTCGATGTCCATTTCACCTATTTCATAATCAATATTCCTGTAATAAGTTTCTTTGTTGGAATTTTTCATTTGCTTCTCCTTTCTTAATAACTATTCATAACGCACCACACTAGTGGTGAGTTGGGGGAGATCCCAAAATTCGAGATCTTGAAATTTCTTTTTCAGATCGAAATTGAGACAACTTTGGGCGATTCTCACAAATTTTTTTCTGGCAAAGGCACGTAACACCGGCCTCGAGACACTTTAAACCTTTGTAAGAACGTCAGCCCATTCTCCAGGTAACTGTCTCAAGTTTGCCAAATCGGCCAAGGCCACTTCAGATTCGGCCTTGTAGAATTACTCGTGGAACAGCTGTTCCATTTGTTGCCAATTTTCTACCGAGTTGGGTGGCAGACTGACATACCTGGAGAAAGCTACTCCTGACAGTGAGCTGTGGAATAATATCAATTTATGGAAATCAGTTGCTTCTCCACACTGAAGGGTAAATCGTCCTATGTGTTCCATGTTAGAAACTTCTCCTGACTCCGTAAACAGAAAAAAGTCTGATACTTTGTAATTCCTAGGCCACAGATATGCCACATCGATCCAATCTGGATATGACTTCCGATACCTTGGCCGAATTGGCCATACTCCCAGACCGAATTGATTTTGAAGAATCTCGGTCATCTGTTCTCTCAACATGTCATTGTCATTGAATGACATCGCTATTTGTGGCGGTTGTGATCCTCTCACAAGCGGACATAGTTGTGGTTCTGCCCCTGAGAAGCCTGGAGATCGTGGGGCAACACCACTTCATGTTGCGCCATATTTGGCCCTTGGTGTAGGTTTGGCCCCAGATGTGGGCCATTTCCCTATGACTTATTCCTCCCCGAAGGTCTTAGGGACAGTGACCCCTTACGGAGGAATATTACTCTGGCCAGCCTTCTGACTGCTTGGTGCAGGAAGAGGTGTAGTCCACGGTAGGGCTGTCCCCTCGTTTACACATTTGGCCATTAACTCATTTAATGAGCTTAAGTGATTGGCCATATTTTCATGATGTGAGTTACTAGTCGAAGTAAACTTATCTATGATATGAGCATTTTGAAGCCTAACCTGCTTGACAACATCCTGCTTGAATTCATCGAATAATGTGTGAACCGTGTTAGGGCTGAGCTCTCGCATAGGCAGATAGGCTCATATCGATTAGCGTCTACTAGTCCCCTTCCTCCGTACTTGAGCCAGTTTGAGTGTTTCTTTTCGGAGGAATTTCCACTTTTATACCAATTCTCCCACTGTGGTCGCCAAAAACTATTTGCGTAATTTTCTGCTTGAACAAAATCTGTAAGGTTCAAACTTTATGAGACAAAGTCCCAACAAGGGGTGTTTGATTAAGTGAATAAGCCTCCAAGGGGCATAAGCACACAAATTACTGATTCTAAAACTACGAAATAAAAAATAAGATGCTCATTTGAGTCTTCATTTGATCGGGGTTTTTAAATCTTCACATGAGTGAGTCTTTTATAGTGGAACTTGTAAATTACTCGGACGGTTTCAGTCCGTAACTTCCCTGCAACTGCTGGGTCATACTTCTAACCGCTGAGTTGTGCGCCATAACTGCCTGATCATGGGGGGAAATGTCTAACGGCTGTAATCGTCGGATAGACCGCATGATATGTTCAGTCGTCCTTACTCTCTGAGTCTTCCTAGTCGTTGGACGACCTCCATGACTTCCATTTTCATCCTCGTCCTCGTCATCGGTTCAAATCGCCTTGTGGAGTGATACATGTCCTTTTCGCTTGCTTTCGTCCTTGTCGTTCTAGGGCGATTTTCTTTTGTCAATAATTATTTAATAAAATAATTTATCGCACTTAATTTACATTAATTCTTCATAAATATATACATATGAAATATGTAATTAATATATTTACTAAAAATATCTCACAAAATATCAAAAAAATTACATTTTCTATGGTAATTAGCTATAATTTCTCGAATCTTAATGGAAAAATAACAAAAACTGGTAAATAAAAATAATAAAACAAATTCTAAATGAATAAACAAATTGATGAGCTTAAATTCTTATTCAATTCGTTTAATAAATGAATCAAATCGAATTGACCTATTTATTAAACAAATCTTTTTTTTCAAACTCGTATTCGCTCTAAAGCGAATCAAATCGAATCTAACGAATAAACGAATCCTGACTCAAATTGCCACCCCTAGTTCTAAGTAATTGACTGGTTCTCAATTATTATGTCTATTTACAGATTTTATGAATTATTACTTTTTATGTCTAGAGAAAAAAAAACAAAAAAAAAACAAAAAACGAAGCAACCATTCATATAACAAAACAAAAAACGAAGCGGCCATTCATATTACCCTCCAATAATTTTGCCACATAGGATGAAAAAAATCATCATTCTCTCTCAACCTCCCCAAAACTTGTCATTCATCCTAAGTGATTTGGGATTCTCCTCTTATCTGGTGGAGGTTATTGTAAAGAAACCGAAGCAAAAAGAATCGACAGAGAAGAGCAAAAAGAGGCATTACTCTCTTTAATCGAGCACCGTACAAAAAAGTTCAACATCTCCATCAATGCATCTCGTATTAAAAATTTCATGTCCTTTTCTCTTTTCCATTATTACTAAATAATATTATTTAGGTATTAGTTGTTGTAAATTCTCGAATATATAGTATAAGAGTATGAGAAACATATCCCTTTAGTAGTGGCTTATGAGAAAAGCACAATGATGAAGGGACATATCCTCTAAATTGGAAGGATGCATTCCTAGACCTTCTTAAGCTTTAGGAAATGATATAACCCTTAGGAGGGTTACACCCTAAGTCAAATGGTGCCCTCAAATGCACTCTTCCATGCCTATATAAATGAGGGTATTGGATTCATTTTAATCCATCCAGAAAATCATATAAGTCTTTCATTGTTTAGAGAATCATTTAAAGAGAGAGTTTCTACCATTTGTCATTGTTCAAGTTCTTGGAGAAAAGGTATGTCCCTTCTACAAGAAACATCCAAGTAATTTTGGGAGAACGTTAGCTACAAGACATCTGTAGAGCACCGAGGAGGGGCTAACAAGTTCTTAAGGACAGAGACAACTCGGTTTGGCCAAGTTTTTTTTATCATATTCAACTTTTTCTAGGTTTTTCTAATTTTCTTAGTTATGTTCTGATTTTGATATGTTAGTGAGTGATTTAGATAAATTTGCATGTTAAATTTGATTTAATAACACATAATTTCCAACAATCTTAAGAACTTATTACTTTTAAAGTGCTGTTGAATTGAATTTTACATGTATTAATAGTCTTATACCTGGAAAATGTGTTTTGTACATGAACAATACGTATGGGCGTTCAAACGCCTGATGAACGCGTTGGAAAAACATTATATTTTACGTAGTTTCGCTCGAACGTGTCTTCAAATGTAACTCGAACACCAGTCTTCTAGAAAGGAATGTTCGAACGTGTATTCAAACCCAACTCGAACACCATTCCTCTGGACAATTTCTTTCGAACACGTTTACAAACACAACACGAACATAAACTCTTTGGAAAAATTCATTCGAATTCATTTACAAAAGCTATACGAACGTGAACTCACTGGAAAGTTTCGTTCGAACGGCTGAACGAACATGACACTAACGTAATTAATCCTGGAATTTTTAGATTTAAAAATAATAACATAGACTTAGATTTATCTATATTATAGTATGATATATATGTTATAAATATGGACTTCGCATATGTAGTAATGTTAACTTAGTTAAATCATACACCGAATAACTTAGTAAAATCATATACTGAATTTTATAAACTTGGTAGTATAAATTTAAGTTAATATTAGGGTATTTAATTATCACGAGCATACACCTAATTTTTATTGTGATAAAATTGAAAAATATTTGTTTATCATTGAATGTTTGTTGCATTCTTGGTTGAGAATTAAAAGTATTATCATACACAAGTAATTTCATCCAAGCTTTAGACACACACACACACACACACACACAAGGCGATAAGAGCCTAAGTGGGCAAAGATTTAAGTGGTTACACCGGACCCCTCATCCTTTTGGGAATTTTCTTATATTCACTTATCATAAGAAACCTTAGTCATAAATTCAATGACTTGTTATTTGGTACTACTGTCCAATATAACAACAAATGGATTCTTAGTGTATTATTTAAACAAGATCATACGTTTGATCGTTGTGTGATTTGTCTTTTGTAAACTTATTGACTACTGTTATTTTTCCAGTTACACATGTCTAGCGGAAATATCACAGTACCGGTCGCTCATGGAGAGAAACCAGATAAGTTTGGTGGAGCAGACCTCAAACAGTGACAGAATAAAATATTTTTCTATCTGACAATACTGCAGTTGACTAAGTATCTCAAAGATCCTCCAGGTCATATGGAGGGAGAAATGGAAATAGCCAAGCAACTGTGAGAAGAGATATGGTCGTCAGACGACTTCTTATGCAAAAACTAACTATTGGGAATGTTGGGATTTATGTCCTAAAGCTTCATGTATTATAATTGGAATTGATTATTGTAATAATAATAAATTTATTATTCATTTTATCAAAATTGTTTGATTTATATTGCATATTGTCCAATTCTATTGTTTATTTTGATTGCTCTTTTACCTTTAGACTTAGTGTATATTTGATGCACAAGAGGATTTAAGTCTGGAGTTAGTAATCTAAATAGTCCATAGAGAGCAAACAAATAGGGTAATTTGTTTGTGGTTTATCTATAGCTGCGGTCCATTCTATACTTGTATGACAAAACTTTGATCCGAGATCGTTCATGTAGTGACATGGGAATGGAGGCACCTTGTATGATGAGATCATATAGGACTGGACTCAGATAAGTGTGAATTTCTTTTAATAACCGTTAACCAAAGAAACTCATTTTTTTCTAATAGATGGTCACATATGGATTCTATCTTAATCCTGAGTGTACTATGAACTCCTGCATGACAGACTATGTCATTTGATTTACTATGGTGAGGTTGGTGTTGCATTTCTGGCCAATAACTACATATTTTGGGGATATGGTTTGGTGTGTAGCTGGGAACATTTTACATAGATATGGAATTCAATCATTCTTACAAGAAGCAGAAGAATATCGCTTTTAAGAGTTGATTCGGGACTTGAACAATTTAAGCGCTCAAATTTTCCATTACGAATAGAAAGTTTTATATTCATAATTGTTATGAATTAATTGTTCATTATAGAATCAATGATGCTTATGACATAAAATATTTAGATGGGTTTAACGGACTTTTGACCTGACTCTATTTATGAGATATTCATGAAGGGCTATATCCATATGTAATGACTATATTGATAGACACGAAAGTTGTTCAGTCTATTTTATCCATCTACGGTAACTGGAGTTCAACTTTGAGTTTTTAGTGGAATAACGCGGAATTAATAATTCGTAATATTTGATTAAAGAGTTTAATTAATATTTCAGAATTATTGGAGTTTGGAACCATAGGTCTATTTGGTCCCCTTGCTATCTCGATTAACTGTAGCAAACCTAATATAATTAGATTGTCGAATAATATGCTCAAATTATATTTATATATTATTAATGAGATTAATAATATTTATTGTCACAAATGAAAACTATGTTAAATTAGTTTAACTTAATGTTTTCTAGAGTTCTTTGATTATGAGATATCAAATCTTGATTATGAGATAATCAAGTTAGTAATAATTATGAGATAATTACTACAGTATAATTGAAGGTAATTTAATCATTATTAAGATAATTATTTTTATTTACCTTGGAGACAAAGCCATATGGCTAGTCATGCTCTCCAATTTATTATGTCTATTAGGTGGCATGTATATACCTAATAATTTTGTCATTAGCTAATCCATTTTTATGCTTTAATATGACCTCCACATTTATGTGCTTGCCATTAAAAGAAAGCATCAGATGCTTAATGACAAAGTCATTGTCTTCAGCTTATGATTTCCTATGCTTTGGTATGACATTCACATTTTTGTGTTGGTCATTGCAAGAAAGCATTAGATTCTTAATGACAAGGTAAGTTGGCTTGTGTAAGAGAATATAATCTATACATTTCTCTCACTTATAAGGTTAATATTTTTGCATTCATTCACACAAGTACAAAAGACAGAAAATAGAGAGAGTTCAAGCATTCACAAGTGTTGTGAGAATGTTTGAAATTCCAAATCCAAACACCGTTGTGACATCTTTATTCTCTAAATTGTTTAGAGTTTAATCTTTGTGAGTGAAGCCCACACTTGGGTCTATTAGTTTCGAATCATAGTTCGGAAGATCGAGTGGTTGATCCAAGCATTGGGCATCAAATGATTGATTTCGGAAACTACAACAATTCAAGAAGGCAAAGAAAATTTTAAAGATCCATACCGGAGCCAGTGCCCACACAAGAAACTTCCACCACGCTAAGGAAAGTCGTTTCCTATAATTGGTATCAGAGCTTAAGGTTGAAAAGTTTTTTTAACCCTTCTCATTTTAGTTTTAATAATTTATATGAGATATAGATTATTAAAATGCATGTTGTGATGAGTAAGCACAATTAGATTATTGAGATGAATGGTTTTAATGTTCATGTGATGAATGTTTACTTTTGATTCATGTGATGAATGTATTATGTTGATCGTTAATTTTTCTGGCTCTTGTTTTTAGCATTGGAAATGTAAGACCGTAAGGTCATATTCTTTCAAGTATTGTAAGTTTATTTCCTTCGTAATAAGTTCATTATATAACCCTATTTATAACTTGGAGGAGCCGATGCCGCGAAGAACTCAACAACACTCAATGGAATAAGATTTGAAGACCAATGGATACCTTGGATTTATTGTACTAATTACATTAGTATAGAAAAAATAAGAGTCCGGTCAATGCAATTTGAAATATGTATGTTCTTACAATTTCCAGCCCTGGAAACTAGGTTGCGTCATGACGGAACCCTTAGCGCGTCGCGAAGCACAACTCATGCGAGAGAAACCTGAGGCTACTGCCTCGATCGCGTCGAGAAGCTGGTTGTTGGACAATTATGACTCATAGCATCACTATTTGTACAAAACATGGTGTTGTTGTACAAATTAACTATGTGACAAAGGAAATTGCTCTTTTATCATTTGTAATTGGATTACCAGGATATATAAATGATAAAAGTCCATATGATTAGTTCCGGATTAATAAGATATGAGATAGTATTAATCTACTAAGGTTTAATCATTAAAATATCCCTAGTCATAGTATTATTGAGATTGGACATCGATAATACGGAATAGACTAGTATTGCATTTGTGCGTGTTGTGGGAGCATAACAGAATAGTTCTTATATATTTAAGTATTGGATACTTATGCAAGTGTGATAGGAGGTTGTGTTAACCGATGGTACGAAAATAGCTCTGGATAGACCCCTCAGAATTCCATTGGTAGTATGACTATGTGTCTATGGAAGTCCGAATCAAGGTAGGTGTATTTGGTCTTAACCTGAGACTTGCATCGCTAATACTTGCGACAATCAATGTACTTTGGTTTTGGTCGTCCGAGGCTTTAACAGGTTCTGTGTACGTCTCTTCTGGGTATATTGAGAATCGTAGTGTATTGGCTGTGATGTCAAGATGGAAGTATCACTTTAGTCATATGGAGATGATGATAACGAAGGATACGAAACTAGTACTTTTATGTACTACAGTCATCGGGATAATATGAATACGTTATGTTTATCCGATTATAGAGAATAGTTACCAGAGATCCGAGATATGCTTCGTACAGGGCATACACAATTCCAGCCACAGGCCTTGCATGTGACATCCGATACTGGATCGTAATACACAATACTATGTATACTACGACTGACACAGATTACATATTCCTTAAAAGAATATTTCTGGAGAATTTGGTAGGCACGGTGCTTTGCTAGAAGCCAACCATGTCTTGTAAATCGGTAAGAATATGGTACTAGGTATGCACGTATTCGGATATTCCGATGACCGGATTTACTGCCAACATATCCAGGGATCTCTTGGGCCGCTTCCCGAAGATTCACTAATGACGTATGAATCGAACATAATTAATCTGGGATTAATTAGTAGAGAGAGAAAATTAATCTAGGATTAATTGCGGATAGATTTTATTTGGGATAAAATACTATTTAAAGAGAGAGAACGATTAATTCAGAATTAATCAATAAAATAATATATTCGATATATTAAACGAAATTAGATTTCGACGCGAAATTAAAATTAGATTTTAATTCGGGCAAATGAATTAATTTAGAATTAATTCGCGAGCGACGTGAATAGTAATTTTGCTAGGCATAATTATTTAATTAAATTTGATTTAATTACGTCGCAACGAAAAATTCGTTAATTCGGAATTAACGAACCCGAACCCGGAATGTGTTTGCGGGCCCACTCGAATTTTGAATTAAAGTGGGGCCCATATTTGTCACATCACCTAGTCAACTTTATCAACTTTATGTTGATGGAAGTTGATGGAATTTTGATGGTTGCTTGTTTCTTACACAAGCATCATTCAAATTGATGTGAAAGTGACATATATCTTATTTTAATAAGTTTGGTATATGGTTTTGATTTTTTGAAAAAATCAATTAACACTTCACTTTCACTTTTTTCATCTTCTTCTCTCTCATTGGCGTGACCAAGCCAATTTTCCTCTCAAAATTCTTGGCTTGGCCGAGACACACACAAGGATAGGAATGTTTTTGTTGCAAAAATTTTCCAAGAGCTAGCACTCAAAGATTCATACAAAGGTGATAGGAAAACAATCCCATGAGTTTGGAATTCATTCACCAAGCTTGGAAGCTCAACATACATCAAATGAGGAGCTTGGAGCAACTTCCATGGAGACAAAAGTTTTGAACTCTACACATCCTCAACCGAGCATTGTAAGTATTTTCCGCTACTTTACTTTGCGTATTCACATGATTTCTTACTTAATTTGATCTTGGTTTGACCTAGAAAACCCAACAATGGTATCAGATCCATGATTGAGCATGAAATTGAAATTATGGTTCTTAAACTTTAATTTGGGATTTTTTTGATTTGAGCATAATTTATTCAAATTGTTTGTTTGAGCATGCTTATAATATGTTAACTTTGAGCTGTGCATGATCAATTTTATAAAAAATTAATTGGATTAATTTTCCCCAAATTATTGGGCTTGGCCGAATATGATAGGAACCCTAGCTCATGGTGATTTTGATTTTTGGACCATTGGATGGTTTGAGATGATGGATATATTGATTTATGATTTAATTGGATTGAAATAAAAATTAATAAAAGAATATCTATATTGCCGAGAGCTTAATGAGCATGGGATTGATTTTCTCCAATTATGTTGGACATGAATTGATAATTATAAAGCATGATTAATTAGTGTAATTTGTGTTTTGGAAATATTAATTTAACTAATTAATTATGGCTATACACTTTAGTTAATTAAATTGTGATATTTGGAATATTGGAATTCAATTAATTAGACTTAATTTGGAATTGGTCTAATAATGTTGTATTTGGGCTTAATGGGCTTGGTTGGGCCAAGTTTGGTTTAGGATAATTGGTTGGATCCAATTGGGCCTAAAACCATTTCCATAAAGTCCAAATATGATAATTGGGCCTTTAAAATTTAATTGGGCCTTTAAAATTTAATTGGGCCTAATGGGCCAAAATTGATTTCTTAGCATATAGGGTGATTTCTTAATTGGGCATTGGTATTTGGTTTGACCCATATCGACCAAAACCCATGCCTTAAGAAATTAATTGAAAGCCCATTGGACTTTAATTGAATAGTATTAGATACTAATTGGGCCTTTGAGACCCGTTAAGATTGGATTTGGAATCCAAGTCTAAAAGGCACATTTAAAGTGTAATCATTTAATTTGGAATTAAATAAAGAATTGGTATTGAATACAAATTAAATTGGATTTAATATTGTAGTTTGATATAATTCAAGAATACGTACTTTAAGTACTTATTCTTAAACGAGTTGGACTCGTGCAAATCAAATCGTTGTTTGAACATTGGATGGTTATTAATTAAAGATTAGTTAATTGGATTAGATTGATTGATAACATGCTTTGTGTGAATACATGGATGTGATGTATGAATAATGTATATCAGATGGATATTAGATGAGTGAGGCCAATTTTGGAAATTGTTGTAATAATTTAGAATTTATTAAATTGGACCTGCGTGTCAGCCTTTATCTCTTGACTCTTTGTATTTCTCTTCTCACTTATTCCCCTCAATGTAAATGAGGTTTCTTTAGAAGTGTTATGTAATTGGGTAGAAGTTAGAATAGTGCTAGCGAGAGAGAGGAAATGGAGAGATTTGTTCTAGGAATAATTTGTGAGATATCCATCTGCATATCATTATTAAATTATTTATCGCTCCTTATTATGCTTTTAGAATGCATGCTTAAGGGTGTATGATGAGACCTAATCAAAGATAATCAATTGGTTACTAATTACGCGAAAAACCCTCAACAAATATTAAACATTTTCCTTCCATTGAGTGATTCTCTCTCAAGATCCAAGATTGGCACTAGTTTGCTGGCCAAAGTTAAGACCTTTGTCCATCACGGATGTGTTTGAATCATGAAGGCTTTGTTCCATATCGTATGTCTTGTCCAAATTGTGATTTGTTGGCCAAAGTCAAGATCACTTCTTGTCCATCGACATCGATTACGAAGCTTTCCAAAATCAATGAGTCCCGCTTAACTGGAATCATTAAGCTTGTTGTGCCAAAGCCAATGCTTAGTTGATTCAGAGGAAAAGGTTAGGAAAATATATTCGATATATTGGCATATATATTGTATATATGTTTCGGACTTGGAGGTCCACCTACTGGATCTATGAATTGGATGAGGTCCAATTGATCTTAGAGATCTACCTAGTTAAGTATCATACAATTTGTTGGTCAAAGTCAAGATTGTGTGTTATTTAACAGGATCCTAGCCCACTAGGAAACTAGGTTTCCCGAGTACTCCACAGAGGGTTAGAGGTTCGCTGAAAAATAATGAGAGACAAGTATTAAATTTACAATTTCGTTTAGATACTTGCCAATACGCGCTCATTTCATTTTTCGTCATTATTTAAATATTAATATATTAGTTGGACTACTATTCAATTGTTGTTTTAATTAAACAGTTGGACTGTATTCAAACTATTTCATTTATAGTTGATTATATAATTGGATTATAGTAATCAATATATTTGAATTTAATCAATCAATTTATAGTTGATTATATAATTGGATTATAGTAATCAATATATTTGAATTTAATCAATCAATTTATAGTTGATTATATAGTTAGACTATAGTAATCATTATATTCGGATGTACCCGAAATCGTTGATTGGATAGTTAGACAATTGGAATCAAGATAACTGAAAGATTAGCGTTTAGAACATAATCCTTGGTGAAAATGTCTTTAAACGGCTCCAATTTTCAGATTGGGAATAGAACCTCAGGATAGTCCCGGGAACCGAGAAGTTATTTTATTTGATAAAATGAAATCTCGGGCCTAAGCCCGGAGTTGAGCAAATAATAGAGCAAGATCTTTGGAAGATTCATGTAATGATAAATTTAGTGCTTAATCCGTTATACTTGCCGCAATAACTCCTTAGTTTCTTCGTCAGAATTAAAGATTAGATCCTTAAATCATGATGTTGAAATTGAAGGATCTTCATGGATTTATCCTTAGATCTTAGAAGTATTAATTGCAATAGAAGAACTCTTAGAGAGTTAATGGCTATGCTCAAGGAGACAAAACCAAGGTTTGCAAAAGGGCAAGAAGCGCAAGACGCATCTTACTTCGACATCCCAGATGGCCAAAGGCTTCTGAGGTGTGGAAAATGGCAAAGGCAAAATCATCACAGTCTTCTAGGAAAACAAATGACATATCCCAAGAAGTCTACCTAAAACTGTGGCAAATTGGGTCACTGGAAGCGTGACTGCTGTATGGACAAGGCAGACATTAAGGAAGTGAAGGCGAGGCAAGGCTCCGGCTTCAAGTATGTTTTTCATAAACATAATTGACTTCTAGTTTCAAAATTATATTTTTGATACTAGAAGTGGTACATAAATATGTACTGATGGGCAGAATCTGCTGATTAGCAGGATACTGAAGTACATATTCTTTCACAGTGGACTCCTCATGGAATACCTCAATGTGACGGTGTGTCCGAGCAGAGAAACCGAACTTTATTGGACATAGTAAGGTTAATGATGAGTCATTCTGAGCTACCATTTTCCTTCTAGGGATACGCATTAAATAATGCAATACTTATTTTGAATAAGGTTCCATGAAAATCTGTTAGACAGACTTCATATTAGATATGAACAGGAAAGAAATCGGGTTTTCTCATTCCTGAAGATTGGGAATGCTGGGCATATGTTTGGATAATACCAAACTAGAACCCAAAATCGGATAAGTGCCTATTTGTAATTGGTTGTCATAGGAAACCAAAGTATATTACTTATACAACTCATAAGAGAACAATGTAATTGTTGCTCTCCATGCGGTTTTCCTAAGAGGAATACCTATATGCAGTGGTAAGTGGGAGAAAAGTAAAACCCGATGAAAATCGGAGTAATACTGTTCCAGGCACTGAGTCCTCATGGAACACAAACAGTTCTTCAGGAATGAAACTGTACCACAATCTTCGAATACACAAGAACCGAGTAGTTGGAGAGGGTTAGAAAACAACCTAGGAGGTATGGGTTTCTGATCTCACCTCATAAAGATGTCAATCTTATTGAGGAATACGAACTGGCTACGTATGAGGAAGTGATAAAAGGTATCCACTCCCTATTATGGCAAAGTGCCATGAAGTCCGAAATGGATTCCATGTATACCGACCATGTTTGGACACTGGTTAATGTACCGAAAGGAATTGTGCCTAATGGTACTATATGAGTCTTCAAGGAAGACATACATAGATGGCAACAAACAAACGTACAACGCTAGGCTTGTAGAGGAAGGGTATCGTCATCAACATAGTGTCGATTTCGACGAAGCCTTTTATCTGTTGCCATAGTTAAATCCATTCGGATAATGCTTGCTAATGCTGCATGTTTCATTTATGAAATATGGCAGCTGAATATCAAAACCGTTTTCCTTTAACGGAAAACTTTTGGAGGATGTTTATCAACATCCTGACGGTTTTTTCGTACCAAAACAAACAAACAAGGTTTGCAAGCTAAATCGATCCATTTATGGATTGAAGCAAGCATTGCGTTCTTGGAACTAGCATTTTGATGTGATCATAATGGTATATGATTTAATTCAAAACGAAGACAATTCTTGTGCATATAAGAAGGTTAGTGGGAGCGCACTGACAATGACTGTCCTATATAATGATGATATATCATTTCTTGGAAATGAAATTCCCATAATACAATCGGTGAAAGCTTGACTTTCATTAAAATTCTCCTTAGACTGCTTAGAAGAGACAACCTTTATTCTAGGAATAAGGATCTACTGGGTTAGATCTAAAAGTTGTTGGCACTCTCCGTGTACTCGTACATTGAAATATATGTACGCGACCTGGTGTCTCATATGCTTTGAGCATAAGGAGTCACAATCAAACCTATCCAAGTGATAGTCACTGGATTGATGTTAAGAACATCCTTACGTATCTTAGATGAACTAAGGATGCTTTCTTAAGCTGTGGAGAAGGAGAACTTGAAGTGACTGGGTTCACTGCTGCAAGTTTCAAACCGAAAATGACTATTAGTTGTAATAAGGGTACTATATAGTTTGAATAACGGAACAGTGAGCTGGAAATCTCCAAGCAAGATACTGTTGCCGAATAAACAATAAAATCAGAATATTGTTATAGCTGACGCAGCAAAAGAAGCATTTTGGATCTATAATAATCCTAATTAGATGATGAGTAGTTCTGTTAGCAGCTAAGCTAGACTACATCACATGCTAAGGAACAATGGTCTCATCAATGATCTAAATATATACTTCAATTATTTCATCTGATTCGTCAGATCATACATTGTGGCGATGTGATGATCGAATAAATTGCATCAGATGATAACCTTGCAAATCCGATGACAAAAGCTGTTTCTCAACAGAAGTTTGAGCGACCCGTATATAGTTCAAGTGTAGGACACTTGAGTGATTAGCTATAGGCCAAGTGGGAGATTGTTGGACAATTATGACACATAGCATCACTATTTGTACAAAACATGGTGTTGTTGTATAAATTAACTATGTGACAAAGGAAATTACTCTTTTATCATTTGTAATTGAATTAACGGGATATATAAATGATAAAAGTCCATATGATTAGTTCCGGATTAATAAGATATGAGACATTATTAATCTACTAAGGTTTAATCATTAAAATATCCCTAGTCATAGTATTATTGAGATTGGACTTCGATAATACAAAATAGACTAGTATTGCACTTGTGCGTGTTGTGGGAGCATAACGGTATAGTTCTCATATATTTAAGTATTGGATACTTATGCAAGTGTGATAGGAGGTTGTGTTTACTGATGGTACGGAAACAGCTTCGCTCTGGATAGACCCCTCGAAATTCCATTGGTAGTATGACTATGTGTCTATGGAAGTCCGAATCAGGATAGGTGTATTTGTTCTTAACCTAAGACTTGCATCGCTAATACTTGCGACAATCAATGTACTTTGGTTTTGGTCGTCCGGGGCTTTAACAGGTTCTGTGTACGTCTCTTCTGGGTATATTGAGAATCGTAGTGTATTGGCTGTGATGTCAAGATGTAAGTATCACTTCAGTCATATGGAGATGATGATCACGAAGGATACGAAACTAGTACTCTTATGTACTACAGTCATCGGGATAATATGACTAGGTTATGTTTATCCGATTATAGAGACTAGTTACCAGAGATCCGATATATGCTTCGTACGGGGCAGACACAATTCCAGCCACAGGCCTTGTATGTGACATCCGATATTGGCGTAATAGACAATACTACGTATACTACGCCTTACACAAATTACATATTCCTTAAAAGAATATTTCTGGAGAATGGGGCAGGCACAGTGCTTTGCTAGAAGCCAACCATGCCTTTTAAATCGGTAAGAACATGGTACTAGGTACGTACGTATTCGGATATTCCGATGATCGGATTTACTGCCAAATATCCATGGATCTCTGGGGTCGCTTCCCGAAGATTTACCGATGATGTATGACTCGAACATAATTAATCCGAGATTAATTAGTAGAGAGATAAAATTAATCTAGGATTAATTACGGAGAGATTTTATCTGGGATAAAATACTATTTGAAGAGAGAGAACGATTAATTCAGAATTAATCGATAAAATAATATATTCGATATATTAAACGAAATTAGATTTCGACGCGGAATTAAAATTGGATTTTAATTCAGGCAAAAGAATTCATTTAGAATTAATTCGCGAGCGACGTGAATAGTAATTTTACTAGGCATAATTATTTAATTAAATTTGATTTAATTACATCGCAATAGAAATTTCGTTAATTCGAAATTAACGAACCCGAGCCCAGAATGTATTTGCGGGCCCACTCGGATTTTGAATTAAAGTGGGGCCCATATTTGTCACATCACCTAGTTAACTTTATCAACTTTATGTTGATGGAAGTTGATGGAATTTTGATGGTTGCTTGTTTCTTACACAAACATCATTCAAATTGATGTGAAAGTGACATATATATTATTTTAATAAATTTGGTATATGGTTTTGATTTTTGGAAAAAATCAATTAACACTTCACTTTCACTTTTTTCATCTTCTTCTCTCTCTCATTAGCGTGACCAAGCCAATTTTCCTCTCAAAATTATTGGCTTGGCCGAGACACACACAAAGATAGGAAGGTTTTTGTTGCAAAAATTTTCGAAAAGCTAGCACTCAAAGATTCATACAAAGGTGATATGGAAACAATCCCATGAGTTTGGAATTCATTCACCAAGCTTGGAAGCTCAACATACATCAAAGGAGAAGCTTGGAGCAACTTCCATGGAGGCAAAAGTTTTGAACTCTACACATCCTCAACCAAGCATTGTAAGTATTTTCCGCTACTTTACTTTGCGTATTCACATGATTTCTTGCTTAATTTGATCTTGGTTTGACCTAGAAAACCCAACACTGGTCACCTAACGTCGTGACACGACACGGACCTGGCAGTATTTTGCCTACTGGTTTATGGACGTCGCGACGACCACTCCTTTGCATCGCGACGCCCAGTCTGGATAAATTTGTATGTTTTAAAGTGTTTAATAACATGTCATATAGCCTAGGGTGCCTGCTCTTGCATTTTCACATGCCATAAAATATAGATATGTATGATATTCTAGTCATAAAATATGATTTTATATAATTTAAAAGTTAAATAAGAATATGAGATGCATACAAACAGATTAATAAGATTAATTGGTTTAAAGTTTTAAAAATTGTGAATTCAAGTTTTAGAAATAAATGGACCTTATGAGTACATTATTTTCCTTGGTATATTGGATGGAAACCCGGACGTAAATTCCATACCGATTTCGAATGGACGGTAATATGGTCTGCACTTGGGATACAATACCACGTACCTTTGGAATAAATAATGTATTTTTATCGATTAAATGGTTTAATGACATTTGGTCCGTTCGTTGAATTCTAAATTTTAAAACCTATTAGTGGACTAATATTTTAATAATTAAATTGATTAGATCACTAAATCAACTTGATTAAATTAGTTTAATTAAGTTAATTGGTTAGTAGAGACTAATCGGGATTAGTGAATAAAATTTTAAGAGTTAAAATTAGTTAAATCACTAAACTATCAACTAGTATTATTAAGGTTATGACTTTAGCCGAGCATAATCTAAGATTCATAAGATACTACTGAGATAGAAACCTTACACTTCAAAATAGTGAGTGGGAGAGGGGTATACCATAATATATACCACGATGTCCATTGTTATCCAGAAACGTGAGATTCAATATCCTTTCCACTGGTCTTGTCATGAGCTTAGCTATGCATAGGGCTCCGGGGCAACCGAATGATTTAAGTGGGCTGGCACTAGTTAAGTCCTAGGGTTCCGAAATAATGGGTCACACTCACAAAGGAATGATTAATTTGTTAATCAAGGCTTCCTTGATCAAAATAATGGTAGTTGATTAATATAGGAATACGAGTTATTTCAAATATATTAATCAATTGAGAATGTCTCAGTCTATCATGTGAATAGTTGACCTACCATACGGTTGCACTTATTTATGGAATGAAAGATAACCATGGCATAATAATTCTTTTAAGTTTATATTTCATTATACATTGATCGTGCATCATGTTTAATTTTATGCCTAAATGTTTGACAATTTTAATATGGGAGGAATGAATGTTGAATACGCGTTTACAGCCATGGCATCCGTAATTATCTCAATTTTCAAACAACAAGAAAAATTAATCGGGGAATTGGTCTGTGAAGACCTTAAATTTGTTCTAATAGGGGAATTTCCTCATGAGCCAGCACCAAATGTTGGCAGAGTTGCACGTAATGCTATAATAACTGGATTAAAGCTGATGAGAAAGCCCATAGCTATTTAATAGCATCCATGTCTGAGGTTCTTGCTGCACAACATGAGCCTATAACGATAACATCAATAATTATACAGTCATTACAGAACATGTTTGGGCAACCTTTAGACCGGTAACAACATAAGATAATCGTTTCTGTATTGACCGCTAGAATGAAGGAATGCACACCAGTCCGAGACCATGTGTTAAAGATGATGTCTCATCTTAATATGGTTCAAACCCATGGTACACGTTTCAATGTGCAAAGCTAGGTGGCAATGATCATGGAAACCTTTCCGAAGAGTTTCATGTAGTTTAAAAGCAACTACGCTATGAATAAGTTGACTTTTATGTTGACTGAACTGCTAAATAAGCTCACCAATTAAGAGTCCGTCATGATGGGTCCTCGTGGGTCCAATGCTGAGGCAAATATTACCGAATCTTCTAAATATGAAAATAAGAAGAAGAAAAGCAATTGGAAGGCTAAGATAAAACCAATGAAAAAGAAAAACAATAAAAGCTCTAAAAGAACAAATGCCAAAGGAAAATGTTTCCATTGTGAACAACAGGGGCATTGGAAAAGGAATTGTCTGAAATACCTTGCCGAGCTTAATAAAAAGAAGAATACAGATAAATACGATTTACTTGTCATTGAGTCTCTTTTGGTGGAGGATGATAAATCCATATGGATTGTTGATTATGGTACACTAACCATGTTTGCTGTTCTTTGCAGCTACTTGACTCATGGAGGGACCTTGCTGAAGGTAGCTTTACTATGAGAGTTGGGATGTTGTTTCAGTAAAAGCAGTGGGAGTTTCTAATTTTAATTTTAATAAGAGTTATTTATATTTGAATGGTGTGCTATATATTCCTGGTTTTCGCAGGAATTTGATTTCTGTAACAGAACTTATAGAATATGGTGTTCTATTTCATTTAATAATAAGTCAGTTATTATTAGTATAAATGGATTAAATATATACACTGGAAACTTCGAGAATAATCTATATGTATTAAAACCTTAATGCATGAATCACTACTTAATATTGAAATATTTAAGATTGAAAAATCTAAAACTAAACGGTAAAAGATTTCTCATGATGAGACTTATTAGTGGCACCTTAGACTTGGTCGCATTAACCTTGACCGGATAGATAGACTAATTAAGAACGAAGTTTTAAATCAGTGAAGACTTGGTACTTTACCTGTCTGCGAATCTTATCCAGAAGGCAAAATGACTAAGAGATATTTTACTGGAAAAAATGATAAGAGCAAAAGAAACACTTGAGCTAATACATTCAGACATTTGCAGACCGATGAATGTAAAAGCCTGAGATGGTTATGAGTACTTCGTCACTTTCATTAATCGTTATTTCAGATATGGGTATGTTTACTTAATGCATCACAAGTCAGATACATTTGAAAAGTTCAAAGAGTACTGAGGTTGAGAATCAGTTAGGTAAAAGCATCAAAATTCTATGATCAGATCGTGAAATAGAATACCTTGATAGAGATTTTGAGGAATTCTTAGTTGAACTTGGAATTTTTTTCACAACTCACAACACTTGGAACACAAAATAAAATGGTGTTGCAGAATGGAGAAGTCGGACCCTACTAGACATGATGAGATCAATGTTTAGTTATAGTACTCTACCAAGTTATTTCTGGGGATTTGCATTACAAACAACAATTTATATCCTGAATGTAGTTCATTCTAATTCTATTTCTAAGACTCCCTTAGAGTTGTGGAATGGTCATAAAGCTAGTTTGCGACATTTCCGAATATGGGGGGTGTCCATCACATGTGCTAAAGAACAAGACTACTAAGTTGGAATCACGTTCACAGGTGTGCCTATTTGTAGGCTATCCTAAGAAAACTATGGGTGGATTATTTTATAATCCAGAAGATAATAAAGTATTTGTGGACAAATGCTATATTTATTGAGGAGAACTATATGAGAGAGTTCAAATCTCGAAGTAAAGTGTTACTTGAGGAGTTACTTGTTGGTACGACCAGTACACCATTGATAAATATTGACAAAGACATAACACCTTCTACATCTGGAAGTCAGATGCAAGTTTATCAGGATACCATACCACCTATGTTGGGATTTTGGGTGGTAATTCGGGTAAACGTAGAGGAACACGGAAAATCAAAATTTTCCGATTTCAATAATTTTACTTGGGTAATTAAAATAAACTAATTTATTTCAATTACTCAATACTTAAAAATTGAAATTTTTACTCAAAAATCAGATTTTTCAGTAATTACCATTTAGCCCCAAAATGATGTATTTTTGTCATTTTAGTCCAAAATTGTCAAATACAATTCTAATTGATTCCAAATCAATCCCAAAATGATTTATACATGTCTAATACATGAAAATAAAATTTTCAACTCAAAGAAACTGAATTTCCAGAATTTGCCGATAGTCCCCATATTTTCAAGAATTTATAATTTGGTCCTTTTTTGTTCAAAATATGCTAAGATCAATTCCAAAAATTTCCAAATTTAATATACATCATATATACATCAAATCTCATCACATATATGAAAAGACCCGAACTTGATGAAGGTTAAAAACCCTAATTTTATAATTTCACAAATTAATAAAATTAACATCAAATTAATCAAATTCAATACTTTAATTCAATTTCCACAACACTCAACAAGCCTCACCATCATGAAACAACTCAAGAATGATTCTAGGCCAATCATGAGTGGCTAAGAAACTCTAGAATGGAAACTTCCATCAATATGGCAAAAAGAAAGCTTTATAAATAATTTTAAGTATTCTAAATTAACATACATGCTTTTATCTTTCAATCAAGCTCCCAATCATCAAAACACAACCATAATAAAGTAGAGAAGAAACTAAGCTACACATGTTGAAGCTCATGATCTTAGAAACTATTTTCAAGAAGAAGAAAGTATGAAAATCCTTACAAAATTTCCAAAATATGCAAGCTTTTCTTCTTTCTTCTCTCTTTCTCTCTTTCTCACTTTGTAATTAATTTTTTTTAGGGTTCAAAGGTTGTGAAACAAAAAATAAAAATGGCCTTATATAATTTCCACCAATTACCGAAAAAATAACAAAAAATATAAGCTAAATATTTTCTATTTTTGTTTAAATTTAAATGGATAAATATCAAATTATTTGTGGTACAAAATCATTAAACATTTTAATGTTAATAAAAAATAATCCAATAAAGTTATGCCAAATAAAACCAATCAAAATTGGCCAATTTATCTAATTAAATAAAGTCATTTAGTTTACTTAATAAAGTAAACTAGATATTTAATATTTAATTAATTTAATTATTAACATTTAAATAATCAAATAATTAAATACTAATATGTCAAATATATGTATTATATTTACATTAAATAATCAAAATACATATATAAATAATAAATATCAAATTTCACAATTCGACATTAATAAATGGCTGAAAGATCCCAAACACATGTATCTTCGTTTAACCGTTAGATGACATATAAATAATCAATATTATTTATAAAAATTTCCCTAGTGTCCTACGAGTATATCTCATTAGTGAGACTCTCTAGGTTCAGGCATATCCGTCACGAAATTCAATTTTGTGTCCATAATCTACCCACGCATAAATTATGACGAACACAGATAAAATCTCTGAACCTTACAGGTTGAGGTCACTGCATACGTATAATCCTTCCATCACAGGTATCCGGATTATCCTAGAGATATAGATATAAACGTCAAATCTCTTTAGGTATAATCCCGTAGACGACTCTATTAGCAATCTCTTAAAATAACACTTAGAGTTGATTTCTACAGTGTACCACGGGCCTATGGATTTAACATATTACTAATTCCATAATGGATACGTATGCTCTGTACACAAAACTGATGTATCCTATCTTGATACGCACAGGATATCCTGAGGATCAGTCCACACCCAATGAACAAGCAGAGGTATGATCTAAATAGATCGGTGACGTGACTGCCATCAAAGTGTGGGTAGACCTTCCACGCTCACTCTACCTCTTGTTTTGCAGGATCGCAAGTGTCATCCCTACGAAATCTTGATTGTGGACCTCGGGTGAAAACCAGCATCCACATCATCTAGTTTTTTTCTTTAAACTCTAATGATGTCCATTACGTTCATGACCATATTCTTATTGTTTTTATCTTTAGTCATGAACTAACTCCATTATTCTAGAGGATGATGTAACTAATGCTTAAAACTATGTATTATTTGTCAATTTAAGTTTTATGAAGTTTTAATTCAGTTTATTTATATTCTCTTGCATGAGATGATGCATGTTTAGAATCTATCACTCGGGAGAGAGGGATTTTGAATAAGATCTAGAGAATATAACCCAGGAGTTTTATAGAGTTTAGGTGAATCTATAGTTCATTTGAAGTCGTTAACAAAGAATCACAAGACGTAATGAGTTGTTAATTACTAGATTTTTATAGGGATATCAAATTCTGTAATTGATAATATTTTCACTATTGCTCGAGAGAGGGAGTGAATACTTTAGGATTCTTGACTTATAACCAATGCAACTGAATAAGAATTAATTGACATGACAAATACATAAGAGATAGTTAGGTGAAATCAGACTCTAGAATTTCTCTCGTATTGGTTTATCCTAATTAATTATTTTCATATCTTAGTATTTAATTTAATCTTAATTAATTATTTTATAATTAAAGTTAGATTTACTAATTATAGTACTTAGTGTGAGTTGAACACAATTCATGTGGGTTCGACACTCTTTAACTCATCTTTTCTAAAACTTGACACCGTACACTTGTGGTACGATATAAAATATCACAACAGTAGAAGAGTATGATTTAAGATGTGTTAAGGAAAGTCTTGGAATATCTAATTCAATAAATTTCAAGTGCCCACAAGGTGTAAGAAACAAAGTTTTTCGAATTACGATATTTTTCTTCAACATTCCTCTAACATACTACATTTACATGATATAATGGCACAGTTTCCTGTTGATTATGCTGTAATTTTTATATATATTATTATGATATAATTTTAATTCAATATCGTGAATGTGATGTCATTCCATAATGAGTTCTTACTCCACTGTTTCTATATGTGACGTATTTTTCTGAACAGACATGCTTCATTTGCCGATAGAAATTACATTGGCGATGTGTGCGGTGCACGATAGCTTCACATGATAAATGTGCACCTTGTCCCGAGAAAGTGATTTATCTAAAAGACCAACAAGGACGGGCAGTTTGTTGGAGGCATCCGACTAAGTGGCTGCTGGATAAGTAGATCAATTTCTTCTTTCCTTAGTCAGCGGTATTAAGTCTTTAAACGAAAACTTAAAAGGCAATGTAATTGCTTGAACATTTTAAATCTTTAAATTTTATTATTGTTGTTTACGGGTTATTTTCGTCTCAATGGCAGTTTCGAGATAACTCTCCCGAGATAATCCTCATTCAGCCTTGAATTTGTTTGGTTATAGGAGACTAAAAGCAAATATAGCAAAAGGCAAAAAAGAACACAAAATCAATAAAGAGAGTTTAACGTGGTTCAGCGGAGCAAGTCCAGTCTACGTCCACGGGCATAAAGTGGGGTGGTGTTTTATATTATCAAACCGAGCTCGACCGACCTGTTTAAGGGCGGGTCTAAAGGAAACCGAGCTGCTTGTTTCTTTCGTTATTACAAATAGTGTTCCCTCTTTTGTTACAAATTTTTTTGCTCTCTTTCCAAATGAAACTATCTTCTCCTTATATACTATGAGGATTACAACACTATTCTCATGCTTCCATGACGTCACCCACGAGAATCTCTGACTGATTGACGGGCTCTCTACCACAAGACTGTCTCGCCGAAAGCAAACTTGCCACCTAACAGCTTGTCACATCAACCTGTTTTCTCCACTGCCACATGTAATGTAATGAAGCCAGCCTGTAAAGAGCTCCCAAACAGAGGTGTATACCCGAGGGAAAAGTCCAAACTACCTCGTTCACACGTCGGCTATCAAGAGGTCGGTCAGATGATCTACCGAACTACCCCAGCTACTCCCGATCTGACCTGGAATACGCAAGCCGATGATCACGGTGCAGGAGGAGAAACAGAATTGAACCGATATATGGGGCTACTGTGGTCGGCCTCTGAAACTTGAATTATGTTGTGTCTGCTGGTCGGCCAGACCTAGGAAAAACATGTTCAAATACCATGCCCGACCAATGAATGACCCATACCTTCTGAACATCTGCCTTCCCAAAATGAGAAAACTCATCTCTGTCCTTGCCGAACTGTTCAAGTATCTTGTCATAAAAATCACCATCAACAATTGTTAATAGGGGTTTGTAATTAATCGTATCTCTTATAAGTATTTGATTAAAAGACACATGATCAAAAATTATTTTCTTAGGTAACTAGCAATTTTCACACTAATATATGTTTTTGTTTTTCAACGATGGATAACAAACCAATCGCAATATTTGATGTTAACTCTTTTTTTTAAAAAAATTGTTGGAAAACCCACCATCAAATCACTACGAGTTTAAGTGGAGCAGGTAAAATCTCTGACTGTCTCAGGCTCTTACAAGAAACGCACTCCCTAAATTCGAACCCAAAACCTCAATGTGAGATCCTGAATGCATCTTATCACTACTCGGTGTCTATTTTCTTCTACAGGTGTATTGTTTTAACTATTGATTATGTCTTTTCAAATTCACATGATTTCATGTTATTTTATGAGATACTCAAATGTGAAAAAATATATAAATATAAAGAGCTATTGTGAATTATAAGATACATTTATTCTCCTATGACTAACACCCATAACAGCCTATGGCTAATCTTTTCTACTAATGCTCGCAAAAGTAGAATAATAGTCGCCGCAAAGAGAGCTAGTAATCATAGCAACCAATAATAGATAAGCCCCAACACCAAGCTCTAGCAAATGCAGTATGTTGTTCATTTTCAAAATTAATAATGTATGAACTAATTTATACTTAAATTAGATCCAATAATTTTTTTATCGGCGAATAAAATAAAGTCTCTTCTTAATACGATGTTCTTTTATCTTAAAAAAAGAAGACGAATAAATTTCATAGTAAATAAGGGGGAGAAATGAAATTAACCTTATAGTCCACTCGCCGAAATGCGCGTGAATTAATATTCCGATGCAATAATTACAATTTTAGGAATTCCATTAATGATGAATTAATAATACACAGTTTCCCACTTCTTGGTTAAAGCCAAACAAAATAAATGGTCAGCAATCAGGAAAAAAGCGCGTAGAAGCTCAACAAGATGGAACCAGCTCCGGTTCTGTTAATTTAATTTTGATATTTATTTCATCACGGAAAACAACTGTTTGGTTTCTCAGATTCTTTAAGACGAAATCAAGAAAGGGTAAGGAATCATCTTTTTCTTTCTTTTCTTTTTTTCCCTTTTTTTAACAACTCACAGCTTTAGTATTTTCCCTTTTAGTGGTTTCTCATTTTCTTGGCAACCAAACAACAAGAAGGCCCTTCACGTTATTTCTTGGTAACTTTTTAGTTCATTTGTAGTTGCATTTCAAATCAGTTTATTCTTTTAAGTTGTTTTTTTTTTTTTTTTTTTTTGGAATTACGTGAATTGCATGCTTGTTTTGTGGGAGAATTATCTTTGATGTTTATGTGGCCACTAGAAATTTGGGAGAATTACATATGAGATCTTATTTTTGTTTTTTTTGAATGCTATTGATAGTTGAAAATCCTGCTTTTGATTTGTTTGAGTATTTGTAATCAATACAGTTGCAAGTGAAACTTTGATCATAAGCTATGCTTGTGATTTATATTGGGTTCATAATACTTAGTGGGTAGGTTTAGGAAGAGGGAACATTTGACTGAATTTGGTTTGGGGAAATTATGTGCAGGAATGGTTATTTTGGTTGAAATTCAGCCGACAGTTCGATTTTCTGAATGGGTAATGAATTTCGACTTGTGTGTCAAGGAGAAACAAGGAGATTGCTATGGCTTATGGTCATTATGTTTGCGGTGATTGTGGCATTCCAATATATTGAACTTCCATACGATTATGTTTTTTCCTCGGTATTTTCTGCTGGTAAGGTTCCAGCAGCAGAAAATAATAGCTTAGTTGCTGGTGGTCCGCAATCTATGTCTGAGATAGTCAGTGAGATGACAAATGGCTTGAACTCTACTGGTACATATTCTGTGCATGAGATAGCTAATGATACTAGAGCTGCTGAAGCAGAGAATCCAAATCTAAAAAATGATTTTGCAGCGGAAGTAAATGATGATGGTGGGGATACTGATGAGGAATCTTCAACTGAGAAATTGGAGGAGCTAAATGAAAATTCCAAGGTCAATACTGTCCAGAATGCAGATAAATTGCCTGCACCAGAAAGCGGCAGAGAATCAGAACAGGGAGTTATTAAAAGAAATGATATAATGGGCGATAATTCTTCAGAAGTTATTAATGAGAGTCAAAATAGTTCATTGACATCACGAAATAAAGCAAGTTCGGGTGGGGATGCTCCTTTGACTACTCCGGTGTCACCAGTGATGGATTTGTCATCTAATATTACAGTACAAGATACCAATATTATCACTCCTGTTATATCAATTGATTCCAATACATCTTCAATGGAGAAAGAAGGAGCGCCTAACAAAAATGAAACACCACTAGAAAGTAATTTCACCACATTGGGCGAACATTCTTCTGGTTCCAGTGCCCCTAAAAAGACGAAAGAGCCTGAGATTCCAACGCCTGCAGTCATCACAGTTGCTGAGATGAACAATATGCTGCTACGGAATCGTGTTTCATATCGTTCAATGGTATGCGTAAAGCTTCAAATTTCAATTGTATCTGGAGATTGAGTTCTTTATTGCTGCTGCTTTTAACCTACTTTTACTTATCTCTGTTTTTTATAGAGACCAAGATGGTCCTCAGATGTTGACCAAGAGCTGATATTTGCTAGATCACAGATAGAGAATGCACGCTTATTAAAGAGTGATCATGAACTTTATGCACCTCTTTATCGGAATCTTTCCATGTTCAAAAGGCAAGCTCACAAAATCCTCTGAAATCTGATTACCATTTTTGTTATTTAACAGTTTTTGCATGAATCTGTTTCCAGGAAATAAGATAGAACTTCATTAATTATTTGTCTTATATTCCTTATATTTTTATTGCAAATTAATGCATTCTTCTGTGGACTTGCTGTTAATTGTTATTTATTGATAATGTTTGTTTTGTTTCTTCAAAGATACGCGGTCTTCTTAGGAGGCTAGAACTTGTTCTCTGATTAACAAAATAATATGGGCTGCTAAGTTAAATGAAATGTGTATGAAGATCTAATACTGTTCCATTTGTAGGGCTTTTAATTAATTGAAGGGATATAATCCAATTTGCAGGAGCTATGAATTGATGGAAGAAACACTCAAAGTATATGTATACAGGGAAGGACAAAGACCCATATTACATTCCCCAGTCCTCAAGGGAATTTATGCTTCCGAGGGATGGTTCATGAAGCTGCTGGAAGCTAACAAGCATTTTGTTACTAAAGATTCAAGAAAAGCTCACCTGTTTTACTTACCTTTTAGTTCTCGGATGCTAGAAGAAACCTTGTATGTGGAAAATTCTCATAACCGTAAAAATCTTATTCAATATTTGAAGAACTATGTGGACATGATTGCATCCAAACATAATTTCTGGAATAGAACTGACGGAGCAGATCATTTCCTCGTCGCTTGCCACGACTGGGTATGTTTTTCACGCATACCATATTTAAATTATGCCAAGTACATTGGTTAGGGGCATCTGGGATCTTCATGAATTTCAAAATATTCCATTTAATTACTTGCATTGAGAATTTATCTGTTTAGTTTTCTGTTCCGTTCATTGTGACTTAATTAAATGAGTATATTTGTAACTTTAATAAGTGAATGATGCTTACTTCTTGGATAGTGAGTAATGACTTGATTCAAAAGATGAATATGTTAAGTGAAATGATATCTCTAAAGGATAAACTAGTTGACTTAACTCTCGTAGTAGAAGCAATAGATCACTGGTTCAAGTTCTAGGGATTATGTTTGGGTGGGCGTGGGGATGAAGTATATAAAGAAGAAACTTAAACCTTCCTTTAAAAAAATGAAAAGATGTTTATTTTCCTCTTTTCAGGACTCATTCCACTTAATTTGCTTTTTCTAATAATTGCCACTTTGCAGGCCCCATCAGAAACTAGGCTGTACATGGCCAAGTGCATTAGAGCCCTCTGCAACTCTGATGTTAAAGAAGGATTTGTTTTTGGCAAGGACGTATCTCTTCCCGAGACATATGTACACTCACCTAAGGAGCCTCTTAGAGAGCTTGGCGGCAAACCTGCTTCAGAGAGGTCAATCTTGGCTTTCTTTGCAGGAAACATGCACGGCTATCTACGTCCAATTCTGTTACAGCAATGGGCAAATAAAGATCCTGACATGAAAATATTTGGTCAATTGCCGACAGCCAAACGCAAGCGCAAGGGCAAGGGAAAGGACAAGGACAAGGGCAAAATGGATTATATCCAGCATATGAAGAGCAGCAAGTATTGTATTTGTGCAAAAGGTTATGAAGTCAATAGTCCCCGAGTAGTGGAGGCTATTTTCTACGAATGTGTTCCAGTGATCATATCTGACAATTTCGTGCCTCCATTTTTTGAGATTTTGAACTGGGAATCGTTTGCTGTTTTTGTCTTGGAGAAGGATATTCCAAATTTGAAGACCATACTACTTTCCATCCCAGAGAAGAGATATCGCGAGATGCAGATGAGGGTCAAAAAGGTACAACAGCATTTTCTTTGGCATCCTAACCCTGTGAAATATGATATTTTTCATATGATACTCCATTCAATTTGGTATAATAGAGTTTTTCTAGCAAGGACCAGGTAACAGAGATTTGTTGGAAAACAAACAAATAATATATGTGGAGGCAATTTGAAAGCACCCTCTAGCTGGAAAGTGAAATAAGGGAAGTAAATGGGTTAATATTAGGAAATTTCGTTACTATAGTAGTTGCTTATAAATATTTAGTGTGTATAGATTTGAAAGTCTAGAAGTTGTTTTTGCCGTATATGCCTCTGTATCTCTTGTTAAAAGCCTTTAAATGATATTCAGATTATTCAATTCCGGTTATGTCCTTGGGACTTTTGTCAAGCTCCATGACATTTTTTAACAGTAAGAGCTACTCTTGGCTCCCAACTTTTGGGGTGCTATAAGTTACAGATAATGTAACTTGACAAAATCCTATAAATAAATATTTTGAATCTAAATGTTGGGACTGTGACATAATTAAAAATTTTCGGAAGTGATGTAGATTAATTGATAGGATTTTCCAACTCTCAGTATAATTTTTTTCACCATCACACTTGATAGATTTGGGATAGGAACGATCTTTGCATCATTCCCATTTTCTACAAAGAATATGTTCCGTGTGTCTCATTTATTTCACATGGGCACGAATTTCATGCGAGTATTTTCTACGAAGGACATGAATTTCGTGTGGCCACGCTTCTCACATGCACACTTTACGAATCAACCATCTCAAATTATATTATATTTTTTTTATATTCTTGGATTGTATACCTCTATCATTATTGGAAATAATTAGGGTGACTTGTTTGCCAAAAAATCATTTAAGGAAAAAAGAAAAACAATTTTTTTTAAAGGTTTTGGCGGTGATAATAACTATAAAAACCGTTAAAAGTGCTACGTGAACCGACCAAAAGTCACGTGAAAGTTAGTGCAAGAGAAATAAAAACGCAAACGTAAACAAAGGGAATGCCCTCATCATATCATAATATCATCTTATTACCCTTCTCCTTAAGTACGTCCACGTCAGATCACAAGGTCAAATCTGTACTTTCAGAACAAATTGTCCACAACCTTGGTGGAAAGCCGTTAAACGGTAATAAACCATCAACCTTAAAACTTTAATTTATTTTTTTATTTCAATTTTTTTCACCAAAAAAAAAATTAAAAAATTGCAGATCAAATAACAAAGATTTGATTGAAGGACTGAGATTAAAAGAGAAATGGCTACAGAGAGCAAGGCCAGTTTGGGGAATGTGAAGGCAAGAAATCAAGATAGTTCTTCAAAGGGGAAGCCTGATTCTTCTGCTTTTAACAAGAAGAAGATTGATAGCTCAACCAAACAGCCGCCAAAATCTTCATCAGCCATCGCAAAAACAGAGGTACCCATCTCAAATTTTGATAGATTTTTTAATATTTTATATTGTGGTAACAAAAAAATGTTACGGTTTTTCCTTGATTGGTTTCACAGTTTGATGGTTTTGGTTAGTGGGATATTGTTTTTACTATGTGAATTGGCTGATTTGGATTTAATAGTTAGTGATTGTTGATACAAATATTATGCACTGTATTAGATTGATCTGGGTTTGTGATTAATGAAATTGTCTAATTTGCTATGAATTGATCTTGGCTCTGGGTATATAACAATATTTTTTTTTCTTCACTTTGTGATGAATTCTGTTTTGTTGGCTTAATTGTGAAGGTAAAGTCGAAAACGACCTCAAGTTCATCAAAAACGACTACAACAACAACCACAAGAGTGAGAGAGAAGAAAGTGTTCACATTGGCCGGACAGAAATATGATCCTCCAGAAGAGGTTGTGGATATATAATAGTTACTCTCTTTAATTCTTTACAAACTTTAAAATGGTAATTTATTGTTGTGTCACTCATTCTTTTGTATTTTGCTGCTTTGCATCGACAGAGAGAGCCTTTAAGGATATTCTATGAATCGTTGTCAAAACAGATACCATCAAGTGAAATGGCAGAATTTTGGTTAGTTTTTCTTCTGATTTTACTGCACTCCTTGTTTATTTTCCTGCATTTTGTGGAGAACAAAAGAAATTACTATTAATGAAATGTTCCAAAAATTTGATTTTAGACTCGCCCAAGTTGCATCTGTTGCCAATGTCAGACAATAGTTAGATTCTTCTGGTTCTTACTTTAAGGTCTCATGAATTAGGAGCTTATGTTATACTTCATGGCAGGTTGTCTTTGGATTGGTTTCTTGCAACTAAGAGCTGACATTATATTTTGTCGGTGGGCATAAGCCAATTTTTTCCTTTTTGATGGTTTGTTAATGTTATAAACATTTTCTTTACGAAGATGCTGACCATGTGACTAAGCTGCCCCTTGTTCAATGTATACTTCTAAAGTATCGAGCTGATCTCTGTCTCTGTGTGTGTGACGTGTGTGACTGTCTGTTTGTCTTGGTTGCTCATGGTTGATGAAAAAAGACAAGGTAGATGTATATTATACTTCCCTGATAATGTTATCTTCTGAAGAGAGCAACAATGGTTTGCTTGAAAACCTTGTTTTATACTTTATGTATGCTGAATTATGATATGCCTTGTGTCGCCTGATTAAAGGTCTTCACATGATGACCGTGACGATAATCTTGTTAAACTATTTAAAAGAGCTACTAATATAAAAGAAAATTACTGTATCTTTGATATTTATCTTAAAGAACCTCTTCTGGCTGGATTATATGGATTTGGATGATTTATTATAGTTTAGTTTTCGGGCTTGGGGACAGATGGATACTCATTAGAGTTCATGGATAGGTTGTGTTTGTTTTTCTTTGCACACCGCTGCATAGGTTGCGTTTTTCTTTGTCCACCTCTGCATCTCTTTTATTTTTCACTTGATAAATCTTTCTCAGTTTTGGCCAAGAAAAGAATGACTTCGTGATAATTATTTAGAATAATAGTTCTGTTGGCTCTTCTTGGGTAGTCATAACCCTTCAGATTTTAGTACTCTTTTCTTCACTTAAAGGACTAAAGCTTCACAGTTTGCATTTTAGAAGGATTGTAGTTTGTGGTGCCACTGATGAGAGGTTGTTTTGAGGGCATTAGAAGTTTCGATTGAGATAGGCAATTTAAGACGGGGCTTGTCAAGTCGAAAAAATACCAACTTCTGCACAAACAGAGACTCGAGAGATTTGAATATCAGCGCAGAGTGGAAGCTTCTAGGCGATCAATCTGTAATGAGTTGTTCACTAGGAACTAGAACAAAATGTTTCCGGGGCATCAAATGCAGGGGGTGCAAACTACAGAAGCTTTTGTTTGCACCAACCTAAAAAACTTGAAATATCGTAGTCGACCTGTACTCTATATGATTTCTATGACATGTATTGAGTGAAAAATAGAACGAAGCTTTTGTTTGCACCAACCTAAAAAACTTGCAATATTGTAGTTGACCTGTACTGTATATGATTCCTATGACATGTATTGAGTAAGAATCTAACGAAGCTTATATGTTATGTAAATGCCCAATAAATTCACGTGCAAAACCAGATTTAATCGAAAAGCTTGTCACCTGGATCAACCATTAGAAATAACCAAACTTGTTAAAGTTCACTAATTTAATGTGAGGCTTTCAGCACCAGTGCTCATCATCAAATTAACTCTAATACCATGTTAAATAACCAATAAACCCAATATTTAAATTGATAGATAAGGACCAAACAATAGAATTTCAGCTGTAACAACATTACTGCTGGATTTAGTTGTTGGGCTGCTGTGAGCCTATCAACATATGAGTGGATTTATGTTAGCCTTCAGTGCGAATGATTCCACCCCAGTTGTCATCCTACCGTATAATAGAAGTACTCTATTCTCATGCTAGATAGTACATCACTCTGTCTGAAGAAAATTGTATTACTAGCATCATTGGTTGTTGTTCTTTCATCCTCCAGGTTCAACTGTTACAGAAATGTTCTCCGGAACACTGAGTTGAAGTTTGTAACACGTTGAGGTGACCTGTTTCTGCATACTTTATATCATCACTTTGAAAGATAAACTACGTAGTGCACCCCAGGGCTTTTTTTTTTTTTTTTAATAACATGGAGAAACTTTTCTGCTCAAATGCATACAAAGATTGACCGACCAAGAGTATTCATACGTGCTTTGATATCAAAATTCATCCTCTATTTGTGTGAAGAGAATATGAAAAGAAGAGGGGTGTCATAATGCATTTGCAAGATGTATTAGACATGTATTGTCATCACTGAATATGGGTTGCTGTTTAGCTATGTTATTGGCTTATTTGCACTGATTTCGATGAGGCATGCATGGCTTTCTGTTTACTGCAAAGCATCACTTCGAAGGGACCCCTCTCCTAGTTTTGGAGTAATGGATTATGCAAATTATCTTTCATGGGTAGCAATCCATGTTTATTCATTTACTTATTTTCTGTTTCAGAGGAATTCTGATTTTCCAACTTGGAAGAGGCTTTCAGTGCCAGCTATTAACGTATTTCATTTCTAGGATGATGGAACATGGTCTGTTGTCCCCTGATAGATCCAAAAAGGCATACGAGAAGAAGCAGAGAAAGCAAAAGCAACTTCGAATGGGGACTCCAACCAAATCTCCTCAACCACTCAGCAACAGACCTGAGAGTTCACAGAAGCAGCAGCAGGGATCAAAGAAGGGAGATATGAAAGCCAAGAGAAGAGTAAGCAATGACACTGATGATGACGATGACTTCATTTTAAGCCCCAAGAGAAGGAAAGGGTAAGAAAGATAAGCCCCCTGTCTACTTGGAGCAGTGTATTTCTATAAATTGCTTCATTTAGATTTCTTTATTCTTAACTGCAAAAAGGCAGGAGCTGTAAAACAACAAAGAAATGACAGTGTGACATTCTTCAGATTGTTAACTTAATGGAAACAATAAGCAGAAACAAATTTCTGAATTGTTCTACTTGCAGACAAGAATTTTAATTTCTATGCCATATGCATGCTTTGGCTTTGATACAACTAAATTGTGCAAGGAACTTACACACATTCATTTCTGTTAACGCTTTCTTGTTACTTTAGGACAGAACATGTTGTTCCAGAACTTATTTACATTATTGGATTCAGCTAAGATCTTTTCATCTAGCCAATTGTCTTCTCTAGTTGTCTTTTGTCAGGCTTCGGATTGGCACATCAACCAAAGACAGGAAAAGCTAGACCTATATACTTAGGTGAGTAATTGTTGGGGTGAGAATTTTGAGCCCATGATGGGGCTCAAAATTGTGCCCATGTTGGGATGAGAAATTCAAAAACCTCATGATAGGATGAGAATTTCGAGCTGGAATTAGGTGAGATATTTGAGTTCATGAAATGTTGTTCCCAAACTTATTTTCTAGATTGGATTCAGGATTGGGCTAAGTCTTTTCTTCTAGGTAATCGCCTGCTCTAGCTAAGTCTTTTGTCAGGCTTCAGATTGGCACATCAACCTAAGACAGGAAAAAGCTAGACATATACACTTAGGCGAGAATTGCTGGGGTGAGAATTTTGAGCCCACGATGAGGCTCAAAATTGTGCCCCCATTTTGGCAGGAAGTTCAAAGACCTCATGATGGGACGAGAATATCGAGCTCACAGTAGGGCAAGATATTTGAGTTCATGATGGAATGAGAAATTGTCGCTGATCATAGAACCTGTACGCCATGCCTCACACATGTCTTTCCCCGTAAAATTAATCTTTCAGGATATATATATGGCGAAAGTGTTCAATTTTCATAAGGTCTTCTTGACTCTTATTCAAAAGATTGAATAATGTATGTATATTGGACTTTTTGAGACAATTATAGATCCTGGGCGCTTTTTATCTTCTGGGTTGGCACATCAACCCAAGACAGAAAAAGCTGAAGCTGTATGTTATGTATCTATAGATAAAATTGAAATCTCAGTAGCATTAGTGCATTCATGACTTTTGGTGCATGTCGCTAATTCAATGCATGCATAAGTAACCCATACACTCCCCATGTGTTTGCAGTAATTAGAATTGCTACATGATCATGCATTATTCTGGATAATCTTGGCTCTGCTATCTAGCTATAAATTAATAAGAGGTGCAATAAAGTATTGCACATAAGATGAAGCCTTAAACTGTTTGGTTACTCATTTCAAAACTCAGGTTTTAAGGAAACAATTCTTGAACCTTGGTCGCTGGATATATTTAGCTATATGGTTTTGATGATCCTTTTTGTTGACATTTGATGTGGTAGTAACTGCATTCATATAAATGTACTGACTGTGATTGTATACGACTTATGGTTTACAATAAATGTGACTAGATAAAGTATTTGAATTGTTGATACCGATATTGTATCAGACTCACTTTTTCACTGAAGGATGATATATTGAATGAGAGGTCCCTACTCCAGGTATGTTGAACAATGTGATAATTAAGTTTCATTTTCTGCATTTAATTCTCACAGCCGTAGATAGCAACGGCATTCGGAGAAAAAACAAGGAACCGCAGTTCATCTTCACAATGTTGTGGAGTTATATGTAAACTTTTATGATGATGCATACAGTTCAGGAACTACATGTGAATCAAAAATGAAAGCTACAGTACTTTTACTTGTTTTGGATTATCAGAGAAAAATACTTGATACTTACTATACATGCAAGTAATGTACATGGGCTGGCTGTGAAATGCATGAGCATATTTTATTATTCAAATTTAGAAACTACACGAGCATGCTTTCACATGAACTGCATGTGAAAGGAACATATGAAGGTGGCATGTTCTTTTAATGTAAAGATGAATGGTTAGTATATATATATATATATATGTACATGTATGTGTGTGTATATATAGAATCTGCTGTTTTGGTCCCTCATACTATCTCTGAAATAAATGTTTTTGAACCAAAGTTAATGAGTTATATCTTCTATGTATGGGCAATGCATGTGAGAAAGAAAGAAGCAGTGAAGCTTCATTACTCAGACCATTTACTAAAAAGTAAAAACCATTCTATTTGAATTGCAGAAGAAAAAACAGGTAGCTTTCAGCTTTGACTGTTTGATGAATACTAATAGCCTTTTTTGTATGCTTTTATTGTGAAAATGATCATACATTTTGCACTGTATTTAAAGTCTTGCAGTGTAATGACTGAAGGTGAATTTGTGAAAAATATTCATCAATGCAGCAATTTAATACCATCAATTTACCAAACAAGAATTTGGTGGATTTGACATGGTGGTGGGTAAGGTAAGGGATCCCACTCACATGCAAATGAAGTTCTATTATTTTAGATTTGCTGACTCCATTCGTCCTACATTATACAGGATTAGCTGGTGGTTTATTAAATTTTAGACACCATTTCTTTACAAATCGATTTTTAAAGATAAGTTTTATCTATAAGTTTGTAACACAAATATGAGATTAATTGATGATTTATTAACCCTTATACACCTTCTTGTTATAAGCTCGGTGTTTAAAGATAGAGTTATATAAATGAATTTGTTTGCTTCATTGGACAACTTGGGGTTGTCTTTACTGTATATGTTGGTAGACCCCAAAGCCTTCATAAATTAGACAGCTCTGAGAGAGATTTGAATGTACATAGATTTTGGACAAGAAAGAGTAAATGCAGTAGGGCATTGCTTTTTTTTTTTTTTTTTTTTTTTTTGTGATTCTTCAAAAATGAAAAGCCTTCCCATAACCACAAAGGAACAAATTGTGCTATTCCCCAAAAATATACAAATATGGCCACATTGTATATAGGCTTACACCATGTTTCATTTATTTTGGCTACCCATTTATTATTTTTTTATTATTTTATATTTCATGTGACATTTATTTGGAAGGTACCATAATGACAGTTTCGGACGGCAGTCATTCCGGTAACTTATTGATTCCATTTTACTGTAATAAGCGCCATCATCGTGTACTGAAAATTCAACTTATAGAGCTTAAACAGTAGCAGCAGCCGTACTGTGAAAGCAATCTTTCAAAGAGAAATCAATGTCTGTGGTACATCACTACGTTTGGATAAATAAATAATGGAAAATAGACCAGACCAGGAGTCAAATTGAAACTTGACCTCACCATTTTACTGTCATTGGGATTTTCAGTTTCAGGACGAGCATTTACAATCACAACCACTCATTCTTCTAGGGTAAATATTCGTTCATTTTTTATATTTTAAACATTCACGTCGTTTGCTCTATAATAGGTAAAAATTAATCTTTATAAGATTTTATAATAATATCATTCCTATATTAACAATATAAAAATTTATCAATGACGTAGTTGGTAAATACAAAATCTAAGAAATTTTCCATTCCTAACATACAAAAGGATATTAGAAAGCCGCTTTATTTAAGGGAGTGGCGTGTTTTCAAATTGAAAAATTATTTGATATTACTATTGTATAGATGACGTGTATGATACCATTATGTAATCATGTACAGTTGCATGAGATATAATTATTATTGATTTTTTTTTTTTACTATTTTAACATGAGTGTCGAGATGTTATTAGATTGTTACTTGGCAACGTTATACCACTGTTATATAGTATAATTTTTCAAACTTCAGTGCGTATTTTGTAATCTATCTTAATCTTCATAGTGAAATCATACATCAGTTAAAAGTGTACGCAGCTCACATATTGAGAATGAGGATGAACTACATTAAATAGGAATTGGTAACGGTTTCGGTATACCCAGAATCACTTGGAATAAAATCAAAAATTAGGCTTTAGAACCAAAATCGATTACTTTAGAGTAAGTTTCGGTTCCACACTTTGAGGAATCAGAACCTACCCATGTAACCAAATTATTTTATTTTATTTTCAAAATCATATGCTCTCATTTTTATAACAAATTTTATGCCCTTTTGTGTGAATTAGATGACTTAAAACTATATTTGATCAATTATTAACCATCAGAATTTCATAAAAAAAGTCTCCAAATAACAAACAGACCGGTCACAACAATCTAAGTTACAAAAAAATTACAACAACAAAAAACCAATACGTACAACTAATTACAGAGCTAAATAATAACTAAATAAAACTGTAAAACAAAAAGAAAAACAAACCACCCCTCTCCGGCGGGAACCATCTCCGTTTAGTTGCTGGCATAAGCCAATTAAGGGAGCAGCGACACCTAAAACAACAAGGAGCGGCGGCCGACATGGAAAGCAGAAAGGGGGCTGCCGAAATTGGATCTGGTTGTGGGTGCTGGACCTGGTGCATCATGAACGTAATACTTTCATGTAAGAATCCATTATATGTGAACTTTTCAAATTACAAACTAGTTAATTTGTTTATTAAAATATCATATTTATCCTTAATGAGGGTATAATAAAATTTTATTTAGGACGTAATTGGTAAATATAATATATAAGAGACACTAAAGTGTCTTTCTCCTTTCTTAATATACGAAGTATATTCAAAAACCATCTTTATTTAAGAGAGTGGCATGTTTTCGTCCCAACGGTGCGTGGCTTGATAGTGTAGGGTTCAGGATCCAACTTTCAGGTCCTGGGTTCGAATCCGGTAACTGCAATATTTCTTATAAGCATCTGGGATGACGAGAAGTTTTACCTGTTCTGCTTAAATCTGGAAGAGGTGATTTGGCGATAAGATTTTCAACTATTCAAAAAAAAAAGTAACATATTTTCGTGCTAAGTAATTCTTTAGTATCATTGTTATATAGGTGGCATATATGTTACCACTGTAAAAGTGTGTCTTAATCGTTTATTAATGGAGTGAGCAGATGTTAGTTGTTGTAATTTTCCTTGCAATTTATTTTGTAGGAAACACATGTTTTAGTTTAGAAGACCACCGGCCCTAACCCTATAATCTTGAGGTTTCGAATCGAGTTCTCTAGCTACTTACTAGAAAGATTTTTATTCAAGAAACCTAATAATTTGTTAGTGTTAACAAAAAATATCAAATTCCAATGTAGCTAGGGTGATAGATTTAGATCTGGTCACGGTTCAGTTCCAGAACCGAATCGAACCGTTTGATTCTACGATTCCAAGAAGCTGGAACCGTAACCGAATCGGTTCAAAACCAGTTCCAGCTTTTTGGAACCGTAGAATCAAACCGAACCGGAACTGAATCGGAAAATTCGGTTCTGTTTCTTATTTTTTAGGGGAAACAAATAAAAAAAAAATTGATTTGATTCCCGAACCGAACCAAACCTTTAGGTTATGGTTCCAAATTACGTGGAACCGTAACCGAACCGTCCGGATTTCGATTCGATTAGATTATGGTTCCAAAAGTGGAACTGGATAGATTGATATACAATTAAAGGAGATGCCTCTTTCTCTAGAATGTTTATAACATTTTTATTTATTCCAATATTGTTTTTATTATACCCGGACTCCCCATGAGTTTTTTCTTTTTACTTTATTGGTGTTTTGACATATTTATTTTATTTTAAACAAATAACAATTTTACATCATTAGTAATTATTTATATATAAATTTATTCTATTTTAATATTTTAATAAATCTATTCTAATTTTACTTTAGTCTAGTTCACTTTTAAATATGTCCATATTTAGTTTTATACTACAGTGTACTGAATAAATAAAATAAAAGTAGTAATATAAAATATTCATACAATCAAATTTTTTTTTTTTTTTTTATATAAAATCATTTAAAAATACAACAAAAAATTGATAGAGAATTTATGAGAGGTATCGATTTAATGTTTTTTAGAAACTTGTTTTTATTTGAGTATTATTAAGTAATATTTTCTTGATAATTAAGTTTTAAAGGGAAAAAATTTGCATGTTTTAGATATTATATCTCCAATGTACATGTCATCATGTCAAGACTTATAAAAATATTTTTTAATTACTTAAAAAGAAAATATAAATTAATAAATTCAAATGAAAAAAGTGCATGACAAATTAACATTAAATTGAAACCTTTTATATATTCCATATAATTTTTTTGTTGCATTTTTAAAGATAATTAAATAAAATAATTTTTTTGTAGAAAAATTAGAATTTGTAATAATTTTTTTATAAAATTGTTAATTATTTTAATGAATTAATAATGATGTAAAAATGTTAATTGTTTTATTGCAATGATAAATATGTAAGGTAGAAATATTTCTTTGACCTTTTTACCTCGGTGGGGATTTTGGGAAAATTTTATGGAGTACGTGATAAATATTATAAATATTAGGGGAAAAGTGGCATTCTCCATAAAACTAAAAGCCTTATATTGTGTTCAATATATTGGGTTATTCCATTTCTATCCATGAAATTAAATTCATGGATACTAGTAGAAGTGAGAAGATTATGTCAGTTTCGTGATTTCTCTTGTACCTTCAATAATTTGTTAGGTGCGAACTACTTCAATAATTTATTAGTTGCTAACGATGAACGATGATGGAGAATACGTAGTGCACATAATTTATGTTTTTAAACTTTGACCTAATTATATTCGAGTATTAAAATATCATGTGTTGTATTTGAACTAAAATAACCGTGTATTTACATTTATGATGTTGTTATTAATTAATAAATGATTTGATTACGTGAAAAAAAAAAGTGATAGGAGATCAAAGCTAACTAGAATATCAAGTGCTCTATTCAAACTAATGATTTAAAATCCGTATCGATCTGGTTGGTCCATCAATTGACCTATGGACTAGTCTTCTGGCCAGGTCAGATAATCCCTCAAAAAATCACATGTCATTAACTCGATCCAAAATCTAACGACAGATCAAATTTTAAAACATGGGATCAAACAGTATTAATCATTTTAAAAACATTTAGATGAAAACATTTTTCAGATAGGATTTCTGAATGAGATTGATTGATTAATCAAGTTAAATTTTGCATTACCCAACAAATCTCGAACTCCAACACAACGATCTTCAATTGGTATTATTAATGTAAAAGTTGTCTTAGCATGAATGTCGTTAATTGAAATGAGTGATTCAAATTCCAAATCAAGTCTTATCACCTCCCATACGGATTAATAATTTTAGCATTGCAGCTTGAAAAAATCCATTGAATAACAGCTCACATTGGGAGGTACAACTTTAACTTCATCCACAAGTATTACATCGTAATATCGTAGGCATAATATTAATCAGTAATGGAATATTATACCTAATTACCCAATAAATTGAATTGACATCTACATCATTTGGTAGGTAACATATATAAATTTCGTTATCTAAATATTTTCAACTTTTTTTAATATTAATCTAGGATGAAAAATCCATTCATGAATTGAAAGAGCATAGTTTTAAATAATATGATTTTATTGATTAAAAGATAATAACAAAATTAGGTTTTGATACCCTTTTATAATAAAACCTTAAATAATAAGAAATTTTCAAAAGAGGTAATATTAATTGTTAGGTCATTTCTTGATCTATTTTCATAGGGCTTGTCAAAGGAGATGTTATGGGATCAGTCGATCCCCTTAATTTTTTTTTTCAACTGTTAGTATTAAGTAAATAATATAAATATCCTATGAATTTATAAATTAAACACTTAAAATGGTAAAATCCCCATTAGAAAATCTCATGACTTCGCCGCTAGCTAGTCAAACAATTAATTATCCATAATTAATTAATTAATTATGTAGGATAAAAGTAAATGAGACATGGGATTTTTACATGATTCGGGTATTGATAAGCGGTGAATGTGTTAGTATTTACTCCCCCTCTAGCTTGATGTTTTGTTAATTATCTTGAGTTTTATGAGCACTTTGATGTGTTTTGGGTTTGTTTTACAGATAAAAATAATATCGAGACTCAATGAAATCAACTTGGGATGAAAACGGCAGAATATAGAACAAACATGGGCAAAATTGGAATTAAAACGTGTGTCGCGACTCAGGATCGCGCGTCGCTACGCAACTAAGAACAAATTTGAGGCAGAATGTGTTGAACAATACGCAGTGAGACACTGAACAATGCGTGGTGTGACACTAGATCCGCGTGTCGCGACGTAGACTATTGAGCATCACGACTCTCAACAACAGGCATGCGCGTCGTGATGCTAAGACTTTCACGTCGTGACACACACCATGTTTTCCAGACTTTTGAAGAAGTGTACTTAAGAAGGAACTAGAATCTCTATATAAAGACAGCTCATCTCAAGCCTTAAACATCAATTTTGGAGAGAGTCTAAAACCCTACTTTCAGAGCTTCCAATATGATCTTTAAGAGAGATCAAGACACATCAAACAAGCACAACACCGAGATTCAACATCAAGGAAGAGGAAGGCTGCCGTCTTTAATATAGTTTATTCTTTCCTTCTCTTTTATGATGTTTTATTCAACTTTGATTATTTATTTAGTAATCTCAGTTATGTGTTATAATTAAATCTACAATCTAGGGTTGTGATGAACCCTAAAATTTATGAGTCTATAAATTGAGTTTTCTTATATCTTGTGTGATATTTTGGGTTGTTGATTGAATATTGATCTTAATACTTATTGTTGCTTGATCACCAATATGATTGATGTGATAAATTTAGATGAACTTGACAAAGAGATTTTAGATTTAGTCTTAGATTCAATAATACACGATCTCATCCTAAGGATTTCCTTACAAGATAGAAATATACCCGTCGGGCGAGTGTAGCCATATTTGGAACTTGTTCTTAATGAATTTGGGATTAATTAATTGACATAGAAATATAGTTGATTAGTGTATTCTGAATGTTTGCACATGACCATCGAAAGAGCCAATATATTACACAAGTATAGGAAAACCAATTCATCTTTAGAATAATTCTGGGTGGATTCACAACTCTGAATGTTTTCTCTTCATTGATTATCCTGAAATTTTATTATAATTTTATTTATTTGTTTTAGTTACAACTATATTCAACCAACAATCACATCCAATTTCAATTAGATACTTGTAATTCATAATGCATGATAAAAGTAAACGAGACATAGGATTTTTATATGATTCAAATATCCAATCCTACATTCACGGAATCATGCCAATAAAATAAGCAGCTCATTAAGAATTAGAATTACAACTTAAAGAGAGAACTTAAATAATCTGACAGTATCCAATCTGTCTAGTAGTATCCATTTATTCACAAATAAGATACAAGACCATAGCCTAAGGCAGACAACCTAAGATATACTTACAGCTTTTCGTTACCCAGTAAAATCATACTTAGCTCAGTTAGCATATCTTCGATTTTATAATTTGACTGTTCATGTACTGCAGCATGAGTCCCTGTAGCGTTTTACTGTAATATGTCCCAAAGGCCTGATTTGGTGTAGGGCTCGGAATCTCATATTGAGTTTTTGGTTCGAATTTAAAGAGTGCGTTTATTATAAGAGTTGAGACAATCGTAGATTTTACCTGCCCCGACACGATCGTCAAATCACTTATTTTGGGCGTGGTACTGTAACAGATCACTGTAGTGCGGTACCATGTCAAAGCTTGTCTCTTTCCGTGGGAAACCTAAACTTTTTCCAATAAGATTAATTTATTGTCATAATGTTTACTATAAAATATAAATACAATCCCTAATAAAGGATAGTATATAGGTTAAATAATATATTAAAAGAAAATGTTAATGAGTGCCAGTAATTAAGAATTTATTTATGAAAATTTTGATGAGAAAAAAAAAAATCATTAATATTTTGATAGTTTTTTTCATTTCTTATAAAAATGATGTTAAAATTTTTTTAAAATGAATTCTTATTGAGTATTCTAAGGACACTAATTAGCTTAACCCTATATTAAATTATTAAAAAAATATATTATTTCCAAATTATGAAGATACTCATAAATCTCTTTCCTCTATTTTTTATTTTCCCCTTCGCTTTTCTTTCTTATCTCATTCTTCTCTCATCCTACTGTTTCCCTTCTTCTTTCTTTCCCTCTTCCCCTCTCTGCTTCATTTTCTTTTCTTTTTTGGGGAGAATGGTGGCTCATCTCCACTCCCTGCATTTTTTTTTTTTGGATTTTATTACACAGATCTATTGATCTAGGGATCCCCTTACCTTTATGTTGGTTTTATTTTTTTGTTTTTTTGTAGAAATAATATATATTTTCTTCAACTTATGAAAGATTTGATGCAGGTATATAAGTAAATCAGCCACGAGTTGTGAAGACTGTATTTGGGAGTTTCTGGGTGCTTTCCGAAGCTTCTTTACAGTTATTTAAATTTATTAATTTTACTTATATTAGATTAATTATAGGTTGATGTAAAAATGTTATGTTCAATATATGTATTATACTTTTTTTTTTTTTTTTTTTTTTTTTTTTTTTTTTTTTTTTTTTTTTTTAATTAAACATATGTAATCACTACATTGTGTTGAGACTAAAGTGGGGAGATGAAACTCGTTTCGTAATTCCTCTTGTACGTAAAAAAATTTAAGTGTGAATAAGTATCTATGTTGATTACGGGAAACACATAATATAAAGATTATTTTGTGTTAAATATATCCGAACTAAACTATAGTTTTAAGATATCTTAAATTTATATTCAAACGGATATAACCATATAGTTATATCTTATAATGTTTTTGGTATGAATAATTTATCCATATAATGTATTTGTTATGAATAATTTCTATCTCAAAAAAAAGAAAAGAAAGAAGAACTGTGCGCATAAGGAAAAGAGATTGAGAAAACAAATAGTAGAGAATAACAACAAAATCCGAACTCAAACAAATTGATACGTGGGAATAAAAATTAATGTAATGGCAATAAAAATTTGCTGCCATTTTGACAATTTCAATGATAGGCAGCAGAAATCATGTTAAGGTACGATTGAACTGTTTTCAGGTTTCAGCATAAGAATGAAAAATTTGATGGCATTTTCAAAATTTCAATAAAAATATATATGAAGTACATTGTCTAGAACATGCTATATGCTTCACTATGAATGGCTTAAAAGAGTTGAGTTGAATTTATTATGAGGAGGTCGGCGAAGCTTCTACTTAGATTATTTACAATCATACAACTTTATAACGTACAATAATGATGATACATAAATTAACTATTATGGGTCCCTCGATATTGTGAAAGAGTAAGTGTTCATTTTGAACGTGTGGGGTTTGTACATTAATTAAAAATTAATGACAGCGCCACGTTTTGAGCCACCATTGTGACATGGGTTCATGGGTGAGACCCCTATTGTGACCACCCCATATGAGTTGAGTAGTTGTTTGTGGCTCATCTTTGGCCACTCATGAGAGTGAGAGTGAGAGTGAGAGTGAGAGTGTAATCATATATCCGAGATCAATATTTGATACTGCTACCAAACTATATATGTACATGAATTGGCCAATCTCTCTGTCTCTGATGAAGACCCCCACCCCAAGTCATTAGGATCTGTTTGTTTACAACTTAATGATTCAGCTTTCTTGAGTTAAGAGGGTAAAATGTGGAATTCTTTTATGTTACTTTCATTAACATGGGTAGTGTGTCACATTTGATTGAAAATTTGGCTAATTTGGTTGTTGAACATATAATTGATGTTGTC